>JANZXR010000170.1:19269933-19281514 GCA_027575705.1 Erythroxylum echinodendron
GCACATTCTTTAACGCTTTTGTAGGTTCAGCCATTACTGCATCTTATGCCTCTCTTGCTGACGAAGAGGGTGGGTTTCCTTCCATTTTCCTGAAGCTATAGTGATAATCCATGCCTTGCATATATGCTCACATTGATATATATTACCGATGACTAAGATAAAGTTTTCTTTCCCAAACTAACTAGCATGCCCATAAAATAAAATTAGAAGAAGAACGAAAACAAGCCAAAACTGTCTATTTACCTTCTCTCAGTGTTTAAGCTAACTTGTTCCATTAATTAGAAGATCATTTTAGTAGTTCTAAGGTTTCTCATGAACCATAAGTTATACACAATAACAGAAAGTAGAACGATAAAAATGTTGAGGTCGATGTTTCTGTGGCTTTAAGGTTAGTTAAACCAAAGTGAAATGGATTAGAGGTTTAGCAGGTTTGGAATGTTTATCTGAAAGTGGCTGAGGCAATTTAGCCACACTGATTTTGAGAAGGAGCATTCCAAGAAGAGGTGGTTGGTAGACTCATTATCCAAGTAGCACAGGGAGCAATGATTAGGAATATAAGTATAAAGGAGCTCATGCCTTATCTGTAGCTTATTAAGGAAAGCTAACCACAAGATAAAGGCATACCTTAGGTTGGAACCTTTATGCCACACTAATTTATGCCAAGGCACTTTCAACAAAGGTGGTCTCATCAAAGAGTATGTTGAAGCATTACTGTAAATTTTTGAGGGGCTTGCAGTCTACTCGAATCTATCATATTAGGACCAATCAGGTTGGTATATTAAAGGCTCGAGCAAGTGAATGGTCTCAAATGCGGCACCATGCCAGCTCCATCTATTGTCTCTAATAATATCCGCTACTTTTGCATTCATTGGAAATTGCAAACCATTAATAGTTCTAGGCATTGAGAGATCCTTGAGGATACCTCTAGGGTGCCAAGGGTCTTACTATAAAAAAATAGAAATTCCATTTCCTATCTTAAATAAGAAATGGTTCCCAATAATATTTCTAACTTGAATAAGTTTCCTCCAACTCCAAGAACTATTATTAGTCAGTTGAGCACTTCATATGTTTTTCCTTCTAAGAATAATGGTGTGGGCCTACTTTACCCAGAAAGCTTCCTTATCATTGAAAAGAAACCAAATCCTTTTACATAACAAGACATTGTTTCAAGTAAACAAATGTTTAATCCCTAGACCACTCTCTGTTTTAGGTTTACAAAGGTCATTCCACTTGAATTTCATATGAGTTTTAGACACTACCTGTCTAAACTGGTAGTGTCTAAAACTGCAAGAAGTTCCTAAATTTAGACTCAATTTCTTTAATGATAGAGATAGGAAGCAAGAATTGGCTAGCCCAGTAGACCTGAAAAGTAGACAAGACAGAAATTACCAATTGAAGTCTACCAATGTAGTTCAAGGCTTTATGAGTCCATTTGTTAAATCTGGAACCAATTTTTTCCAATAAAGGGTTACAATCTCTCCTAGTCAATCTACCTGTTAAAAGAGGAACACCTAGATATCTTATAGGAAGATTACCACTTTTAAGACCCAAAATAGTTTCCAATTGAATGGCCAAATGATCCACATTAGGTGATAAAAATAATTGACTTTTGCTAGGTTCAAATCTAACCCAGAGAAATTTGACAAAGTTCGCAAGCATTTACGCAAGGTATTCACCAAAGTAAGATCAGCTTGACGGAACAATAACAGATCACCAGCAAACAAAAGATGGGACATTTTAAGAGTTTTGCATCTCCAATAGAATTGAAAAGTAGGATTTTCTGCTATTGTAACATTCAAAGTCCTAGAAACCACCTCCAAAAAGATAATAAATAGGTACGGAGAGAGAGAGGATCTCCTTGTCTTAAACTTGATTTCCCACAGAAAAATTTAGTAAGAGAACCATTGATCAAGATAGAGTAGGAAGGCGAGGTTACACACTTTTCGATCCACTTAATAAATATAGGATGGAGCCCTACAACTATTAGCACTTTGAGGAGGAAATCCCATTGAATAGAATCATAAGCCTTAGCCAAATCTACTTTGAAAGCACATCTATTATGCTTATTAGAAAGATGATAATTCTTAATGATTTCTTGAGTTAAAAGGATGTTGTCCCTTATACGACGATTTTTGATTAAAGCACTTTAGTTTTGGCTAATAAGGAGGGGTAAAATCTCTCTAAGTCTATTAGAAATGATTTTTGTGATAACCTTATAAAGCCTGTTACAGCAGGAGATAGGTCTATAATCCAACACAGTGGACGGCTTATTCTTCTTAGGGATAAGGGAAATAAATTTTGAATTGAGCTCTTTAAGGAGCTTACCATGTTTGAAAAAGTCTTAAATTGGCCTAGTGATTTCATTACCCATAATATGCCAAGTGTGTTTAAAGAAAAAGCCATTAAAGCCATCCAGGCTAGGGACCTTATTCGGGTTGAAAGAAAAGAATACTTCCCTAATCTCCTGCGAAGTGACTTCAGCTACAAGATTATTTCTTAGGTTCTCAGGAATCGGATGGGGAAAAAGAGCTGCCACATACTCATTTGAAAAAGCTAGGTCTTTCTTAGTACCAATAGAATCTTGAAAGAAATTTAGAAATTGTTTCTGAATTTCTTCTAAGTCAGTAATCCTATAGCCATTGCTCACCAACGAAAAGTGGATATTGTTTCTATTCCTATTTGACAAGATGGAATTATGGAAGAATTTGGTGTTCCTATCCCCTCTCTAAGCAACTGGATACGGGAAGATTGTTTGTAGAAAGATTCTTGGTCGTTTAAAGCCTTAAATAAATAAGTCATAGCCTTATGTTCTTCAACTATCAATTGAGTCCTATTAGGCAAAACTCTCATTTGGTCTTGGATGTTATTGAGGGAAGGTTGACAAGTCTCAACTTTGACATTAATATCGCCAATCTGATTTGAGTTTAGGGATTTGAGAGAATTTTTGACTAATTTGAGCTTAGAAACTACACAAAACATGGGGGTCCCTCGGATTTGTGAAATCCAAGCCTCTTCTACTATCTGAAGGAAATTTAGCTAGGGGACTAGGAAATTTGAAAACTTAAAAGAGGAAGATCTCTTCTTTTGGACAGTTAAAGACCTTATCACTATAGGGGAGTGGTCTGAAATATTTGGTTTAAGAATTTCTCCAAAAGATCTAGGAAACTGAGAACTCCACTCCGAATTGATGAGCACTCTGTCTAATTTTCTAGCTATATGGAATTCATCATATTGCTTATTAGACCAAGTAAAATTAGAACCACTAGAGTTAGATCATACATACCACACTCATCAACACACTTCCTAAAGTCACGCATCCCACTAATAGCTGAGGAGCTAAAAGGTTCAGATTCATTCGTGAACAAAAATGACATTAAAGTCCCCAACTATATGCCACAGTTGAGTCCTAATAATGAGTTTGACATTAGAAAGGGCTGACCAAAGGTTTTTCCTATGATTTTAAGTATTCACCCCATAGATACAAGAAACAAAAAAACCATAATCACAATTCATAGGGGACACCTCCAAAAGGATCAACTGTTCAGTAGTAATAAGAGGAGAACGCAAGAATTTATCAGGTTTCTAAGCTACCACTAACCTGACACATGAAGCTTGATCTAAATTACCACAGAAATGCCATTTATGAAACAAAGAAGAGCAAATATTATTCAAGAGGAAATGAGACTTGATCTTGGATTCTATCAAACACACAAAAGAAACCAACATCATTCTAAGATAAGATTTGACAAATGACTTTTTTTTTTTGCTGTTCAGACCTCTAATATTCCAAAAATCTAGATCCATAATTCTATACACAAGAGAAGACCTACTGTTATTGTTTTCTTCTAGACTTTTTGCTTACCCTATTGGTAAAACCCCCTCTGCCCTTTCCAATAAACCTAGACTCTGAGAATCACTAGAATTATTTGGAACCACATTAGATTTAGGAGAGGAAATAGAATTATCTACTTTGCTTACACCAAGATAGTTAACATCTTCGAGACTTCCATTAAAATCAACCCGCTTTTGCTGCATTTCTTTGCCTTTGATTTGCTCATTTAGATTTCCAGTGATTTGCTCATTTAGATTTCCAGTAATTCTACTCTCCTAAAGACTAACTTGTTCTTTCTCTGAATTTTTCTCTTAATCTCCCTCCATCTGTTAAGTTTCACCTATAGGAAGTGAGCAATTCTCTTTTTCCAATTCCTGTTGAGTCCCAATCTCAAACATACGATTAGTAGGTTTCCATGTCCTCTTCTGTGTAACCTTCTTAGGCTTCCATTCATATTCGATTGCAATCTCCCTAAATGTCATTTGTCCCTCTTCATTATAGGTAGCCAATTACAGGATGAAGACTAGCTCCTCTCAAATTCTAATTCAATACACATTCTCGTATATAGGATTCTAGACATTTGGGCTCTTTGGGAATCTAGGAGCAGCGGTTTTCCTACTGCACTAGCAATCCTACTCAATCCCTCGTTGTTTCAATATTCGTAGGGAATATTATGAAACCTTTTCCAGACAGGTGCATACCTAATATCCTCCTATTCCCCCACATTCAAACTCCATTTGTGCAAGAACAATGGCTTCCCTTAGATATGCCAAGGGCCCTTCTCTAGCACCTCATTCATACCACATTCAGAATCAAACTTAAATAGAAACTTGTTCGAGATGGTCACCAGAATTTCTATCAAACCACATGCTATCCAAGATTTAGAAAGGGCTCTATGCATTACTGGAAAGGAAGGTTGCTTACCAATGAAGAATCCAATCAGAGAATGAAAAAATTTGGTTGCTCCTTTCAATGCTAACTTAGGCTGCAGGATAACAAATATTTGGTCATCCTTGACCTCTGGGGGGTAGAAGGTCAATTCCTTGATAGTTGATGGTTCCTCCACTGAGTCAGCTACCATAGATTTCTAGGATTTTGGAAGAGATTTCACCAAAGCTCTACAGTCCTGAGTGGTTAAGGGAACCTCTGGACCATTCTGCTCATGAATTGAATCAATCTGATGTTTCAAACCTTCGGCTATCTAAATAGGGCCAAGGATTGGGTAGTTTGGGTCAATGTTTCGGGAAATAGGTTTTGAGGAAGGTGACAAAGGGGGATTTCTAGTAGATGGCACAGGGATTTGGGATAGGGGTGTACGAGAAGTAGATAATGGAGATGAAGAAGAAGAGGCCATGGAGGAGGGGTCAAAACCACATCTATGATCTTTGAAGTAATAAACTCTCAGTTGTTGCTCTCTCTCACCTTGCTCTGTAACTCTCTCATCGCTCTTCTTTTAATCTCACGTTTAGTGCGTTTTTTTAATTTAAGAGTTTTTAAATGGTTTTTGGTACTTAATTGGTTCATTTTATGCTTTTAGGTTTTAATTTTCTTTATAGGTTAAAAGGAGGAGAAATTAGATTAAATCAAGGTAGAAATGTGAAAGAATGAAGTTGTCTATATGTCCATGATTTTTTAGCTTTTTGGGACTATGTTTCTTTGTAATTTTTGAATAATTGAAGTGAGATTGATGGACACAGTCATGCACACAGTTGTATGGGTGATTGTGTCCATTCGAAAAATGTTAATTTTTGAGTTATAAAAGGGAAAAACAAAGAAAAACAGAGGAAGATAGGATTATAGGAGGCTTAAGGGAGGCTCGAATCTATTTTTCATTTAGTATTAATTTTATGATTAGCTGAACGCTGAGATATGCCTTGTAGTGATTTTTTTCATTCTTTAGTTTCATTACTATTCAGTTATGTATTGTTGGATTAATATAGCTAAAATATTATTTCGTGTATGATTTCACGCAATTGAGATTGAGAAATCCTTTTTATAAATATATCTACCATAATTGAAAGGGATTGTATGCAAATCTAGATGTAGGTCAACATAATCTTCCAAATTAGGGTTAAACCTAGTAGAGGAATTCACAAACTAATTAATTTAATCTTAGGGGTTTTAACCAGAAAGAGATTTTAGTTAATCAACTGAGGGTTCAGTGTTAATGTTCTGGACCAAAGATATTAACATAAGATAGGAATTTCTATAGTATAATAAACTATAGATTAAATTTAGTAGTGTAGTCTTAGGGGATTCGAAGTCAAGGTGCTACTATTTTTTAATTATTTTTTAGTTTAATTTTTTCTAGTTAGTCAATTATGTTAATTTATTTTAATTAATTATTTTAATTATAAATTTGATTAATCATCATCACAATGATTTTCTAAACTAAATAATAGAAAGATGATAAGCAGTAGAAATTTTAGTCTTTGTGGGATCCACTCGTACTCGCTAGTGCTAACTATAACTACATCATGTGCTTTTAGTTTAAAACTATAAATTAGTAATTCATTAAGATTTTTGGTGTCATTGTCGGGTATTAGAATATTAAGAAAACTTGTTTTTATTAATGTAGCCATTCTTTTCTTTTATTTTTAGGTAGTTTTTATTTCTTCTCTTTTTATATTTATTTATTCATCATAATAACTCTCTTTTTTGATCTTATCTTTATGACTTACTTTCATGATTCAGGTAGTCATCAGTACAACCACCAAACAAAATGGAAGGATGGACAGGATAATATTCTCATCAAAATTATGGTATGTCACCACTTATGATCATTTGGAATGAGAGGTAAGGTAACACATATATGGAAGCTGAAGTGATATTTATGTCATGTTGTGAATTTTGTGAGGGTGATAACCTTAATCATGAATGCTAGGAACAACACCATATATGGGATCACCCAATTTTCTTGTAAAGCATTAAGACACCCTATATAAGAATACCTATAATCTGAAGTGGTGCAATTATTACGATTATGCGTGGAACAATCAAGCTTCATCTAGATTTCTAAAACAACAATAGCAAAAGGAGTATCAACTTTTTGAGGACATCCTCATAAAATTCATTACATCATCCAAGGTTGTCTCTATAAAACTAAAGAGCTAGATGTTTTATTCAGATACATGGAGCCAAACTAGTAGTTTGTAGAATTTTCATTCGTAGTTTAGTTATTTTCATAATTTTAGTTAATGATCCTAATTTTGTACTTGAGATTTGAACTTCTATAGGTTACAAAGCAAAATCAACCCTTTCTTTAGAGTAGAAAAGATTTCATTAGCAATGGATGGAAGTTAACAACATTGGACAAGGTTAAAAATCTTTTATTATGAGTGGAGTAACAATTATCCTCTCCTTCTTTATTTTTTTATAATTTTCATTTTTTTTTCATGTTTTGTACATTAAGAACAATATATAACTTAAGTATCAATTTTATTATAATTAAGCTTAATAATGAATAATTTTGAAAAAAATTAAAAGAGAATTTTGATCAAGATAGTTCATTATAGATTTAGTTGTGACTACGGTTTCATTTATTTAGGCAAATAGTTATAAGTTTTGATGACTAAGTTGATTTTAATTTAGTTTATTAATTTTGAGAATGGATACTTAATTTGCATTATAATAATTTATGGATAATGTGTATATATGTTAAGTTAAATGTAAATCGTTTTTTAGCATTTTCATTATCCTATATATATACTTATAAAAAGAAAAGAAAAAAATAGTAGTATATGAATTAAGGAGCATAAACTTTATGGGCTTTGTACAAATAAAAAGGTCAAAGTTAAAGAGTTATGCTAGAAGCCATTTGAGATAGTGACCTAGTTGAATGATTGGGTATTCATAATAAAGTGTTTACTCTTAAATCAAAAGATTAGGTGACTTTTGAAACAAACATCTAAATTATCTTATATTATTTAAATTTGGTGTTTTGTATTTAATAATGGGTACAAAAATGTTTAAAGTTTTAACAGTTTTTCTTATGTATGTTTACTTTACGCATTAAGTGAGATAGTGTGAATTGATATGAAATTTAAAGATTTATAAAGTGAATTTGATTGATTTATAATTTGATACAAGTAACCAAGTACTTAACAATTTAATAAACTTTGTAATTAAATGAATAATAGAGAATCTTGATGGATATCACTGATTTGTTTAATGCTTTCTTAGAGTTTTTCTTATTAAGTTATTAAAAGTAATGAAATTGATTTGCTTGAGGACAAACAAATACTTAATTATGGGGTAGTTCAATAAATGTATGATAAAATACATTTCTAAACTTTAAACCCGGAACCTTAACCCTGTATAATGTAAGATTATTAAAATTATTTAGGTAAACAAGTTAACATATTATAAAGAACAGAGTTTATCTTGATATCTTCATTGCCTTAATTAATTTTGAGCACACATAAGGGATTCCATAGTATTAGGATGAAGTCGAGCATTACAAGAACTAATTACCTAGATATTAGTACTAAAAACAAACTATAAAGTAACAGTATGTAATAAAATTACTAATAGGTCTCATACAGTTACTTGCATGATAGGAGAAGCATTTCCATGCTTCTTAAACTATAACAATACGTTGAATTGCACATTTTCAACCAAGGTCATAACACTTGCATTCCAATAGTTGTCTAACTCCATCCTTGTAAAAAGTAAACCTTTTATTCTTTTATGAATTGTTCAAATTTAGGACTCGTATCATTTGACAGCGCATCGTAACGCTAGTCAAAATAAAATAACTAGACTACTACCTTAGTAGTGGTGAGTCTAGGTCGATCCTACAAGGAGTGTTTGGTTAGCTTATGAAATGAAATTAATCGGTATTTAGGAAAAATGAGGTGGGGTTTGGACTTTGGAATAAGAAAATAAAATGAAACTAACTAATAAAAACAAATCAAAGAAAATATACAAAAATGGTAAAATTGGTGAATTCGATAGGGATCTGGTTCTTTGGTTCAATCTTGACTTACACCTTAATTAAGCATAATTCAACAATTTATTGTTCTCAAACCTCTCCTAACAACTATTAATCGTGGGTTAATAATTAACCTGAGTTTTCCCTTAAGTTTTGTTTAATCAAGATACGATCATTAATTAAACCTAACCACCGAATAACCTAAGATACGATCTCTAGAGTTAATTAGGCAGTAGAATTACAAATTAGGAAAACTAATTAATCAAAACAACAACCATATACGATGTGTCATTTAACCTAGGTCATGTTATCTCTAATAATTACAATTCATTAGTCGCCACATATGAATTTCAACATAACAATTACATATTATATCAAAATTCTAGCAATAGTTATGCAATCAAACTATTCAATGAACACATTAAAATCACCAAAATCAGTTCCTAATGAGAGAAAGAAATAACAAAAACAATAAAAATACTTAACCCGAGTCATCAGTGTCAATATTACCTTCAAACTGGTGTCGGGACATTTAGGCCTTTATGAGACTCTCAAGAAAATATTTAACCCCATAAAAATCATCATCCCCACTGAAAACCCTAACTACTTTCTTTTCAATGCTGCAACCTTCTTATCCTATCTACTGTTCAAGATGTGACAAATAAACATTAAACCACCTACACTATTCATTCCTCTATCTTATCTGTTTCACGTAGTCTTTAATTCCACTCTCTTCATTCTTCCACCTCCACTCATCTTGTTCTCTTCACTGTTGTTGATGTGACAAATAAAGATGGTGGCTTTTGGTCCACCATCACTATTATCACCCTTCTCTTTATTCTGCCACCCTTCTCTTCACGTCAGCCACCAAGCCGCCAGCACAATTCCTCTACTATTTTTAATGGGACAATTAAAGTTTAGTGGTTTTTTTGGTCACCCCTCCTTTTCACGCCACCCCCTTATTCCTTCTGCATTTTCTTTTATTAATTGGAAAACGACTATGTTTTTCCTTCCTAACATTTGGCGTTGTTGTTTCTTTTTGAATCGGTAGTGTTGTGGTCCTCCTTGGTTCCACCTACTACATGTTGTTTTGCTCCTATTTGCTCTTTTCTATTGCGCTGCATTTTGGGCTACTGGTTTCCTCTTTAGGCGTTGTCATTTCTATCTTAGTTGTTACATTGTTTCTTCATCTATTGTTGTGATAGAATATTTTGGGTAAAAATAGGATTGAAATCACATGAAAATACATAAAAAAGTATAAGATAATTTAATCTCATCAAATACCATAATTCAATCCCGTCAAATACCCCCACACTTGAACTATTGCTTGTCCTCAAGAAATTTAAACTCAACCAAAGTATTCTATCAATTCGCTTTTGAAGAAAATCAAGTATATGCAATCCTTTAGACATCAACAACTTAAGTATCAAGCTACTACATATATCATAATTTGTTCATCAGTGCACTTAAACAAATTCAAATGAAGACACCATTGATCAAAGGTAAGCATAAAATTAAGATGAACGTTTCTCATAATATACACTGATATCACTCAAGTATGTGATGGGTAGGTGTTTCACTTAAGACTCCCTTTAAGAGACTACACTACCATAGGCTTGCAAATATGCCAAATTTCCTCTACATAGAATACATGTTATCATAGATCAAAAGGGCTTTTACTTGGGTTGTAATGGGGTTTGGGTTAAGGTAAGGTAAAAAGGTCAGAGGGTTACTCACAAGCATTAACAAAGTACTAAGTAAAAGGAACAACAAAAAATTATGAGATAAACATATGAATACAATGGATTACAACTACTCAAAACTAACTAATGTTACTATGTTTTATTCCTTTTCTTTTCCTTTTCTTTTCTCTTTTTGTTATCTCCTTTTCTTTCCTTTGTTTTTGAACAAAACTAAAAACAATAGGAAATAATAGTAGCATATATCAGCAAAACATGAGTAGAAATACCTCTAAAAATATCTCAGAATACAATACAAAACAAAAGTCCTTAAATTATAGACATTAAATGATTACTTAGTACTTCATTAGACTTGTATCAGGGTAAGGCTAGTAGATATTTGGGTTTCAATGTAAGGTGATTAACATAGAAACAAATAAGGTTAAAGGCTCAAAGGGGTTTTCAAGGGAAAAATGACTTGATGAGTTATTTAAACTAAGGGTTCAAAATAAAGAAGGCCTTAATCATTTCCATAAGCCATGCAACTAGTAGTTTCAAACCAGTTCAATGCAAGTTCTGAAGGTAATCTTCCTAGGGGAGCCTCACACATAACAAAGAAACAGAATGACTGTGAAATGCAGTCATATAAGCTCAAAACCTCATACGTGCTTATATGAAAATTCATCAAAATTTCATACACTACCTAAGCACTCAAGTATCAAATTATTGACTGAGTTTATGCAACCAACTACTTCAATCAATCCACATGATTCACCTTCCTGTCAATTTGCCTAATCCAAATTCACACATACAACTCAATTCTCAGTCCAACTACTATGACAGAATTTCATGATTCAACATTCATCATGTTAGATCGGGAAAAGAAAGCATGCCATATTTGGAGATCTACTAGATTTCAAAAATTTTTAGAAATCTTATTTGCAGTGGAAGCAATATATCCAAACCATCATGCCAATGTATACATGATATGGTATAAGGATAATAATAAACATAAACAAGATAGTGATATTACTGACTCCTTCCCTGCAGCTTTAATTTATCGCTGCGCTATCCTCTCCTTCTTCTTGTATCCAAAGCCTTTTGCTTTTGAATCCTTTTCTTTGTCAATCTATCCTC
>JANZXR010000170.1:19281614-19310585 GCA_027575705.1 Erythroxylum echinodendron
AAGTTCATAACTCCATTTAATGATGATAAACCATAATAAAGACCATCTTTATTTAGCAATTTAATGTCAAATGTGCAACTGCACAATTAGTCCATTAAAATCGAAATTGCTACTCCTTTCTTTAAAAAATTTGTTTTAATATCATTAATCTAATTAATTACATTAAACCACAATATAGCCCATTTCTAAATGAACATTTAGGCTTCTAATTAACCATTAATTAGTGCAAGCCCAACATTCAATTATGGGCTTCTAAATCCTCCATTTATATTTATTATTTAGCTTGATAACCTTCCTTGAAGCCAAGTGGGGAATCTTGTTGGACTTTGATAATTCAAACTCCAATAAGCTTAGAATTAATTTAATCTCATTAGAATTAATTCTAGCTTATTAACTAAATGTCATTCCACTAAAGAAAATTAGTTGAACTCTTGAACTATTAAATATTATGAGAACACATATTTTATGTCCAATTGCAAACCCTATTTAGAACCTTATTATAGCCATCCGTATAATAAAAGGTAAAATTACCGTTTTGCCCTTATGTTAGTTTTTCCTTCTAGATCTCCCATTTTACTTTATATGGTGATTAACACACAAGATCTCATCTTTGTGTCAAGACTTGATGGGTAGCTAGTCAATCAAACTACTAGCGCTAGTTTAATCACCAATTCTCCTTAAAATATCTAGAAGTGATGATATCACTATAAACTCTTTTGAGTGAATATTCCCTAATAATGTTTCAATTGATAATTCCGATATGTTGACACTGGATTAATACTCTGTAAAAATCCATTCCGATCATATCAAGTATTATAATAAAACATATATGAGTTCACCACTCATCAAGATTGTGGTTCATAATAAGCGAATGCTTAAGTTGTATGTTTTAACATTAAAGTAACGACCCACTTTATTTTTGAAAACATACATGATTTCAAATTCAATTAATAATGCCATTATCGATAGTCAACTACTATTGTAATATGAAAGTCATCATTCCTTTGAAGTAAACTCCTTTACTTACACGGAGATAAATCGCAACACTATAGTCTAAACCATAATCAAGCATCCAACTTGATTATTCAACTATGAATCCATTAATTTAGATTCTAATAATATATATGTTTCCCATACATCTCTATGTATATGTATATTACTTACAAAAGAATCTTGGTACCTTATGACTAGATATATAATGCTCATCAAAACCAAACTCTTTTATTTTATTAATAATAAATATTTCCATTCCAAAACTGTAACTGAAGAAGATTAAGGTACATGCAAATACACTTGCTTTCTAGAGCACTATATTTACATAACTCCAACATATCATTTATCATAATTCAAGAGCAAAAATTTTGAAACTGGCCCCACCCTCACACTTAAATGGGACATTGTCCCCAATGTCTTAAAATCAATAAAAGCATAAAGGGAATGGAAACAAGAATACTCCCCTCTATAGGCCATGTGAATCCTGAAAGCAAAGAAATAACAGCTTCCCTCTTGAAGAATAGGAACCCATCTTCCACCTACAACCAAAACATATAAAAGGAAAATAAACACTTAAAGTGAACCAACCAATAAATATGTACAAAAGAGAAAGCACAAACAAAAATAAAAGGATATGGATGAGATGCCTCCCATCAAGCATTTATTTTAGGTCATAAGCTTGACCCTTAGCATATACACATCATCCGTTGTCGAATGGATGCTTGAGCCCAACAGGAAGCATGCTCAAACTCTGTGAGGAGCCTAGAGCACCTTCCCTCGAACTGAGCTCCTTATCAGCACGATGCCTCGAGGCTTTTGAGGAGTGGAACTTCATCATTTCGCCATTATAATCTAATGTCCACTCGTTTTGTTCAAGCATCTCCCTTCTTACACCAGGATAGTCTTCGTAAGAGTATTGCTAATAGGTGTGGAGACTCGATATCCTGCTTACCACCTTTGTTCTTCAACTCGCTTGCCCACAACTCTCTTAAAAACTAAACGTCTTGCGACTCTTCCTCTTTCTTTAGATTCCTCATCTTTACTGAGTCTTCGCTCTTTTGAAATAATTTGAATGACTCCTCACTTTTTTCTTTTTCATTTAATTCTTCCAACCTGTAAGGTAAAGGTGAAGGGTTAGTCTCGAATATAATTATGGACTCAGTACTTACCTCTGAGCTAAATGATATATCTTTTTCTGCTTTGAGCTCCTCCTCTGCTTCTTCTACTTAAGCAATTTGTTGAGGGTTGACCTCAAAATTCTTAAGTTCATTGTCTCTTTGTAAAGTTTCCACACAAATATCCATTGGGTACACCTCAGGTTGATATGGCTACTTCTATTCGCTTTGTGGTTTCAGCTGATTGATATCTCCCGATCAAGGCAATGCATCTTGCTGGAATTGCAGAGCATCCTCTCGGATTTGCTATACAGCTTGTTGAAACAGCTATTGCATATTTTGTTAGAACTGCTTCATATTTTGTTGAATTTGAAGATTGTTAACAGCCATAATATTAAGCATTTCTTCTAGAGATGTACCTGAGTCGTGTTTGTTCTCCGAATCTTGGACATTAGACTATGTAGATTTTAGAAATTTCCCTCCATCCTGCTACAATTGTATTCTGTTGTAATTGCAAAGTATTAGTATTCACAATATTACTTAACTCTTCCAAAGATGGACCGGAGTCGTGATAGGAAGCTTCTAGTTTGTATGAGAATTGTTGTGCATCCTGCAAACTATCATGGAAGTAATTCTGATGATTATCCTATCCATAAAAAAAGTTAGGTTGATCAGTCCAAACATTTTTATAGGATTGAGAATATAACTTATAAAAGAAATTACATCCATCCATATCAAAAAAATTTTACAAACATGAAACAAAAAAATGAAAAGATCACGAAATAACAGAAAAGAAATGAATTATGGACAAATATATACAAAACACCAATTAAATCACAAACAAAGACTAAAACACTACATTCCCCAGCAATGATGCCAAAATTGATGGCGCATAATGCTAGTCAAAATAAAATAACTAGACTACTACTGTAGTAATGGTGAGACTAGGTCGATCCCACAGAGAGTGTTTGGATAGCTTATAAAATGAAATTAATCGGTGTTTAGGAAAAATTAGGGGGTTTGGATTTTAGAATAAGAAAATAAAATGAAACTAGCTAATAAAAACAAATTAAAGAAAATATATAAAAACTGATAAAATTGGAGAATTCAATAGGGATCCAATTCTTTGGTTCAATCTTGGCCTACACCCTAATTAAGCATAATTCAATGATTTGTTGTTCCTAAACCTTTCCTCACAACTATTAATCATAGGATAATAATTAACCCGAGTTTTCCCTTAGGTTTTGTTTAATCAAGATATGATCATTAATTAAACCTAACCACTGAATAACCTAGGATACGATCTGTAGATTTAATTAGGTAGTAGCATTACGAATTAGGAAAACTAATTAATCAAGGCAGCAACCACATACGATGCGTCATTTAACTTAGGTCATGTTATCTTTAATGATTATGAATCATTAGTCACTACACATGAATTTCAACATAATAATTACAGATTATATCGAAATTCTAGCAATAGGTATGCAATCAAACGATTCAATGAACACATTAAAATCATCATCATTTAATAACGAATCCAATAAGTACAAGATAACATAATCAATTCCTAATGAGAGAAAGAAACAACAAAAATAATAAAAAATGCTTAACCCAAGCCATCGGAGTCAATATCATCTTTGAATCTGTGTTGGGACGTTTAGCCCTCTATGAGTCTCTCAAGAATAATTAAACCTTATAAAAATCATCCGCACCGAAAACCCTACCTACTCTCTGCTTAATGCCGTAACCTTCTTCTCCTTTTTACTGTTCATGATGTGACAAATAAACATTAAACCACCTACACTATTCACTCCTTTATCTTCTCTGTTTCACGTAGTCTTTAATGCCAATCTCTTCATTCTGCCACCTCCACTCATCTTGTTCTCTTCACTGTAGCTAACGTGACAAATAAAGATGGTGGTTTTTGGTCCACCATCACTATTCATCACCCTTCTCTTAAAACACCACTCTCTTATTTCTTCTTGTTCTACCGCCCTTCTCTTCATGCCAGCCACCAAGCCGCCAGCACTATTCCTTTACTATTTTTTATGGGACAATTAAAGTTTAGGGGTTTTTTTGGTCACCCCTCCTATTGATGCCACCCCCTCATTGCTTCTGTGTTTTTCTTTTATTAATTAGCCAATGACTGCATTTTTCCTTCCCAGCATCTGGCATTGTTGTTTCTTTTTGAATTGGTATCATTTTGATCCTCCTTGCTTCCACTTACTACATGTCGTTTTGTTCCTATTTGCTCTTTGTTCCTGTGTTGCGCTTTGGGCTGCTGGTTTCTTCTTTAGGTGCTAACATTTCTATCTTGGTTGCTACGTTGTTTCTTCATCTATTGCTATGATAGAATATTTTGGTTAAAAATAGGATTGAAATCACATAGAAATACATAAAAAATATAAGATAATTCAATCCTATGATTAACAATTGAAGATGAATGCTAAAGTTGAAGTTGATATTGAACTATTGTGATCTTGATCTTTGTCCAATTTTAGTTGATAATTATTAAAAATTCATACTATAATTTTTTGATACAAATATTTTCTTGTCCTTAATCACCATACAACTTTTGATAATAAAAATATTACCCCTCCATCTTATATCTCAAATCTAACATAGAAATTACGACTATAGTTTATTCTATCATAAATCAGTAAAAATTAAGTTTCTCCATCATCTAGTCCGTCATGACCTGAATCACCTCATTGGAATCCAACATCCAACTAGATAAAGCTCGCTTGTTCTCACATATATAGCTAAAGCAAATGTTCTTTGGTATTTTATTCTTGAGAACAACTAATAGCATTATAAAATATCTCTATTTTCACACAAAGTGTTTTAGCTAACTCTCATTATTCTTCTGTCGGTAGGTAATATACTTAGAATCTATTTGTTTTAACTAGTTGAACACCTTAATATACTTAGGCTTTGACTCTAATATCTTGCATGTTGAATTCATCTAGTTAAAAAAGTAAAACAAACTTCTTCATACACAGAATACATAGTTAGCATACAAATTCTTTAAAATTTTCCACTCTTAAGAGTATTGTACTCCAATATATAACACTACAAATTTCATCTAACTCTTCCTTTATTACCTCTAACCCGCCCTTCATAATCATATTCACAATTTATGCAAAACAACGCATATAAAATAACCTTCCACCAACTAACAACATCCCAACTGCAAGTTGTTCTTCGATTTTTTTTATCATCACATCATTTATGATACAGCCATCAAAAGTTATGCTTGAGAGCTTAGTGTTAATGATCTAATCCATTAAGCTCTACTATCATAATTATCAACCTTTCATTTGTATAAGGCACTAATAGATAAATAACCCTACCACTAAAAAATGAATAAATCTTAGATATAACATCATCAATAAATAGATGATAACAATATTAAAAATATAATTTGCCTCAGTACTTGATTGTATAAAATCCAGTTACTAGCATTGTAAAGCAATGTCAATGCCATATAACCCTTTTTTGGTTCTCATATAATGGCTACCTGTTCATGAATACTCAATAATATCTTTAATATTCCTTTCTTTTAATTGCCATAAATCTTGAAAATGTACTTCTGCATGGTATTTTGAGCTAAGATCTTGAAGGTTGACTGACATAAGGTGAGTAACATCCTAAAGTTTTCACAATAAACAATGGAGATTGATTGTTCATCACCAATGGTCATCTTAGCTATCAAAAAATTTGATTTGAAACTATGATAGCTTGTGGCAGTCATTTCAGTCTTCCTTTTAATTTATTCCCTTTCTTTAAGTTAACGATAAAAATTGATTGACCTCTTAATACCATCTTCTTTCTATTATACAACTCCATATTTCTCTTTAAATGAGAGGTTCCACTTTTATAACCATAATTAATATCTTGGGACGATACTTAAATTTAACATTTTTAATTTCATCCCTTCATCTAGTCTTGTTGAAGTGCTTCCAAGCATCCTTTTTAATGAACATGTTCCTTTAACTTGAATCATTTCTTCACTTGGTTCTAAATTAGAACTCTTCATTGGTATATTATCTAGTAGTAGATTAGAACTCTCTAATGAAGGAATATGCCCATCCATCTGAAACAATCAATATATGTGCTTACAAGTTATTTATAGATATTTATACATATACATACAATACATTGTTATGATTTATATAGTGAGTATAACCATTTTAAGGACGATAATGATTTACACCTAAAATAGACATTGTATTAAGCTAAAGCGTAAAAAGAATATTATTTTTTGCTTATAAATGAGTTCTTAATTCCTCTACATGTAACACATACCCTTATGTGAAGAAAATTTCCATTTGATATTATTTTATTCTTTTATGGTTAGTTATGGTTTATAAGAAAAATGTAGCAAATACTATATTGTTGGGCAATCTTACTTACATGTGACCGATTACGAAACAACATTTCAATGAAGTTAACAAATTCATGGTTGGTTTTGGAATATGCTTTTATACTTGTCACATGACTTGATTCAATAATATGGGACAAAGAATGAAGGACAGTTTCAATGTACATATTATATTCCCATCGTTTTTATGAGCATGATTGCACAATTAAACCAATTAATCATCAACTTATTTTTATTTTTTTATTTTTCTTTAAATGTGGTGAAAACTAAGAGACCTATATGGTATCTAAAAATAATCATGCGATTGTTTTATGTTATATGCTCATATATAATGAATTTATGTTTTATTGAACAAATTAACCAAATCCAATTTAAATAAATTAGCTCACTGAAACTTCATTGAGAGTGTTAAGTTTTCTTTTTGGATGATCTGAAAAACAAAGATGGAAATGGATACTTATTTTACACTTACTACAGTTTTCTACTCAAATCATTGAACTTAAAAATTTTGTCTCAAGTAATCTTATCATTATCACAATTTCAATAGTATAAGACTTTGGTAAAAACAAATATCTTAGATAAAGATTGGAAGAGATAGGACAACCCTAAGAACTTAGAAAATTTGTATTTTATTAATTAGTTCAAAGCTTAAAAACAAATACCTTGTTATACAATCCTTAAAGAAATTAGCATAATATACTTGGTAGGATTTTTTTAACAATAGTCGAAACTAAATAGTAAATAGGATTTGACTAGAGAAACAATGTAAGAAGACTAAAAAATTGATACACTTAAAGTGTCTTTCATATGAAACTAGTGTCTACTTCAACATTTTAAGAGTCTAATTAATCCAAGTACAATAATTAATTAGCTACAATTTATGTATTAAAATAGATTTAAAATGTTTAAAATGATTTCATGGGACTTATAATAATAATAATGATAAATACTCTTGGTATACTATATTTAGTAGCACGTATAATCTTCCTCAAGTTAAAAGGAAATTCTCAATTTTAAGGTTATTAAACTAGATCAATGTTAAAAGGGATCGTAAGTTCAAGAAACTTTACCATAGATGATTCCAAGTAAAAATTATCAACACATGAAAAACCTGAATAAGAGGAATAAATTAAAAGATTAAAATTTACCCAATATAAAGTTATGTTAAACCTGACCATTGAGAAAACCATCAACCAACACAAACATATCATTCCTTGTTGGCATTTTAATAAATAAGTCATAAGCATTGACCATGAGCCAATATAACACATACCTAACAATCATAAAATAAGGCAACATATCATTCCCTTCATATTAGAAAAGAGTTATACTTATAATCGAAGGAAAGACTAACCCCTAAACACAAGCAACCTAACTTGATTGTTTGATATTGATATAAAATATAGAAAAACCATTACTTAAATCAACATGCATAACGTAAATATATAAAAAAATAAAGTATACCTTATTTATATATTAGGGTAGAGACGAGGAGTAGAGGTGGATACCGATTGTAACACGTAGAAGCCAGAGTAGTCAAGTAAAAGAGGAATGTGAGCAATCAGTAGAGGAGGAGAAGTCGAGTAAATAACTATTGGTTAGAAAGGGGCTTTGTATCCATATTGAAACAATGTTATTTGCTGAGTAAAATAACTTCGTTTTAACATGGACATAATACTTATATTAATGTAAAGCGAAATGAAAACTATTTTGGCTAACGTAAAATGATATCATTTTATGTACTATTTAAAAATATACTTAAAGCCTCAAGATAAGCCAAATTGAAAGCCTTAAGCTGGAGTTTAGTTCAAATATTAAAACTTAAACAAAAACTTAATCCCGACACGAAGTCTAGTGAAATTAGACTAAACCAGTAACTTCGAATTGGACTAGATTATGCTCAAACTAAAATGCCAAGACTACTCCTTTTCTTAAAAGCTTGATGCCCTCATCAAGGTTTAATCCATAATCCAAAATCTCCCTCTTCTTCTAAACAAATTAGAAACTTGATACAAACCACCCATTACACTTAACCCTACCTCTAATGCCACTCCCCATCCTTGTTGTCCTAGCTCAACATTATATTAATGAAATTATTTAACATCAGTTATAGGTTTATAAGGCCTTTCATATCTAGTCTCATTTTCAATATACGATTGCGATACCACCTCCTATGTAAGACACCACAATCTCTCCTCCTTGAATACTATGTCCTTATCAAGTTTTAACCTATAAATGTAATATATGGTTTCCAGAACATGCTTAAGGTTAGAACCCTGGATTATTATGAATACACGCACAAATATTGATATTATACACATTACAAAGATAGCATATGCACTCAATTGACATGTTCTGGGGTATGAAAGATTTTAAATGAACATAATATGAATTGTGAATTGTTATGTTTAGAATTTTGGTATGATTAAATTATAATTGGTAATTTGAAATTAATTGTGATTAATTCGGAGATTGTTGAATTAAAATGTACATTTGGATTAGGAAAAATGCCAAGTGGTAGGATAAATTAATACATAAAAAATTGGGGTTATTAAGCCTATAATTGGGTGACATTTCACATCGTTAAATGAGTGACAAATGGACTAGTAATTAAATGACAAATAGATCAATTATGGTGTAAAAAGTGGACCAATTAACGTGTGACATATGGACTAATTATTAATGAAATGTGGCAACTTAATTTGTAGATTAATGGCAGCATCTTAATTAGGCAAATGTCTTCCACGCCTTAGGATAAATGTTGAGATTAAAAGTTAACACCTAGCATATTGATAAAGCAAACTTCAATAGCCAAGTTTCTGCTTCCTTCATTCTCCTTCTCTATCGAAATTTGCATGAAGTTTTTCTCTCTGTATTTTGTTGTCATCTTAGCCAAATGGCTATATCAAAAACTAGAATTCTACCCTGCATAAAACACCCAAAGAACTACCTGATTGTTGTCCTTGGTCTTTATCGAAAATCAATTTGTTCTCACCTTATAATTGTGTTGATTTTACTTGCTTAGATGGATAGTTTAATCTAATGCTTTAAGATAAATTGGAAGCCTAACAAGTAAGTAACAATCTAGTCTTTATGGCATGTTTAGTAGTATAAGAATGAAGCTTGAATTGGAATGAATTGAAAATGGTGTTAGTGATGATATATGTGCTAGAAATGTGTTGGATAAACTTAGAAGTTTTATGCTTGTTCTTGGTATGGGAAAAATCGTGGATTATATAAGTTGATTCAAGGAACAATTAGGTTTAGATTTGAAGTGTAATGAAGTTGGATTTATGCTTAAGAAAGATGTTAGTATAATGTTCTTAAATTGTGAAAGAATTAGGACTATATGCATGATAATGTATGAAAGACCATGATTTGTGAGTTATCAAATGAATAAATTGTGATCTAGAATTGGAGTATAATTTAGGCCTAAGAATTGATGAAGGCCCCGAACTAATTCAAGACATTATTGATAAATTAAAATTGACTCGAAATAGAATTAAAGTGGCACAAGATAGACAGAAGAGTTATGTGGATAGCACAGAAAAGATAAGGAGTATCAAGTAGGAGATAAAGTATTTATGAGAGTACTGTTTTAGCGAGGAGTGCTGAGGTTTGATACAAAGGGTAAGTTAAGCCCTAGATCCATTGTTCTATATGAGATTATTAAGAGAGTTAGACTATTGGCTTACAAGTTAGCCTTACCTACTGAGATGTCTTAGATACAAAATGTGTTTCATGTCAGTATGCTTAGGAGATATCGATTTGATCCTATTCATGTGATACCGACTTAGGAGGTTAAAATTATGACTTATCTGAGTTTTATTGAGGAATTGGTAAAGATAGTTAGCTATCAAAATAAACAGTTAAAGAACCGAGTAATCCCATTGGTGAAAGTCCTTTAGAAAAATCATTCGAGTGAGGAAGTCATATAGGAAACAGAGGAGCACATGAGGAATCAATATGCCTACCTATTTGACCAATCAGGTAAGAATTTTGAGGACGAAATTTATTAAAGGGAGAATTGTAATAGCTAATTTTTGAAACATAGTTAGGGTTAGAACCCTAAATTATCGTGAATGAGTAGTAGCATTGAGAGCATTTCATTTGCATAGCATACACAAAGAATATTTATATTTGTACACATTACAAAGATAGCATATGCATTCAATTGACATGTCCCAGGGTATGAAAGATTTTAAATGAACATGGTATGAATTGTGAATTATTATATTTTGGATTTTGGTATGATTGGATTACCATTGGTAATTTGGAATTAATTGTGATTAATTTGGAGATTTTTAATTAAAATATAAAATTGGATTAGGAAAAATGCCAGGTGGTAGGATAAATTGATACATGAAAAATTAGGGCTATTACGCCTATAATTGAATGGCATTTCGCATAGTTAAATGATTGACAAATAGACTAGTAATTAAATGACAAATGTATCAATTATGGTGTGACAAGTGGTCCAATTAATGTGTGAAATTTGTACTAATTATTTAATGACATATGGAAATTTAATGTGTGGATTAATGGTAGCGTCTTAATTAGGAAAATGTCTTCCATGCCTCAGGAAAAATGCTGAGATTAAAAGTTGACACCTAGCATATTGATGAAGCAAGCTTCAGCAGCCAAGTTTCTGCTGCCTTCATTCTCCCTCTTTACCGAAATTTGCATGAAGCTTTTCTCTCTGTATTTTGTTGTCATCTTATCCAAATTGTTGTGCCAAAAACTAGAATTCTACCCTACACAAAACAACTAAAGAACTAGTTGATTGTTGTCCATGGTCTTTTTCAAAAATCGATTTGTTTTCACCTTAGAATTGTGTTGATTTTACTTGCTTGGAGGGATAGTTTAGTGTGAACTTTTAAGCAAAATTGCAAGCCTAACAAGTAAGTGAAAATCTGGTCTTTATTGCATGTTTAATAATATAAGAATGATGCTTGAATTGGAATGAATTGAAAATGGTGTTAGTGATGGCATATGTGCTAGAAATGTGTTTGATAAACTTAGAAGTTTTATGCCTGTTCATAATTTGGGAAAAATTGTGGATTATATAAGTTGATTCATAGAATAATTAGGTCTGGATTTGAAGTGTAATGAAGGTGGATTTATGCTTAAGAAAGATGTTAGTATAGTGTTTTTAAATTGAGAAAGAATTAGGACTATATGCATGAAAATATATGATAGTTCTAGTTTGATTCTTGATGTATGAATGACCATGATTTGTGAGTTATCAAATGAATAAATTGTGAGCTGGAATTGGAGTATAATTTAGGACTAAATAAGGATGCATAAATGAGCATGATTTTGGAAAATTGGAAGTGTAAATGATGTGCCTAAGTATGAAACATTTGTGCAGAATTGGAAGAAATCACACGGGGCATGATCGTGGCCTTCAGTACACGAACGTGACCTGATTATTTAGGCTTTGTCATGATTATGGGAGAGTACCCAAGATCATAACTTGATGCATAAGGTTCTGTCACGATCATGATAAGGTCCACCACGATTGTGGGCAAGGCTTGAATATGAAATATTGTCTTTTAAGTGATGTTTGAAACAACTAACGATAAGGTACTAATATATGGTGCATTTAGGCTTAAAATGAACTAGTTTGATGATTGATTGATGAATTTAGATTAAACAAGTTAATTGAGGTATAAACCTAAGTGTAAACAAGACATATCAAAGTGATAATGTTTGAATGATTATGAATTGTGATTAAAGAAACAAACCCGGGAAAGTCATTAAGTATGCATTAAACATAGCACATACATATATATGCATGATTGAATATGTATTTGAATGATCGAATTTGTAATGTGAATTTTATGTGTATTGAATGATTTTAGACTCATAAATCGATCAACTGAATCCAGACATTGTCGGACTATCCTGACAATAACATAATCTGGAGCTTACTGTGAGTAACCTAGATGTTCTCACTAGGATTGATTTATTTCTGTTTAACTTCCAATATTGAATTGTTAATGATCTACATGTGACAATTCTGGACATTAGTAGTCCGAGGAGTTTGATATCTGAGAATGTACTGGAAGTGTTCTGATTATATATGAATATAAAAGTTAACTGTATTCTTAACATGTTGTTGAATGTCAAACTTAGGTCTGATAAACATCTGAATCTAACTGTGCATCATGAATAAATGTTATTGATAGTATATTTTATGATTTGAAGTATAACATTAATATGTATGATCAGATAAAGGCGTTGTGACCAGAGTAGCCAGTCTGAAAGAGCTTAAAGCTCAGAATTCCGCACGTAGAGCCATTAGCTCCATAATTAATGATCTTGATATCTACAATGAGTATGAGATAGTATCTGAAAAGAGCCCGATATCTATAAGAGATATCAGATAATGAAAGACGCTCGATCACAACAAAATAACAATGAAAGTGGAGTCTCATATGCATATGCATATGTATTTGCACATATATGATTATGAAAATATTTTTGAATTGTGACAATATTGAGATATGCTATATTTATGAACATTTGATAGTATGATTGAACTCTTATGAAAAGTTTATATGAAATGAGTGTAATCCATAATGAACTGTTAAGATGAGAAATATTGTAAAATTGATTTTATATTTGAAATGTTTGGTGTTCTAAATGAGTGAGCACATCGAGGATGGTTCACTCACTGAGTTAGCAAAACTCATCAAAATTACAACGTGGCTTTTTCAAGTATGAGAGAAGATACCTAGTTCCTAAGATACTCTAGAAGATCGTTTTGGTATTAAGAAATGGCTCAAAGGTCAGTCAGCTAACATCTGAGGAGTTGTAGATTGTATTTATGTAGTTTTCTTTTGTTATGTAGAACTTTTTGTAAAAAGAGAAGCAAACTCGTAGATGCTTTTGATGATTTAAATATTTCTTAAAAGACTACTTTGTAAATTATCTTGATGAATGAAATGAAAAAGTTGCCTTTCAAAGTTTGTAATGTGTATGATGCCATAATAAGTTTATAAGACTGCTCTAGCATGTCATTGTCATAGGGTATGTTCTTGAATGTCTTTTGGATGTTCGGGTATATACTCTATGTAGTGGGGTGTTACAATAACCCAAAATCTCCTATTCTCTCCTAATGTGAAACTAAACTAAAACTCTAGTAAATGCACCCATTAGTTATGGGCTTATTGTTGATGTTATTCCCCACCCTTATCATCCTATATCAAAATTGTATTAGCAAAAATTTTTATGATACAATTTGTCATACCCTAAATCTAGACTAGCCCAATAACAATTATAATTCAAATTTAAAGAATCACAAGCATAAAAGTAACTAGATAGGCAATTAATTATTAGTCTTTTCTATAGGCTTATAAAACTTTCACCTCTCATGCTCTTTTGATATGAGATTATGACATTCACCTCTCATGTAGGATTTCACATACCATCTCACATGTAATTCTTCTATCTTCTCTGACAAAAACGAACTCCTTATAAAAGGAATATGTCTCATTTCTTGATTATATGTCTTAGCTTAAACTACTAGGGATTTCAAGTGCATTAGATTTTAGATGTTGGGGATTTTAAGTGTGTTTGTTGCCTCCTTTCTTAATTTACTGTCTTATTTGCTAGAATTTAGAGGTTCAATCATATTCTTTAAGTGAGATTGAGTCTGCTTTGTTTAAGGAATAAAGATTTTTTTTAAGTTTGGGATTGATTTTTTTTACATTTGGGATTTAATTATTTTAGTGCTTGGGTAATTTAAGGTTATAAAAAATTTAATCATAGAATTCGGTTTTGTAGGTGTTTGTTAGTAAACACGAATGGGACTTTCAAGGCATTTAGAAAAGATTTCTTATTTCACTTATTTATCACATGGATGACCACATTATGGGATTACAGTTGAATCATCACTCTCATCTAAATTAATTAATAAAGATATCAACATTATGAAATTCAATTAAATAAAATACCTATTCAATGATTTTTTTTTGTTATTGAATAAATTGTTCAAAATTAAGAAAGAATTGTTTTTCCAAAAGATTTAGTTATCTCATTAATTAATTTTATCTATCTTATTATCATTTATCTTATTATAATTCTTTGATCTATATGTTATTTGAAGCATATTATGTAATGAGAAAAGTTCTAGTTATTTTATTTCCAGTTCAAAAAACTAATTATTTTATTTCCAGTTCAAAAAACTATTAACATCATAAGCACTTTAGAGTAGAGTAAGAAGGAGGTACATCCTAATCAAAAACTAAAATAAAAATCTACATAATAATCAAATTAAGGAATAAAACAAAAAATATATAAATTTTGTTATATTAATTCCATTTATTTGTCACGTTTATATTTTATGTACGAAAAATGTAGAGGAGCGTAATATACACAATTTCACATGTCCACCGGAGGGGGAAGAAATAAAATGTGACGACAAAAGCAAGGTTATTGTATTGAGATTAAAGTTCAATACATGTGATTATTAGAAACTTAATAAACTTAATAAAACGTCTTGGCATCTTTTTTTTTTTTTTTTTTGAGAATTCAATCTCTTAGCATCTTAACAATAGTAAGATGTCGTTTTGAGCGCAAGTATTTTATTGGTACATCAAAAATAAACATTCCTGCTTTAGTTATTTATATTTGACGTGTCGGACCAAGATGCAAACAAGCGACTCGGATCGGAACATCATCGAATGATACAAAGCGAGATGGGAGCAGCCGACTAAATTATAAAAGCCAAGACAAGCCCCTCGCTAGTTCTATGACTGACATAAGGCTTTGCGTATCTATGCTTCTCTCTACAAATTCATAAAACGCACGCTTTGTGCTAACGTCAATCAATCCCATAATCATAGTCTACTCTTCTTCTTCTTCTTTTTTGTCCCTTCATGTTTCTGTAGCTAACTTTTGGTTCTGCCTCTGATCATCAGCGGCGGTAACACGTCCGCTTCTTATATTTTTATGGTTATTTTAATCCTTCTGAATCTTCAAACAGACGAGCAATTTTGGTTTGGATAAGAAAGTGTCAATTCATGGAAAAGGCCACTTCTTGTTAATGAAAGATCAGACGGCAAATCTACTTCAGTCGCTGTTCATTTCGTACTTCTCAAAGAAAGAAGGCATCTTTAATTTATTTCACGTGCTTTCATTGATCGAAATCAATACCCCAGAAGGAGTAGGGTAGAAATTTGGGAGCTTTTCAGCGTCATTATTCCTTGATAGAAATCAATACCCCAGAAGGAATACGAGGAGCCCGCATGGGGTCGATGAAGAACGAGGAAGAAATCGATCCACTTCTAGAGGAATCATCGAAAGAGCCAATCTTGTACGTTAATGGAGTTCGAAAAGTGTTGCCTGACGGGTTGGCCCATTTGACTCTTCTCGAGTATCTTAGAGGTAATGATGCGGGTCTTGTGTCCTTTCGTTGCTCTGCAAGTACGGAAATGCGTACAGGGAACAAAACTATGCATAAAAGATCTCATTTTTAATTTAATTCAAATAAGGTGATTTACTATCCTGCTATGCCTTACCGTCTCATGGAGTAGAGAAATATAATAAGACACATGTTCTTGTGTCTTTGGTTGGTTTAGTCATCTACTTTGTATGCGCTGACGGTTTGAACGATCGACAAGTGTTTGCTTGTCCTATTTTCAATTTGACAACGAAAAGGGAAAGAAGGTTTGGGAAAGTTTTCAATCTTAATTGACCTCATTGTAGTCAAATATTTGGTCTGAGGCTGAATTAGTAAATTGTTTACTCTTAAAATGAGCAGACGTTGGGGGATTATTCTAGCTTCCATAAATCAGTCCATTGATCAATCATTATGTGCGACTTCCCAACAATTTAGGAAGTAAAATGAAAATTGTTTTATTATTCTGTCAGCTCAACACCAATTCTCTGTGCCAAGGATTAGATTGGTGCCTAGTTCTTAGTAAAATTCTGAGCAACTTTTCTGAAGTTTGGCCGCATCTGACTGTCAATCCAATTTATTACTCAATTGGGTTGAAAGTTGTTTCATAACCGTTACTTTTCTTCTCATTTATTTCTAGCCACGGTTAGATTTAACTTTCACTGCATCCCCATTGTTCTCCACATTTCTATATTGTTGTCAGCTTATGTTGTTGTTCCCCTCTCTCTCTGTCTCTCACTCTCTCCCTCTCTCTCTCTGGGTGCATATTATTTAGATAAATCTGATTTCATTTTTGTATTCCTTTTTATTTGTATAATGTAGATACTGGACTGACGGGAACGAAACTTGGCTGCGGTGAAGGTGGTTGTGGGGCTTGCACTGTTATGGTTTCTCAATATAATAGGAAGTTGAAGAAATGTGTGTAAGTGTCGTGCTCTGTCAATCCCTGTGTCCTGTTATGGCTCTCACATCTCTGTTGAATTTCACTTATTCCACTAATTTTAAATTATTTCCTGGAACTCTTTTTCCAGGCACTATGCTGTGAATGCATGTTTGGCTCCCTTGTATTCTGTAGAAGGGATGCACATAATTACTGTGGAGGGACTTGGAAATCGGAAAAGTGGTTTGCACCCAATTCAAGTAATTTTCTTCTCCGATATTGTTCAATCTTTTAAAGGCAGGCAGCCCTTTAAGCTGATGCTTTTTTTTTTTTTTTGGGGTAATAATCTGTATCTGCTATCTGTCCTCATGTGGGTTACTTGTCTGTAAAACTCACTGTTTAATGTTTCAGCAGTAGCTATTCTATTCAAAATTTGATAGGATAAATACATGTGATTTGAATAGCCATAGGGGGACTTAAATTTTTAGTTATTGCTTATGCAATTACCAAGCCGAAACTAATCCAACATCATGATCTAACCTTGCACCAACATGATAGGAGGTGCTAGGTAGGAGTTGTTAGTATTCATGACCTTAAGTCCATATCACCACTCCATTTGATTACAATATTCCAACTCGGGATTTCAAAGCTTGTCATTGAGAAGATAACCTTGTTTATATTAGAGTACTGATTGCCTAATTCATCAAAACAAGGTTTTCATTTACATGGAAATTTTGTATTTTTCTGAAGGAATCATTGGCTAGTTCTCATGGTTCCCAGTGTGGATTTTGTACTCCTGGATTTATCATGTCAATGTATGCACTATTAAGGTCATGTCGTGAACCTCCTTCAGAAGAGCAGATTGAAGAATGCCTTGCAGGAAATTTGTGCCGCTGCACAGGATATAGGCCGATAGTTGATGCCTTTCGAGTTTTTGCAAAAACTGATGATACAGCTTACACTGATACATCTTTGCTAAGTCTTCATCAACGTGAATTTGTGTGCCCCTCAACTGGTAAACCCTGCTCTTGTAAATCAAAAATATTAAATGAAACTATTCAACCTAGAACTTGTAGGAAGAGCTATGAACCTGCCTCGTACAGTGATGTGGATGGAAGCACCTATACAGACAAAGAACTTATATTTCCTCCTGAGCTTTTACTTAGGAAAGCAACCCCCTTAAGCTTGAGTGGATTTGATGGGCTTAAATGGTATCGACCGCTAAGACTTCAGCAGGTGCTGGAATTAATAGAAAAATATCCGGATGCAAAAATGTTGATCGGGAATACCGAGGTCGGAATAGAGATGAGGTTGAAGAGAATGCAGTATCAGGTTTTGGTCTCTGTTGCACATATTCCTGAACTGAATGTCTTGAGTATCAAAGATGATGGATTAGAAATAGGTGCTGCAGTTAGGCTGACTGAACTCTTAGAGATCTTGAGAAAGGTTGTCAAGGAGCGTCCTGCTCATGAAACGTCATCGTGTAAGGCATTCATTGAACAATTAAGATGGTTTGCTGGGACTCAGATTAAAAATGTCGCATCTGTCGGGGGAAACATATGTACAGCCAGTCCAATATCAGACTTGAATCCTCTCTGGATGTCTTCACGGGCAAAGTTCCAAATAATTGATAGCAAGGGAAATATTAGAACTACTCTGGCAGAAAAGTTCTTCTTAGGCTATCGAAAAGTGGACCTTGCTAATGATGAAATCTTGCTCTCCATATTCTTACCTTGGACTAGGCCTTTTGAGTATGTTAAAGAGTTTAAACAGTCTCATCGAAGGGATGATGATATTGCACTGGTGAATGCTGGAATGCGTGTTTATCTTATGGAAAAAGATGATGGCTGGTTAGTTTCCGATGCATCGATTGTTTTTGGTGGGGTAGGTCCTTTCTCTTTATCTGCAATCAAAACAAAAGAATTTCTCAATAGCAAGTACTGGAACCAGGAGCTCCTGCAGTGTGCATTAGAAGTGTTAGAAAGTGAGATTGTGTTGAAGGAAGACGCTCCTGGAGGGATGGTGGAGTTTCGAAAATCTTTAACCCTTAGTTTCTTTTTCAAATTTTTCCTGTGGGTTTCAGGACAGATGGATGGGAAGGATTCCATGAGGGAAACTATACCATTATCACATTTATCAGCTGTACAACCCTTCCACAGGCCATCAACTATGGGAAGTCAGGATTATGAAATTATAAAACATGGGACATCTGTTGGGTCCCCAGAGGTTCACCTCTCAGCAAGGCTTCAGGTACGTACATCGGAAGAATGAGCTGTAAATTTTATAAAATTTTCTATATGCTTTCTTTTAGAGATGCACAACCATGCTAAAGTTGTGCCAAAAATTTATAAAAAAATAATAGCAAAACATAAAAGAGATTTTTGAAGGAATTTTCTGTTCTGCAAGTAATTTTGTAAACTGCTTGCACAGATAGAGCCCATGTTTGCATTATAATCTGACTTTTGGTTACTTAACAAAATTTGTTTGGAATCTCCCTTTAGTCAAAGAGGAATAAATGAGAATAAAAGGACATTTATAAATGAAGAAACAATGATTCATAGGGCCTGAAATACACTATTATTTGGTTACTAAGTAGTTCTGATTTTTGTTGACGAATGGTCTATTCACTGATGTTTTAGTGTAATGAAAATTTTTTATTTCAGATTAACAAACCTGTTTATTATTTCTAAGTGAGCACCTGTGCGAGAGTACTGTATATTGGTTACTTGTGAAATTTTATTTTGATTTGTGCTTTGGTCAAGTGATCATGAGAATTCCAGTCATCCCATATGCTAGCAACTCCTTTTCCTTTTGGTAAATATGCTTTTCTGACGTAGTCTTAAAAAGATACCATAGCAGGACAATGTCTTGATATTGTGCTTGGCTCCTTGAATGTTCGGCACGTGTAGAGAAGTGCAGTAAAATCCTGTTAATATTGGTAGTATCTGATGTACTTCACAATATTTTCTATCCATATGTGTTGATCTATTAATTAATCTTTTATTGTTCAAATTTGGTTCATTTTCATCTTGAAAGCAGTATCTTGATGAGTTTCGAAATTTTTCTTTAGGTTACAGGGGAGGCAGAGTATGCTGATGATACAGCAATGCCTTCCAATGGCTTGCATGCTGCATTTGTGTTAAGCAGAAAACCTCATGCCCGAATAGTTTCAATAGATGATTCAGGAGCCAAGTCTTCACCTGGTTTTGCAGGATTGTTTTTGGCAAAAGATGTGCCAGGTGATAATCATATTGGACCTGTGATTGATGATGAAGAGCTATTTGCTTCAGAAATTGTTACTTGTGTGGGTCAGGTAGGAAGCTGATGGACATTGTTTAGATAATAGAAAAACATTAGTGCTCAAGTATTAGACTTTATCTTGTGATTGTGTCCATGTTTTCATAGCGAATATCATAACTCTGTCATGATATAAAGCTACTCCATACAAAGGAAGCTTGATAATGTCACCATTACTCTACAAGCCCTTGTAGTATAAATTTCACGCTGTTGAAGATAACAATGTAAATAAAATGTACATCATATCAAGAGACACTTCAGCACATTCAAATGATTCCATATTTGGAATTTTTCACTTCTCCCTTTCTTCTATTCTGGTGCAGACAATGACTTGCTCAGTTTATGCAGGTTATAGGTGTAATTGTTGCTGATACACATGCAAATGCCAAACTAGCAGCAAGAAAAGTTCATGTTGAATGTGAAGAGCTCCCTGCAATATTGTCAATACAAGAGGCCATTATTGCTAAAAGCTTCCACCCTAACACAGAAAAATGTTTGAACAAAGGAGATGTGGACCTTTGTTTTCAATCTGGTCAGTGTGACAGAATCATAAAAGGAGAAGTTCAAATGGGTGGTCAGGAACATTTTTATTTGGAGCCACATAGCAGTTTGGTTTGGACAATGGACAGTGGCAATGAAGTTCATATGGTTTCATCCACCCAAGTAAGTTGTTCCTTCAAAAGTTCTTTTGGCTAAATTTGTCTGTTTTTGGGAAATATAAAATTTGTTTGGATGAAAAATCAAAAGAATCATCTTTTGGAATAATAGATGTTTCATGTTTTTACTGTATTCCATGAAGACATTCTTTCAAAGGGGTCTGCATCAACTTCTTATTATGAAATTCTGAACTCAATCACTTGCTGCTGTTACTCTTCAGTTTCCTGTTGAGATCTATTCTGTTGAGGTACTCATGATTTCATAAAAGCGTATGATTTTTCAGCATGTCAATGTTTATTTAAGTTGTGCAATTGCTGTTGTTACTTCTAGCTTAAGCTTGTTCGTAGTCTTGTGATTTTTTTGATTTTGCATAATGGCTGGTAATGTTCTTTCTCATGTGTAGTTTTTCACAAATACACGCAATTTATCAAAGAATCATGATTTCTTTTCTGTGCAGGCCCCTCAGAAGCATCAGAAATATGTGGCCCATGTTCTTGGGCTTCCAATGTCAAAAGTAGTTTGTAAAACGAAACGAATCGGTGGTGGATTTGGTGGAAAAGAAACAAGATCAGCTTTCATTGCTGCAGCAGCTTCTGTCCCATCATATTTATTGAATCGGCCAGTTAGACTCACATTAGATAGAGATACGGATATGATGATAACTGGGCAGCGCCATAGCTTTGTTGGGAAGTACAAGGTATCATTTATTGATTCCTTGAACTTGATCTTATTGTGGATATTTTCTAATCTTATGCCCATTATGCAATACATTCTTGACCAAGGAAAGACGTACGCAACACAATGCTTTTAAGGTTTTCATGTTAGTGGTTAGGCTGTCGGCATATTGTTGTAACATTGAGGCAATTACACCAATTGAGATTGGGTCTCATTCTCTGGTCTCCTAAGGTTTTTAAAGTTTAATTTGTTATTTTTTATGATGGATGTTAAATTGTTCATTAATCTCCAGCTTGGAGAAAGGGAACTGAATGTTTCATATCTTGACTTAAAATCTTAAGGCATTTGGATTATGGTTTCATTCTTGTATACGAACCCTCCTGTTCCTAGTTAATGTGAGTATTTAACTACTACACTCCCTTCACGCACATGAATAAAATCTAGCGTGTAAAGTTTTCATGAACATCTACAAGTTCCCACAGGCCGATGAGCAAAGTATGAATGACTAAGTTGTGTATTATTTACTATGGTTAGGCTATCTAGTTATAATAGTAGAGGCAGTACAACATATAATAATAAGAAAATATAATATTCTTAAAAAATGTCTTAAGTATTTTGTTATCCTATATTGGATACATGATATTCCCATATCAAATACTAAATCTTCATGATCTTCAACCATGGACATATATGTTTTATTTTAATGACATTCATAATTGTAATATAGTTTCCTTGAAACTACTTACCTACGCTGTGTGACTGTAATTATATGGTATAATATATTATGTAAGGGAAAAATAATGGGTGTGTGTTCGACAGATGAATTTAGAATTGGCTTTCGTCATGTTCAGAGAAAGAAAAACAGTCTCAACTGACTTACCATGCAGTCACTTTCCATTGAAACTGGTAAATATTTCTGAAGGAAGTTGTATTAAATAAAACGAAACAATTGATATTACAAATTACTTGATATAGGTTGGCTTTACCGATGAAGGGAAAGTACTTGCACTGGATCTTGAAATCTACAACAATGCTGGAAATTCGCTGGACCTGTCGCTTGCAGTCCTTGAACGTGCAATGTTTCATTCTGATAATGTCTATGACATACCAAATGTCAGGATAAATGGAAGGGTTTGCTTTACTAACTTTCCTAGTAACACTGCATTCCGAGGTTTTGGAGGTCCTCAAGGTATGCTTATTACCGAAAATTGGATTCAAAGAATTGCTGCAGAGCTTAACAAAAGCCCAGAAGAGATACGGGTAGGTATGATCTTGCAAGTTATATCTTCTTTGCTAGCATCTTGCAATCATTAATTTGTTGTAATGTTTTTCGTATATTGGAAATCATTGCAGGAAATTAATTTTCAAAGTGAAGGATCAGTATTGCATTATGGACAACAGCTTCAGTTCTGTACACTGGCTCCAGTCTGGAATGAACTGAAGTTATCTTGTAACTTTCAGAAAGCGCGTGAAGAAACCAATGAATTTAATCTTCATAATCGGTGGAAAAAGCGTGGAGTTGCTATGGTTCCAACAAAATTTGGAATTTCTTTTACAGCGAAGCTTATGAATCAGGTAGTTTCATATTGTAATACTCAAGTTGTCAATGGCATTGGCGTTGGTGTCTCAAGTGAAAAATAATTGACGGTCCAGCATCTATAGTGGATATTAGAGAGCCCTTGTTTTGTTGATGTGCTTTCTTTTTGATTCAGGCTGGTGCTCTTGTTCATGTCTATACGGATGGAACTGTTCTGGTTACACATGGAGGAGTTGAGATGGGCCAAGGTTTGCATACCAAAGTTGCTCAGGTTGCTGCATCTGCATTCAATATCCCTCTTACTTCAGTGTTCATTTCAGAGACGAGCACTGATAAGGTACTGCATTGCAAACCTAGGGCTTGATGCTGCTTCTTTTCTGAAAGATTGATTTACTATCCAAATCCATTATGTAAATCCCCACTTTTAGAATCATTTTGGGACTTGCTGTATGGATTCAATCTGTCAATATAACCTGTTCTACAAGATGACCTGAGTGAAGTTTAACAAACTAGACATGGTAGTCCTAAGAGGGTCATAATGCTAGAGGACGCATGATTTTGTAGTTTGCATTTTATAAAAGCTGAACTAGCTTAAAGGCATCACTTTTTCATCTCTTAGCCATCAATGATGAAACAAATTTGAAGATTTTGTATGGGTATCAAAGTTTATGAAAATGCCCAACAAAGGGAAGGGGTGGGTAATGCATGGGACCTAAGGAATTTTAGCAGTATTTGGCATCGTGGTTTATATTTCAGTGGCTGGTCAATTTATTCTTTGCTGCTATTTAGGTACCCAATGCATCACCAACAGCAGCTTCTGCAAGCTCTGACATGTATGGAGCAGCAGTTCTGGATGCATGTGAACAGATAAAGGCACGAATGGAGCCTGTTGCATCTAAACATAATTTCAGCTCTTTCGCTGAGGTATTCTGGTTTCTAGTTTTATCCTTGTTTCATCCATCAATCTCTCTGTGGTACATACTAAATGCACATCTTAAATAACCGGCATCTACCTGCTTGCTCATTTGCTTTCCTTTTCAGACTTTTAGTCATCAGATGCCTAATGTACACATGAAAGAAAGTTTCTGTTTGATTTTGAAGTAGATGTGATTATCTAGTCATCACTTTCTTTAAGGATTGGCACCAGCTACAACAATTTAATGTTGCTATATATCATACTAATTATGAATGGGTAATCTAGAGGTACTAATAATCACAGTATATAGGCTATTACTTCAACAACAAGATGAGAATGGAATCTCATAAAATAGCTCCTTGCATTTGGATTCTTCCAGAGAGGGTGAACTGTATTTCATGATTGCGAATTTGATATAGTATTCTACTTACGGGAGGTTTGGCGTTTATTTTATGTCAAAAGTATATGGCATGAAAGGGAAAAATATATGGGTTGTCTTTTGCATGGCTTTATTCAGTTACTAGTTTCCTTAATTCCAAGTGGTCCTTGAGTTTTTCTGTTGGGAAATTAATTGTGTCTTCTTTAATGTTCATAGCTGGCCAGTGCGTGCTATGCACACCGAATAGACCTTTCTGCTCATGGATTTTTCATTACGCCTGAAATTGGCTTCGATTGGACAACTGGTAAAGGAAACCCGTTTAGGTACTTTACCTATGGGGCTGCATTTGCTGAGGTTGAAGTTGATACATTAACAGGAGATTTCCACACAAGGATAGCAAATATGGTATTGGATCTTGGCTACTCTCTCAATCCGGCCATTGATGTCGGACAGGTATCTAGTTTTGTCATATTCTTCGTCTCCGCATACTCGATATTTCCAACTCCATAACCTTGTCATCTTAAAGTTTATTCAAGCTTCATAGTTTATGCAATACAGCTTAGTACCTAAAAGGTTGGGGAATTTGTTTATCTCTGGTAACATCTTTTCCTCGTCTTTCCTAATCACCTCTTTACTCCTACTTAACTCAGATTGAAGGAGCATTTATGCAAGGTCTGGGTTGGGTAGCTCTTGAAGAATTAAAGTGGGGGGATGTAGCTCATAAGTGGATTCCTCCCGGCTGCTTGTTTACAAGTGGACCTGGAAGTTACAAGATACCTTCCCTAGATGATACACCCTTCAAATTCCATGTTTCACTTTTAAAGGTAAGTATTCTATTGCCTCCCAATACCTGGGAACTTGGATACCTGGAAATTTTGGCTAATTACTTGCTCTTCTGTATCTTCATTTTTACTGAAAGATTGTCTTCCTTATTCTTTATGTACTCTAAAGCATTTAGGCTGAGACTACAAACAACCATAAAAAGAATGTTGTTTCACTTAATTGGATATCCGTTGCCAGAAGAAAACATATTATTCAATTTAAAAGGTCTATATAATATCAGACCATATGAAAATTCAATTTCCTCATTTCTGCACCAGATCACACAATGAAAAGTTAGATGCTACTAGGTCTCAACCATGTGTTTTATGGATTTCCTTTATCTCACTAAGGAGGTTGCTGATCTTCCAGCTTGATAAGGGACCACCAGTTGATTAGACAAAAAAAATAGGGTTGGTGGGGATTCGGATAAGGGAAACAGTGTTTCGTGTGCAAGTATTCCAAAAAATAGTGAGCCAAAAGTTATTGGTTGTTTAGTAAGAAATCATTTCAAAAGCTATCTCGTGGTAACTCTATTTATTACGTCAGTTGGATAAAAGCATTAGATCTGGGATTCCATGACGAAATTTTCTTAACTTTCGTTGTGTGCTTTCTTTATTGACAGGGTCATCCAAATGTAAAGGCCATCCATTCATCTAAAGCTGTTGGGGAGCCTCCATTTTTCCTTGCTTCGGTTGTCTTTTTCGCCATCAAAGATGCTATTGCCGCTGCAAGAACAGAAGCAGGACATAACGAATGGTTTCCTCTTGATAGTCCAGCAACACCAGAACGTATTCGAATGGCTTGTTTAGATGAATTCACCCTCCGTTGTACAAGCTCTGATTTCAGGCCCAAGCTAAGTGTCTGATGTGGCAGTAGCTGTAGTAAATTTTCCATTTGGGCATATTCGCATTTAATACTATACCATCATGTACATTCTTCTTCCTGGGTACTAACTCCGGTGTCCACACATTTCCTTTTAGAAGACATGCCAGACAAATTTATAAAACTGCTGAAATTGGAATATTTGTTCATTTCTGAAGCTTCAAATAGAAGAAAATCAATGATTGATTGAATATGCGCGAGTCTGTTTCGTCTATAGCTTGGAAGAAGTTGGGAAACTAATGCTGATAGTTAATGATGTTTTGCAATTAAAACGGTAAATCTTGGGGTTCCAACGCACTCTTTTTCAGTGAATTCCAAGCCCCTGCAGGTCTCCTTATATTATTATGATCTATTGTCTTCTATGTAATAGTATCCGACCGCATTTGACTTCCTAGTTGTTCCGTCTCTAGCTAGCATAATACAAGTTCATGGAAAACAAAAATACATAATTATCTATGTCAACTATTTATATAATTTCCAATGGTAGGTTGTCATCTTTTATACCAATAACTGCAGAACCACGTCTCATTATTATTTTGATTTTTGTCATATAAAAACTTGCGATCCTAATTCCTAAGTTGGTGGTCTTGGCCTATAAAGTGATCCTCTTCAATACCTACAGCCTATTTGTACGCGTTTGGTTTAGTGGAACTACGCTGACCCTGTTTGTGACGATTCACCTTCTATGATTTGACTTTGGTGAGGTGTAGAATCACTGCCAACTCTAGTATCTAATTCTGTCTATAAGGGTACGTCAGGTTGTACTTGGTATTTCGGACTTATTTGAAGTTAGATTGGGGCAATGTCTATTTTATTGTTACAATTGAGCTATGAAATGAGTCGTAAATTGCAGCTAGTACAGAGGCAAAGGTTTGCTATTAGTTCGGTAGTCTCCAACCTGAGACTAGAGCTTCAATATTGCGATAAGACTTGTCCAAGTCTTGAGTCGTTTAGTTCCGATGCAATCTTAGGTGGATTTGCTTATGGAAATACTAATCAAGGTTGCCTGCCCAATCCTTGAACTGAGTCAGCTTTGAAACTTTCTCCTCCAGTAATTACATCGTTATCTTGAATAACATAAGAAAGAAATATTTTTTCTAACAAAATTATTGAAAACTTTGCAAGCAAGTTGAGAAACAGTCTAGCATTGCAAAATTTATATTTGACCTCTTCTGTGGAGCAAGTCCTTGTTTTTGGTATTTCATGCCCTCATCTCATCAATTGACAACTCAAGAGTTTACACAAAACAAGGTATATATTTCTTTGTTTCCCCTACAACTAATCTTTCTACTTAATGAAACTGATCGTTAAGAATTCGAATTTGCATGAAAATTCAAAAAAAGAAAAGAAAATGGTTGGGAGAATCGTCATCGTTTTGGCAGCATGGATGTGAATGACAAGAAATTTGCAGGTAAAACGTAAGGTGGTGAAGATGTTCGATATTTCGTGTCCACTAATGCTTTTGTTTCGATATTGCCGTAAATGGGTTGGTACTTTCTTATCAGCAATGACCGAGTCAACCATCTGATTAGTAAACAGCAGAAGATAGTATAACAGTAGCACTAGCTGGCAACCGTTTCTTACCAAACTCGGAGTTCTATTATTACCCTTCCCAGTAACGTCTCAAATGCAACTCAATCTTCACCTTTATTTAAATGCGATCTCTACTGTATTCTCAACCTTGTCATTTTAGTCAATTTTCAATAATATCTTTACGAATGTAAAAAGTCAGCCTACCTCACAGTCTACTAACCCACGTTTACTGCAGTATAAAAGCATATGGTTTAACTAAAACAATAACGTTACGGATTCATAAAAAACAAGGGTTTCATTTTACAAGTCATGATTCAGATACTTAAAGGGGTGACCTTAGTCATTTCACAAACATATATAGGCAGCGACATTGACGAAGGAATTATATTTGGGCTGACGTGCATAATTACAGTTTGCTTCGTTAATATAATTGACTTGGACAATGCAGCAAACCTCTATTATCTTATTATGACATAAAACTTATTGCTTGGATGAATATAGTCTAATCCGTGACTCAGTAAAAGTCTAAGACCTGGAAGCTCCTATTGCTTTCTTCCAAAATTTCCTAATTGTTTTTAATAAGCCAAGTTCCAGACGCCAATTGCAGCAATACCAATTTTTACAATTGACATGGCTGGCTGTTAAATGGCCATAGCTGGCTATGTTAGAGACAATCGCAACTTGTAATTTAAAATCTTGATTTTAACCAACCACAGTAGTTTTGGCTGCTTCAACGCGTACCTGGAAGTCACACAGAAGGCAGCTACCTAATTGGAAAGCCATTAACTAATTAATTCTCAAGTTATTTGGGTTTGTTAGAAGTTGAAAGCATCAAACAGCAATAAGCAATCGCTTGACTAACAAAGCCGATCATTATATAAACAAACTGCAGCTTCTGTAACTCCTCATTCTCATCAAAAACAAAACCATGAGACAGTGGGATTCGCCAAAAATGGCCAATATTTGGCTTCGCCTAGTTTTTGGGTTGGCAGCATGCTTTCTGGCAACTAATGCGATAGCTGATGATCACAGTCGTTACACTTATCCATCCCCTCCATCAACTTATTACAACTCTCCTCCTCCATATTACTATAGTTCACCACCTCCACCATATATTTATGAATCTTCACCACCTCCTTATATTTACAAATCACCACCTCCACCTTCATATATTTACAAGTCTCCACCTCCTCCATCACCCTCACCACCACCTCCTTACATTTACAATTCACCACCGCCACCTCCATATATTTACAAGTCTACACCTCCTCCATCACCCCCACCACCACCTCCTTACATTGACAATTCACCACCACCACCTCCATATATTTACAAGTCTCGTCCATCACCTTCACCACCATCTCCTTACATTTACAATTCACCACCTCCTCCTCCATATATCTATAAGTCTCCACCTCCACCTTCTCCATCGCCTCCTCGTCCTTACATTTATAAATCACCCCCACCCCCACCTCCACCCCCATCACCTCCA
>JANZXR010000170.1:19315169-19331470 GCA_027575705.1 Erythroxylum echinodendron
TTACCGTCGCTAAACGAAAATTTTTCCGTCAACTTTACCAACGGAAATAGATTTTCCGTCGGTAATTTGCAACGGTATGTTTTCGATCGCTAATGTTCCGTCGCTAATTCTTACTTTTCTTGTAGTGTATAACAAAAGCTCACAATCTTTTTCTAGTGACAAAAAGAAAAGGATGATAGCCTGGAAAGGCTAAGATAGAAGAAAGAATACTTTGTAAGAGACCTGAAGAGGCTCTAAAAGGGAAGAAAAAATACTTGTAATTGTTTGGAGTATAGTGAAACACTCAAACGAACTCTGAGGATTGGACGTAGCCCACAGTTTGGGGTGAACTAGTATAAAAATTGCAGTGTCTATACTTTATCTTTACTTCAGTTTATTTTGATCATATAGAAGTAATTTGTGATTCAACTACGTAATAACTTTGTGATATCTTTTTAACAAGAAAGAGAAGTTCTTAACAAGATTTTATATTTAAAAAAAAGGATACACCATTCAACCTCCCTCTTCTTGCGTATCGAGTTTCTTATACGTAAAGTCTATACTAACATATGATTTACTTCACTTGTCACTTACCATATGTCCTCCTCTTATGGTCCCTACTTGGCCCTTTTAATAACCAGTCTATTTGTCATCCAATCTCTAATCCAATTGTCTCCCAATTTTCTGTGACACTTTTCATTAAATCCTAAAGCCACTTGTCAATAATTTCTTTTGCTATTTGTCACTTATTTCTACTACTATTTATCAATTTGTCTTACCATTTGATATTTTTACTAGTCCAAAAATACACAAAATTTTAGAAATTTCCTAATTTTTACCAAAAATTCTAAATTAATAATTATACTCATAAATCAAACTTCAAGACATAGTATTCACTATTCATATCATAATCACTTTAAAATCATTTATACCCCAGAACATGTCAAATGAGTGCATGTATAATATTTGTAATGTGTATAAAAATCAATTATTCATGTGTGTGTATGCTAATGATATGCATGAGTATAAAATGCATTTCCTAGTTTCTCAATTCCATTTCTCATTTACAGTAATCTAAGGTTCTAACCCTTAGTATGGGAAAATGGGATATTACAATTCTCACCTTAAATAAATTTCATCCTTGAAATTCTTACCTAATTGTTCAAATAAGTAGGGGTATTGTCTCTTCATGTTCTCTCCATTTTCCATGTAGCTTCTTCATTTGAATGATTTCTTCAGAGGACTTTCACCAATGGGATCATTTGGTTTCTCAACTACTTATTTTGATATCCCACTATCTTTACCGGTTCCTCAATATATCTTAGATTATTTGCAACTTCAACCTCTTGAGTAGGTAACACATATGTTGGATTAGACCGATATCTCCTAAGCATACTCATATGAAACATATTGTGAATCTGAGACATCTCAATCGGTAAAACTAACTTATAAGCTAACGGTCCAACTCTCTCGATAATCTCATATGGATCAATATATCTAGGGTTGAGCTTATCCTTTTTACTGAACCTCAGCACTCCTTACCAAGGTGATACTCTTAGAAACACTCTGTCTCCTACTTGATACTCCATATCCCTCTGATGATAATCTACATAACATTTTTGTCTGTCTTGTGCTGCTTTAATTCTATTTCGATGTCTTGAATCAATTATGGTCCTTTCACAACCTTTAGACTCTCTTCATCCCAATACAACGACGAAAGACACTTTTTTCTATATAATGCCTCATACAATGCCATATCAATACTACGGTGATAATGGTTATTATATGCAAATTTAATCAAAGCTATATACTGATCTTATGCTCCTTAAAACTCCAATACACAAGCTCTGTATATATCCTCAACAATTTTAATCATTCTCTCACTCTGTCCATCTATTTGAGGATGAAATGCAATACTGAAGTTTAACTTCATACTCATAGCTATTTGTAAGCTTCCCCAAAATTTCGAAGTAACACTAGGACCCCATACAATCTCACTATTTCATTCACGTACCTCTGGGCTAACTAATCTAGTGTATTAGTTTCTCTCACTGGTAAGAAATGAGCTGAGTTTGTCAATCAATCCACTATAACCCATATAGTATCTTGTTGTCTCGAAGTTCTTAACAAACCCGTAATAAAGTCTATAACGATTCTCCCCTATTTCCACTTCGGAATAGGCAATGACTATAACTTACTAACTAGAGCCTAATGCTCTGCTTTAATCTGTTGGTAAGTTAAACACTTAGCCATATAGTCAACCACTTGCTTATTCATCCCTGGCCACCAGAAATGTTGTTTTAACGTGTTATACATCTTGGTAGTACCAGGATGTATAACATAGGTTGCTATATATGCTTCCTCTAGAATCTCTTTTCTGAAATTATCCATATCAGGTACACATAGTCTCTGCCTAAACCATAGTGTCTCATTTCTTAATTCAAATTTAGAATTTGGATTCACTCTTAACTTCTCAATAAGCTTCACAATTTCCAAATCGTTGCTTTGAGCTTTTCTAATGCTATCATACAAAACTGGTCTTAGTTTTAGTGTAACTAATCATTCTTCCTTCGACCATAAATTCAACACAACAGTCAATGCTCTCAATTAAACTAGGCTCAGTAACCTTGATGTACGAATTTGAGCCACACTGCTATTGGATTTTCTACTCAATGCATCAGCTACCATATTGACTTTTCCAGGATGATACTCAATTGTGCAGTCATATTCCTTGAACAATTCTATCTATCTTCTTTGTCTCATATTTAACTCCTTCTGACTCAACAAATACCTTAAACTTTATGATTAGTATATATCTGAAATGTCTCTTCATATAGATAGTGTCTCCAAATCTTCAAGGTGAATACTATTGTAGCAAGTTCTAGATCATGTACTAGGTAATTGAACTCATGAGACCTCAACTGTCTCGACACATATGCTATCACTCTGCCATGTTGCATTAGAACACACCCTAATCTATAGTGTGAAGCATCACTATACAACACATAACCTCTAGATCTAGATGGAATAGTTAACATGATGCCGTAATTAACTAATGCTTTAGCTCCTTAAAAGTTATCTGACATTCATTGTTCCAATGAAAAGCCACATCATTCTTTAGAAGTTTTGTCAAAGGGGCTGAGATTAATGAGAACCCTCGACAAACCTCTGATAGTAACCAGCTAATCCTAGAAAACTCCAGATCTTTGACAGATTTCTTGGAGCTTTCCACTTTATTACTGCTTCTACTTTCTTTGTATCAACTTGTATGCCTTGTCTAGTTAATATATACCCCAAGAACACTACTTGATTAAGCCAAAATTCACACTTACTGAATTTGACATACAATTACTTCTCCCTCATAATCTGTAGGACTAACCTCAGATGTTTAGTATGCTCTTCTCTACTCTTTGAATTCACCAAAATTTCATCGATAAACACAATCAAGAATCGATCTAGGTAGGGTTGAAATACCTTATTCATCAAAGCCATAAATTCTACTGGAGCAATCGTCAACCCAAATGGTATCACTAAGAACTCGAAATGCTCATATCTAGTCCTGAAGGCAATCATTGGTACATCCACTTCTGCTATTTTCAACTGATAGTACCCTGATCTCAAGTCTAACTTAATGAATACCTGAGCTCCCTGTAACTAATTAAGTAAGTCATCGATCCTTGAACATATACTTATTCTTTGTTGTCACCCGATTCAGTTGCCTATAATCAATACATACCTCAGAGTCCTATCTTCCTTCTTCACAAATAAAGCTGGATCTTCCCATGGTGATATATTGGGTTTAATAAAACCCTTTTCCATTAAATCTTGTAATTGATCCTCGAGTTCCTTAAGTTCTACAAGTTCCATCCTATATGGAGGAATAAATATATGAGCAGTACTTAGAACTAAGTAACAAACATCGTTTCCCTATCTGTGGTTAAACCAGATAACCCATCAGGAAACATATCCAGGAAATCCCTAACAATAGGAATATCTTATACCATCTACTCAATACAGGTATTAACTACATGGGCCAGATAAGCATTACAAACACCTCAGATCAGTCTCAAAGTTCTCATGAATGAGATCAATCTAGCCAATGCTGCTTGACTATCACCTCGAAATACTACTCTCGATCGATTAGGAGATTCTAGTATTACCTCCTTAGTGTAGCAATTCATTACAGTCCTATGAGCAGTGAGCCAATCCATGTCTAGAATAATATCTATATCCTTTAACGGCAATATAATTAATTCAGCTTTTAACTCTGCCTGATCCACTCGAATCATACACCCTTTACAAAATTCACTAATTACAGTAGTACTACCTATTGGTGTACTCACCTCTAATCTATATTTCAACATTTCTCTAGTACAATGAAATCTAGATGCTATATGTGGTGCGATAAAAGAATGCGTAGATTCTAGATCTAGCAATGCAAAAGCTTTAAAATTAAAGATATGTAACACACCTATAAAGACAGTTGGGGAGTTTTGAGCCTCCTGTTTAGTCATAGTGTAGAATCTGTCTTGAGACAATGGTTGTTTGCTCTACACCTCAGTCCTTATTGTAAGACTCCCTGCACTCACTCTTTATCAACCTCTACTTCTCTGTCCAGATTTACTAGCTCGACTCTTTCGAAAAGTTTTCTCAATTACAGGTCCTCCTCTCATTCTAGACTGTGACCCAAAAATTACGAGACAGTCTTTGATCTGATAGTTGTAGGAGCCACAATAAAGCCAAGCTCGTGTTAACTTCCAGCATTCCCCACTATGCTTCTTTCCACAATGTTCACATTGTTTCATCTGCCAAGATACTGGACCTTTACCACTGCTAGATTGCATAAAACTGCCCCTCTGTCTGAACCTTAAGTGTTTTAATATAGTTGGTGGTCGAAACAATCTGTTCTGACGCTTACTAAATTTCTGCCAGAATCAACCTGAGACTCACACTATTTCTTCATTTTAAACTCTTATTTGTATTCCCTTAGGCCATCTCTTAACAGTTGTTCTATTAAGATTGAGGTTACTCTAAACTTTGAGAAATTGCTCAGAATTGTTATAGCTAGCCTCATCTTAATCTCCATATTCAACCCATCTTCAAACTTTCTACATCTATGCTCCTCAGTCGGTATCAAGGCAGCAACATACCCTATTAGCTCATTAAACCGTATTTCATACTTTACTACGGTGAGACTACCTTATTTCACATTTAAAAACTCTTTCATCTTTCTGTACAAATAAATCTTTGGCATATAATTCTCCTTGAAGACTTTCAAAAAGTCTTCCCACTTCAATCCACAAGGTCTGGTGGTACTACCTGGGACAGTCTTCCACCATTGGTATGTTGGACCTTGTAGTAATGAGACTACATAGTCGAACTTCTCATCTGACTCACAGTCCATCTGATCGAATATCCTCTCAGCTCTCTCTAGACATCCTTTAGCCTCAGCGGGGTCTGTATTTTTGTAGAAGTCCACAGCCCCTTGCTTTCTCAATTTATCATACCTCCTTTCCTTTCTCTTAGTAATTCTCGGAGGCATTCGATCATGTCGAGATACAAAAGGCACTGGCTTCTACAGACTCTAGGTCAGTTGATTGTCCAACTTGATCACATATGGCGGATGACCTATAATAGACAATAATAGCGATTATTATCCAAGTTTCTCACTATTCATCATGTCTAATGTTCCTATATGTCCCTATGAATGCCAACTAACAACCCACTTCCACGAGGCATCTACCTGACATCCTGTAGACGTTCGGGAATAGGCACTATGAAGGCAGCAGGTTAGAGTAGTCACATTCACTTATATGACATCATAATTAAAAGACAATATCTAAAACTCAATTCATCACTTCATTTATAAAAACATAGTTACATTGTAGTTTTTCAATACAAGATCCATATATATATACAATAGCAAAAGCTTATCTGAGTCTACTGCTCTTTTTTTCTAAATTATACTATAAGAAATACTAATTATATGAAAACTCTATCTAACTTTAGTCTCAGTTGACCGACCTTTGAGTCATTTCTTAAGTCCCAAATGCAGTAATAGGTTTCTTTTAATTTGTCTTAGAAGCTAAGTCTTGTCTCTCGTACCTGAAAAGCCATACTGCAATTTTGATGAGTTTTGCGAACTCAGTGACCAAACCATCGATGTGCTTGCTCATGACAATTCACACAAACATTTTACATTTGAAATTTACAGATAATTTATATTTATATCAACACATAATGAACATCGCATCATTAATCATCATATTGCATCAAATACAATTTTGATCACTTATTTCACGTTTTTCATTTGGAACAGTTCAAATAAACCATTTCAATCATTCAAAAAAAACATATAAAAATGTATAAGCAATGCATATGTGACTCACTTTTAGTTGTTAATTTGTTATGACCGAGTTCCTTTTTAACTGTACCGTGTCTGTAGCAGATACTTGATCATTGATAATTGTCTCATATCTGTTGGAGATACCAGTTTCATTTTACATATTAAGCCAGTGGCTCCTATATACATTTTGAGTTTTAAGCTCTTTTTCACTGGCTACTCCAGTAACAACTGCCTTTATTTGATCATGCATATTATGTAATGAAATGCAACAAAATCACATATATGCAATTAGTCACTTTTATTCAGTTTACACATTCACTTTTATATTTTCATCGAAAATAAGCCTGGCATTCAACATAATTGTTGAGAACACTTATTACTTTCAGATTTACATTCAATGAAGCACTTCCAATATGATTTCAAATGTCAAATTCCCCATACCGTCAATGTCTGAGATTTATCACATTCGTATAAATAACAGTTCAATAATTGAAAAGTTATCAAATATAATCAATCTTAGTGAGAACATCTAGGTTACTCATAGTATGCTCCAGATAGCTATTGCCTTGACGTTTTGGCAATGTCTGGATGTGGTTGTTCAATTTGCGCTTCTATATCATGCTATACACACACATTTACACATTACTAATTTGCTCAATCACGTAAGTATTTAATCATATACATATGTATATATGTTAGGCACAATGCATGCTCTATGACATTCTCAGGTATGTATCCTTAATCATAATTCTTGATCATTCAATCTTTATTACTTGGAAATATCTAATTTACACTTAGGTTTATACCTCAATTAACTAAACTTAAACATATCAATCACTTTATCAACTCATCGAGTATCAACTAGGCTCATTTCATGCCTTATTTAAGCCTAAATATACTATAATAAAGTATCTTATCATTAGTTAGTTCAAACGTCACTTAAACGGCAACATTTCACGTTTAAGCCTAGGTTACCGTTATGGTGGACCTTCCCACGATCGTGACAGAAGCCATCGCAACTGACCACGATCGTGGGGACTTTACCATCATCGTGACAGAACCCAAATAAACCAAGCCACGATCATGGGGGCTATGCCATAATCGTGCCCTATCTGTCTTCCTTTATTTTTCTACGAATTCCACACACAATATAAACAACATCATTAACACTCCAAATTTTCCAAAATTCATACCCATTTATGTAACTTCATTTCATACTAATCCTACTACCATATTGATTGTATTAAAACCCACAAAACTCTACTCAAATGATTCATTTATCATTCACTTAATCCTATCGTACATGCATTCTTAACTCTTTCCACATTCAAATACTATCAACTTTAAACTCTTATTCAAATACTATTTTCATAACCAATCTATCTCTAAAACATCCCTATAACATTTCATAACTTATTACTCATCATATACACAAAAATTTAACATAAACCTACTTATTTCCTCATCCATGTTACAACATATATTGAAGTCCACTATCATGATCATTTCACCTCTAAACTATTATCACATATGTTTATATTTAAACAAACTATGAAGATTAATATACTATTTGATTAACTCAAAGGTTATTCAAAATCATGTCAACCCTAGCTCTACCAACATACACGATCATCTAGTTTTCAAGAAGGAAAAAGGCTAGGTTTCAACAAGAAGAAGAAATAACAACCAACTTTTATAATGGATAAGTGAAGGATGATAGCAAAGTTCAACATTGAGAGGGTGAGAAGAGATTGTCATGACATAACAAAAATGAAAGAAAAAAATAAAAGTTAGTCTTTGTATTGAAGGTATCAAGAGTGAGGTGTGTGGCAACTAACTAGCTTGACACTTGTCACTTACCACATGTCCTCCTCTTATGGTCCCTACTTGGCCCTTTTAGTACTAGTCCATTTGTCACCCAATTTCTAATCTAATTGTCTTCCAATTTTCTATGACACTTTTCATTAAATCCTAAACCCACTTGTCAATAGTTTCTATTACCATTTGTCACTTATTTCTACTACCATTTATCAATTTAGCTTGCCATTTGGCATTTTTTCTAATCCAAAAATACACAAAATTTTAGAAATTTGCCAATTTTCACCAAAAATTCTAAATTAATAATTATACTCGCCAAACTAAAATTCAAGACATAATATTCACTATTCACATCGTAATCACTTTAAAATCATTTATACCCTGGAATATATCAAATGAGTGCATATACATTCTTTGTAATGTGTACAAAAATCAATTATTCATGTATCTGTATGCTAATGATATGCATGAGTATGAAATGTATTTCCCAATTTCTCAATGTTATTTCTCATTTACAGTTTTCTAGAGTTCTAACTCTTAGTATGGAAAAACGGGATATTACAACCTAGCATTAGAAAAGATACTCCAACTCTTCAGAAAGTACCTCTTTTACACTATAAAAACACAGCACATGAAGAAGAAGGCTAAAAACTTATAACAAGAAGGAAATCAAACAGGAAAAAAAGGTCCTTGACCTAGGATGTAGCTCTATGAGACTTGTTGCTTGGATTATGAAAGTTTTAAATTCCCTTGATAAAAAATTCATGCTTAAGCATTTTTTGTTGGAGAATAAGCCTGTAGTTATAGGTATAATTGAATCCATAATCAAAGAACCTAATTGTCATCTTAAAAACCTTTTGCATAAAATTTAAAAGCTGTTACACAAATATGAAGTTTATACAAATAGTAGAATTCAACTCCTCTATGATGAAACAAAGATATCTATATTGGACTTCGTGGTGACTAAACAACTGATATATGTACTAGGTTGTAATTTTCGCTATAAACATGGTGTAAGAACAAGTTCTTATACACAGATAGGTCAAAGCTTGTGTCATATAGAGATGTAATTATAATAAAGTATACAACCTAAAATACAAGCATGTTAGAGTCCTTGTTCCTCTCTAGATAAAGTGAAGTATCAGTGTGAGACGCGACCTAGGATATGGTTGTTTCTAAAACCATATTTGTAGTGAAGAAATTTATATAAGGAGTGATAAAAACCCTAAAATAGTATTTTTTTTAAAAATCTTCAATTAAAACTAGGTTTAATAGGATGGCACTCTATAACCTTCTTCAAAATAAATATAGAGATATAAACTTATCCCACAAAAGTGAAGGACATAAAATTATTTAGATTACATCATATAACTTATCCTTTCATTATGTTTTATGTAAATCTTTATTTTTTTATTTTTCAAGGATGATAAGTGACCAAATTATTTGGATATCAAGAAAAGGAGGAAACTTAGTGTTGTTTTTATATGGATATATTTAAGTGATTTTATAAAATATCTTTATACTTATGAAATATCTATATTGATCTTAATATTGATTTGACAAAAACTAGTAATTAAAGCCATATCTTAATTTGCATATAAAAGTTTGAAAGAAATTTTTTGTAGATTAATCTAAGTATTAATATTGGAAGCTAAAAGAGATCTTAGAAATAAATATACATGATTTTTAAGGTATTAAGATTAAACCATACGAAGCTTCATAGATATTATTATGATTTAGACGTTTTAATCAGATAGAAATATTAGTTAATCAATCAAGAGATGGGTGGTTGACGATCGAAAGATGGAAATACATATAGGAAAGTTTGTTGCTGCAAATCATATAATCACTAAAATAACTAATTCATGAATATAATATGATGCTAGTGAAATTATTATATAAACGTTTCATTACATCTAATCTCTTCTCTTTAATTAAATGCTTTGATTTATTTCAAGTTGAATATTAACTTGATTCAAATAAGCTTAAGGTTAGATTAAATCAAAATATAATCTTATTGTTAATTAGATAACAATATGAGAGTTAGAGTTCGCACTTATTAGATTCTTATAAGAAAGATACTCTAATCATAAGTATACTACTATAAAATAATATGTCCAATTTTCTATAGTTTATAATATTAAAATGAAAAATTATAATTACCTACCAATGACTTTAGGAGATTTATAATTTTTTTTACTCCCGATTGAATTGAAAGTATAGTTTAAGGATGCATTCAGTTATGGTATGGGTTTATTAGTAGACCTGTGTGCTTCCTTACTTCCTTTTGCACTTTCCTTTCCCTTAACTATCTCCTACTGGACTTTCAAAACATGTGCTCTCTTCCTCCTTTTTCCTTTAGCCCCATGGGTAATCGTTTGCTCCATTTTAGAGAGCATTTATACCCTTTTAAAATGTTTTTTTGAAAGGAAAATGGGATTTATAGATAAATAATGGAAAGAATACAGGAAAAATCAAACAATTAAGGGGTATACCTTTTACACTCCTTACACAGAGGTGTAAGGAAGAAAGACAACATATAAATTAGTAAAACAAGAACAAGCACACAAGTGTTCAAATGTTGAAAAATGTTAATATATCAACTGGGCAAAGTTGGTGGAGATTTTTTACTATCAAGAGTTCATGAACATGTCATATGATATCTGACTAAAGGGATTCTTCTGTTGAACATTAGTTTACAAATTGCCTTTGATTACATTCCAACCATAGTATATGAACACAAATCCCAACATAAGGTCGAATATACATTGAATATTTTATGAGTGTGTTGCCCCAATTGATAAAATTTGTATGATGTTCGATATAGCGTAACCATGGGTGTCCCATTATTATAGTCTCATAATCCTTTACCATATCTGGAGGTTGAAGGGGCAAGTGAAGAAGAGATGATCACGGTTTTAGCTTGAGTAGACACATAGGACAAATTCTGTTGATTAAAATATGAGGCAGTCTTTCTACAGTATTTAGCTTGTTTTGGATGGCAAGCCAAAGGTTGAAGGATAGACGAGGGATAAGAGCTTTGTTAAAGAAAATTTGTGCTAGTCCATTTTGGGACTTTTTTGTGCAAGACCTCTTTGGAAATTTTATTGTTGAGGGAGTGGATCAAATAACCTTTCTAGTAGTATATGCAATATAATTTGGATTATTTCTAGGATGGCATATGACATCAACTTTAACATATCTCTTACTATAAGCAAACAGTTGAGAAAATGAGAATGGGAGGAGCTTTTGCTCAATAACTAAATGCTTATTCATTGAAAAAAAAAAGAATGTAGACATCTTATTCACAAAGAGTGTTGATCAAGAAAAATCCACCACAGTCGTTTGAGAATCAAGACTGGATTTAGTACTTTGATGGATGAGATGTTCATGCCTCCTTCTTTCTTAGGAAGGTATATGTCAATCCATCTCACTTTTACTGCACCTATAGATCGATTTGGATGGACAATAAGAAAATCTTGAGCAATCATTTGATAATCTTAATAACAATTTGAGAAATAAAGATATGGGAACTCTAATAGATATGCCAAGAATTTAGCACAAATTGAATAAGGATATCTTTTTATCTTTTTATTTACCCATGAAGTGATTCTTCTCTGAATATGTTCCATGAGAGGTATGATTTCTTGGTAATTAAAGTGCTTGGTAGTCACTGGAAGGCCCAGATATATAATAGGAGGGTTGATGGAGTTTATGCCAATAACATGTGCAACAAGAGGTTAGAGGTTTGAGGCAGCTGTGGAAAGAATAAAGAGGCTCTTACTAAGATTGATGTACAATCCCAAATAGCTTTTAAAGATGTCCAACGCCATCGTGAGAGTGTTGATAGAACTCTACTGAGCTCTATAAAGAAGAAGGAGATCATTAAGGAACCCAAGGTTAAGTAAAGCAATTTTTTTTTTTTACATTTGGAATGATATCTGAAGTTCAACTTAAGGTGCACTTTGTGTTTGATGATTGAACTCAAATTTTCCATGTATAGGATGAAGATATAGAGGATCCCCCTGTTTGAGACCCTTGGTGGACTTAAAAATTTTTGTAGGACTACCATTGATGAGCACAGCTAAAGAAGTAGAGGTAATACATTGCTTTAACTAATTGATGAAGAGAATTGGAAATTTGAAAGCTTGAAGCATAATCCATATGAATTCCTAGCTAATTCTATCCAAGGCTTTATGAAAATCAATTTTCAATATGCAGTTGGGAGCATAGTTAGATTGAAAGTAGCTTTTGAGAAGTTCTTGGACAAGATGAATGCTATCACCAATATTATGATCCTTCATGTAAGCTCCTGGTTCTTATTGATCAAAAGACATAAGACATTCTTCAATCTTATAGTTAATATCTTAGAAATGATCTTATGTAAGAAGTGCATACTATAGGTCAGAAGTCTCCAAAAGTAGAAGGGAGATCTTTAAGGATCAAGTAGAGAAAAGTTCTGTTGGTTTCTTGAAGGAGTATCCCACTCACAAAACTGCTTAAAATATGCCATGATTTTTGAAAGAAGTGTCCATTAAATCCATTAAGCCTAGATGCCTTTAAGCCATCCATACCAAAGACTACGATGTCAATTTCATTGTTGTCGATAGGTTGAATTATAAGATCCCAATCTAGGGGAGAAACTTGAGTCAAATTGGGTGAATGAAGTTCAGACAGGGAGACTATTGAATGGCTCAGGGATCTATGAAGAGAAGTAAAGTAGCTCAGGGATCAGTGTTGTGAGTGTTGGTTTATGCCCTTGTAGCCAATTTATTTTGGTTGTAAATTTATTTGTATGACATTATTATTATTCAATAAAAGGCATTTTTTATCTTTGTATATTTGTTAATTATTTAATTATTAATCATAAAGATAAAATCCATGGAATAATTATTATGCAATTAAAAATTATAATGCGATTATAATTACGAGATTCAAATTGCATTTTTATATTATTCCTAAAATGTTCCTAGTCGTAGTTTTATTAAGATGGGTATTGATGAAATGGTTAGACTAGCACATATTTGTTTCTTTTTTATGAAGAAAGTAATTGATCCCATAAATTAAAGTGTGGAGACACTTAAACAAACATATGGGTGCTTATTAAAGAAAAAGTTCACTGAAGTGAACCGATTATGAGAATCCCAAATGAAAAATTACTTGTGTGTCTGTGGATTATCTCATAATGATAGTTGTATAATTGATCCTTAGATTTGAGATTACCAAGGTATCTAGTGTGCGAATTATTGTATTTTGATGCTACTTATGAATCATCCTAGGATAATTCAATCGGTAGTAATTAAATACAGTATGATCCATATTTAAATAGTTGAGTAAGTTAATATAGGATAAGTCACTTTAAAGTAATTAGAGAGAATATTCTACTGTTCTTATTTAGTAATGATTTATGGAATTCTCTGGCCAGAGTGAATTGACATTTGAAAATGTTTTTTCAAATTTCAATTATAAATTAATTACTAATTAACAAAAATGAAAATGATTGGATGATAAGAGTAGACATTGCATCTATACTCTGTCCACTTAAAATATTAAATGACGAAAGAATTAAATTATACATTATAGCCATGTATAGAGAGGTTAAGTCAATTATGATTTATGATTATGAATTGTTTAATTGGAGAATTAAAGATAAATTAAAAGAAGTTTTAATTTATCTAATTCTAATTGTGAATTAGAATTATAATTTATAATCATTGCCAATTTATTGGGAACCTAATGGGTCACACATCAAAGAGCAATTTGTGAAAGAAAAATCAATTTAATTAAGTTGGACTTAATTATAAAGTTTGAGAAACTTTGGGGATCAAATATGAGATATTTAATTTTATTAAAATTAAATTAATTATAATTATAATTATAATTTGATTTTAATTATAATTAAAGAGATTTAATGTTAATAAAAGACTCTTATATTTTTTCTATTTAAACGGGAAAGCTTTTAGAAGCTGGCACATTTGTCTTTTTCCTCTCAAAACAGTTGAGAATTGTCAGGTGGATATCATTAGAGGCTAAACTCTTAAACATCTTATGATTGTTTGATTGGAAAGTTCCAAAGATTTTTCAATTGGAAAGTGAACAAGATATGATTTCTAAATTATTTTATAATTTATTAAAGTTTATTCAATTATCGGGATCTACTTCGATTTTGTGAAAATTTTGTTTTCTACTGTACTTGTGATTCGATCACGGTTGGATTCTACAGTGATATCAGAGCTTCCTATAATTATTTTACATGGATTTGTTGCTTGATTGTTGTTGATTTTGATAAAAATTTAGGGTTTGATTCCTCTGGTGTTGTTTTATCCAAAGCCAATTCCCTAACTGCTTTGGGTTTTCTTAATCTTACATTTTCAGTTCTGGAAATTATTTCCACTCTCTGTGTTTAAGCATGCATTATCTAGAAATTGAATCTACACCTTTGTTTATTTCTGGAAATTATTTCCTATTTATGTATTGATTCTGAAATTTTGTTTTCTCTCTGCCTCTGACCATTCGTATATTGTTTCTATAATCAATACAGCCCTTTGTTCTGAAACCCCAAAAACAAGATTGATTTACGTTTGCTTATGTTTTGCATCTACGATAATGTTCTTATGTTAGGTTTTCGAAGACCGATTTTCTGACTGCCTTTTCTTCTTTGCTTAAGCTTGTGACTTTACTACCTGCATTTCTCTGTTATTTTTTGGGTTGAAAATATATTTTCACAAGCTTGCGATTTTACTGCTTGCATTTCTGGATTGTGAATATGGAGTTTAAAGTTTATTAGGTTTGTGACTTACGTTTACTGGATCTGTAAAAACCCTAAACAAGACAACGCCATGGATGGTGTCGTTATTGGAGAAATTCGATGGGAATTAATTACCCATCGAAGGTGCCTCTGTAGGAGATGCCATTAGTTGACGTCACTGTGGTGATTGTCGTCACTGGAGAAGTCGATGGGTGTTAATCGCCCATCGATGGCGACTCATGGCATTACCACTGTTGGAGACACAGTCAGAGTTACGATGGTGGGCAGCTGAGGGAAATTGTCACCACTATAATATCCATGAAATGCGAAACAAGGTAGAGATGGAAGATGCAGCCATGGTGGAGAAGTAGAAGGTAGTGGTGGTTGAGGATGAAGCAGCGATGAAGGAAGAGGGTTACAGTTTTTACAGAGACGTGGGTTGTGGTTTATCTCATGAGGGAGGTTGAGAAATGTTGGTTGGACAAATTTGGAAGCATGGACTGTTATTGAGTTCTAGAAAAAGGGAGAGATGAGTGTTTTCTAGAAATTGGGAAGTTTCTGAAAAATTGGAGGGAGAACAGTGAGCGCGTGTCACCGTTCTCTGATCTTCTTCTGTAAGGCATAATTGGTGCATAAATTCCACGTGCTAGTCAATGTCCCTTATTGACTGTGAGACAATATTCTGAAGCTTCTTTTGTCTATTGTTTTTGTAAAAACCCTAAATTGTCTTTTTTATTAATATAATATGATTAAATTAATTTCTACTCCTAATAAAATTTAAAAGTGTTTTACCAAAATTTGAAAATTGTTTTCAAGGGATATTTATCAGGAAAGATTTTGGAATTTAATTTAATTTTTAAAGAGTTGAATTATTAAATTAAATTTGTTATCAAATCAACAATGTGAATCAAGCAAAATTTTTAAATAATTTCTTTTATAATTAGATTATGTTTGAAATTATAAATATAGTGAGATTATATTATTTTGATGAGACTAAATTTTTTTTGAAAATTTAAATCCCTTAAGAAATTATTAAGTAAACATTAGGAACGTAATAATTGCCTTCTATTATTTGAGAATAAAACCAGAATTTAGTTTATAGTTCGGCTTGTTGAGTAAACTCAAGGTCACTATAACCCGGATATGTTTTATGTTAAATTAATAGGTCCTACTTAAATAAAATTTTATGATTTAGATAAGTAAACTTATGATCATGTAGATTTAGAGGCAGGGTTAGGAATAATATATGTGATATATTTTAGCAAAAGTTGTCACTTAACAGTTCTAGGAGTCACATAAGATGTGATTGAAAAGATGTTTTCTACCTAATTATTTTTAATTGGTTTATTGAGCAAACTCAAGATCAATTAATTTTAAATAGGATCCTAGCCCACTAGAAAATTATTTGAT
>JANZXR010000170.1:19349661-19386277 GCA_027575705.1 Erythroxylum echinodendron
GAATTAATAATGGTTAAGGTGTTTTTCATTAGATTACGCCCACGTTATATGATTCCAAATAGTTGGCGAATAAGGGTACTTTGAAATAACCCTACAGGGTAATAAGCTCACATTTTATGACCTCTGAGTTGGACTTTGGAAACGAGGTCCAACAATTATGCCTTAGACCATATGCTTATTAAGGAAGAAACAGAGAGATCCACGATCTAGAGCTGATATGTTTTAAAGTTTATGTCTCCTTTCCAAAAGAAATAGATTGCTTTAAGGCACGAGACACGACCGCGTCGCAAACTAGGTTATAGATGGGTAAAATGTATTTAAAGTATAAACACCCTAAATTTCAAAGGACTTTTTTGGAGTATTTATACATCTTGATAATTTTTTCCTCTTTAAGAGATAAGGGTTAGTCTTTAGGAGGTACTTTAATGTTCATGAAATATAAATATTTTAAGTGATTTATTTAATTTTCACATCAAATTGCCTTATTTTACTTAATTATATATATATATATATAGGTAATTGTGTGTATTTTGACATTGGAATGAGATTTTAAGAATCAAAGATTATTTTAACAGAAACATTATAAAATTATAATACTTAAAGGAATACAGATTGGACCACTACGTTCCACTTTGTGTCCTATATGGATCAAGTGTAAGAAGAGATATAACTTATAATACATTATGGTGAGGGATAACGTAGTGCCAAAGAAAATATATAGAGGTTAGTCTATAGTTGTGCTGCAAATAATGTTCAAATCATAAGTAAAGCATGTGGATCCACGACCTAGCCGCAACCATAGTTTAAACCATATCTAAGGGTGTCAAAATATTTTTAAACCATGAATATCCTAACTTTTGGAAGACTTTGGAGACTTTACACATTTTACATATCTATTATTTCAAAAGGCTATGGTTAGTTATACAAAGGTTCACAAAACTTAAAAATATTGATTATAAAGTCGTGTTACATTAATTAATCAAGATTTGAAGTACGTGTTACATTAATTAATCAAGATTTGAAGTAATCTCAATGGATCATACTATTAACGTCATCATGATTTTCAATTTAATTTATTTTAATTATAATATGTTTGATTTTGAATATTATTGATATGCTTTATATTAAAAAATGCACAAGTCAATCATAGATAACTTACTAAAAGTAGAGTGATTGTAAAGTATCAATTTCATAGAGAACTAGTTACTAATTCTATTTGTCCTAGTTAAACAAGCAAAATAAATAAAAATAGCTAAAGAAATAATAATAATAATAATAATAATAATAATAATAATAATAATAATAATAATAATAATAATAATAATAAAGAAAGATCAGTTAAGAAAACATTAGGAATTTAGAGATCATGTATACAGAATTCGAAGTATAAAAAAAAAGATTGATTTTGGTTTAAATAACAGTTAACTTAATATATCTATGCCCTTTGTCGAGATACGAAAGATAAGTATCACATTTGAATATGTAATTCAACCTAATCAAATTCATTATTTATAGTTGATCTATATGTTATCACTAAAGTCTAGAATGTCATTATTCTCACCTTATCCTCCTAGTGCATGAATTCTACTTCGCCTATCAGTCATTCATAAAATCTATATAATTGAATATATAATGGTTAAGCATAAACTCAATAACTAAGAATAAGAAAATAAATTCAATCAATTGATAATTAAATCATATTTTGATAATTAAAAAATTCATACAAGTTACATCCCTAACCCTAACTAAAAGTTATAACAATAAAAACTAAATACAAAAAAGTAAAATATCAATATAAAGAAAATAGTTGAAGAAAGAATTGGTAGAACTTGTCATTGAGCTTCTTCAATCTTGGTTCAAATCTTCCTTTAATGCTAAAAAAAGAATGAAAAAATATGCAGCTCCCTAAGAATCTACCTCATAGTTTTCTAGAAGATCCCTAAGTTAATTTTAATACAAGTATTTTTATTTAAGGTTGTAAACATAGAGTTTTAAACTTTTGAGCTTAAGAGATCATACATCCTCATAAATTGTATCTAGAAACTAACACTAGACCAGCTCCAACACTAATGCTAATATTGTTATAGAATTTTTAATATTTGTAAATGTAACAGGCACTTTGTTGACTAATTTGCAAGCTTTAGAAATTTATAGCCCTGAAATACAACAAGACAAGTGTATGGATTGTGATTTGTAGTAAGTGAAGTGTCGATCCTACAAGGAGGGTGAATTAATCTAATCCTAGGCTATCTAAGGCTAGAAATTATTAAAATGAAAATAAAATTAAACAAGAAATTAAACATGAGAATTTGATTAGTGGGAATGTACTTTAGGAATTTAACATAAAAGGAATTAAAACTGAGCAACACAAAATTCACTATGGAAATTAATCAAGGAAAATTACCAAACTATAAGAGAGGGAATTCTTCCTGTCATTAATACTAGCATAGCCATTTATGTGTTAACAGGGTGTCAGTTATAAACTATCAAAGGGGGTCACTCTCTCTTGAGTTATAATCATGTACACTAATTCATTAACCCTAATTAAATTATAGGATTTGCAATCTCTCAATTAATAAAAGAAATTAAGCCCTTTAATAAATAATTAGGTCTTACATGGATTCCCTCTTTATATAATAACCGACTAGAATGATTGCATAGTCAATTAGATTGCCTAACTCTCATTAACTCGATCTAATCATTTTTATCCAGTTCACCCTCTCGGTTTATTACCAAAATATGCAAATATCATAATTAATCATAACACCCAATCACAATAACACAATAATAACTAGATTAACATTAAATTAAGGTCAAATCCCAAAGGACAGTTAAAACATCTTAATCAAACCCAAATCCATACATATATTCATATTCAAAGAAATGAACAACAAGATGAAAGAAATACACAATAGAATAGGGATCTGGATGCCTCGGGAGAGTAGCAGCCGTGAAGACTCGCTCCTTCTTCTCTCTCTCTTCTTTCTATCTCTTTGAGGGTTTTCCAAAACTGGAAGAAATGAAGCTCCTTTAAGGTTTCATCTCTTTCCTTTATATAGTCTTTCCAATTAGGGTAACCATAAGGTCTTTTCTAAGTCTGAAAGGTTAGAAAAGTCCCTTGAAAATTTAAAACCAAAGGCATCCTTACATCTGTCTATAGATAGGCCATGACCATAGACCTTAGTGGCATAATCGTGGCCAAGATTTTAGCCTTTTCTCATGATCGTGACACCTCCATCATCCTCCTATCATGATCGTGACCATGGGGTTGGCTCCCGGGTCTTCTCTGAATGTTCTCTGTTTTCCACTTTTTACTCTGAAACACTAGCAAACACATCAAGGCACCTTAAAATATAAAATTAAAGTTTAAAAACATGTTCTAACCCATTAAACACTTAAAACACAAATATCTACTTACTAACACAATTCTAACCTAACCACACACTAAACAACCAAATTAACAACTAAATACAAACTAAACTACTCATAAAAACATGATGCAATATATAACTATCACATTTGACATAAAGTTGTATCCAATTTTGTAATGCTTCTTTTATAAGCTAAAAATGAGTCTTGCGCCAGTCCACAATCAACTATGAAGCTATTTTCTTTTTGTTTCTCAGCTTCTTAGATCTTCTTAAAAGATAGGCACCTAATATGCTTTTCTAACCTAACTTGTCTATTTTTCAGCATTCTTGAGTTAGAAATAGCTCTAGAAGTCTTTTACAAGAATGATGTCTCTCTTCCTACCTTTAAGATGACTCTAAAATCTCATCTATTGGATAAATGTAGAGAAAATTATGCTAAATTTCATGTTATTTCCTTATATTTATAACATACAAGATAATGAACTAAATATATCAAAAAATAATATAATTATATAAAATTGTTATAAAGGTGCCAAATACCAAGTAAATTAACTATAGATAATATGTAAAATATCAATCTAGCAAATTACTACACACTTAACTTATTACTTGTCTTCAAGAAAATAAGAATTAACTATTGACTTAGAATAATCAAAATAAAGACTTTTATAGGTACAATAACATTTATCATATACTATAAGCCTTTAAATCCTGAGAGTCTTTAATGAAAGAGTTATAGTCTCTTAAGGGAATACTTAAATGCTACCCATAAATATTGACCTAAACTCATTAGTTAGCTCTATAACAACAACACAAGATATATAAATTCAGGTCTCTTATAAATATTCATCATATAATATTTCATAAGCAAATCACAATACAAATAAGACAAAGTAAATAATATTTCGCCTCCTTTAACAAGTTAAAATACTATGAATTGACAGGTCTTGATAAGATATCACTCATTCACACAATTGTTTGAAATTTATGTGAGTTGCTCTGATAATATTATATTTAAATTAAACTCTACATAAGCTTAAAAACCATCTAATCTCTATTACTAAAACAGATATATACAAGAAAAATCGAAAGGATTTTAATAAGATTTATAATAAGAGAAAAGGTTAAATAGGCTAACAGAAAAAAAGGAATAAAGATAAAAATATTCACAACTAGTAGTAATAATAAATACATTTGCAAAAAGTAAGTCTAAAATATTCACAACTAGTAGTAATAATAAATACGTTTGCAAAAATTAAGTCTACTATTATTCCACTAGCTCTTTATATTCTTACACTTGCCTGTTTTGCCTTCACACTTGTTCAATCATAAAAATCCATACTAACCAAATTTTAAAATGTAATTTTATTTTTCTTCCTTTTCTTCCCTTTTTATCTTTTTGTTAATTTTTAAATTTAAAATTGATAAGAGATTCCCCTTTTTCATTGCTACTTTCACACAATTTGTCATTCTTGAACACTTATTTCTTTGTATCTTATTTTTAAAACCTATATCAATCACATATACAAGCTCTAGTAACTATGCGTTAGGGAACAAATACTTGTTTTCCTTTTAGACTAAGGTTCTTTAGGAAAGGGTTAGTAAGAAAGATTTTAAAATTTTTATTAGGCTTAAAGGACTAACTAATGGATTATATTGGCCCAAACATAAACCTTGAAAGCCTTTATCATCTTCATTTTAACACACATCTTACATGCAATCTCATAAAGATGAAGATTAAGTTATCGAAATTCAAAATCAAAGAATATATCCACATAAGAAACAAATGAAATATCACATTAAGACTTAATTTCTCATAGGATTGCTCAAGTAAAACCAAAGCATCATTACTCAATAACTTCAATATCTTATCGTTCACGAAATCTAAATTTGCATATCATTTATATGATCACATTATGCATCTAATTTTTAACAATCAATAAGGAATTGTAAATAAAATTATGTTTTTTAATCAAAATGGAGTTACTAATGAGAAACTAAACATACAACCCAAAACAAAAGGCAAATACACAAAAATAATTTTAAATTTTTTCATAAAATTAGATCAAGCCCAATTCCACCCCTATGCTTAAAACAATATTGTTCTCACTATTGTGAATCAAGAATAAATAAGTAAAAATTTTTCTTACATGGCTTGTCTTTCTAAGTTCTCCTCTTCTTTAAGGTTTCTTTTTCTATATGTCTTCAATATCATCTCTATTTGCTTTTTTAGCTTTGAGACTAACTCTTTTAGTACTTAGTACAATATTTCCATCGTTGGTCCCTAAATTCATGCATGTTCATTCATATTTTGGTCTATTATTTACTCCATAATCTTGCTCTTTTTTGGTTTGTTTTAACTCCTTTCCCCTTTATTTCATCCCTCTTTTATTTTCATATTGCTCTTTAATATTCTACTCTAGTTTATGTAGTTTTTTTTTGTTTTTCCTTTCACTTTTAACTTTCTAACTCATCCTACTTTCTTTTTTAAAACCTTTTTAGTAATGATATTTTCAGGTAGAACCTTCTTAGATTTTTTATTTTCTTCTTTATATAAATCCCCTTGTCCTATGTTAACCAAAAATCAAACCTGGACCTCTCTAGCTTTCCTCTACTAATTCCTAATGCTTCTTTTCCTTCCAATTCTACTTGTTAACCCCCTAATTAAGTCCTACTCTCTTAATCCGCCTTCTCCCCTTGATTGGTCCCATCTTTGTTCTTTCCTAAAACTCAAAATGCTCATGGCTCATCTAATAAAATTTCCAAAATATCCTAGAGACAGATTATCAATGACTCTTCTTTTACTAGCTCTCTCCAATTTTCCCTCCCTACAATAAGTTGAGTCACTCCATTATGATGGTTCTTATAGAAATTATTTATGAATGGGCTTTTAAATGGAAGAAAAAACTAATAGGATCTTTTTAGACAAAAAGGCCTAGTTTCCTTCCATTGAATGATTAGGTAGATAGGCACTAGGAAAAGTCTAGTTTGAAGGAGGTTCTAAACATTAATGATAGCATATTTAACACTACATCAAAAGCTTAAAGAATACTAGTACTCATCCCTAGATTTTTGATAACATGTTTATTTTCCTTCAAAAGTTGTAACTAAGCACTCATCTTCAAATCTTTAAAAAGACAAAATTATCTGTTTAGATTAATTTACATAATGACCTAGTTAAGTATTAGACCATCCTAGGTCTTAGTCATCTATCCACATTTATAGTCAAGCCCATTAGAATGGATAAGGCCATATGTAGTATGAAAATGATTAGCTATGCTAGGATGTGAGTGATAATTATTAGTTAAGAGTTTTTAGATGTAATCTCAGTAATGAGACTTAATAAGGCAAGTGAACTATATAAGGACTCAAATGTAGTAACTTACTAATGGAGACCTTAGGCACATTGTTAGGGACAGATATAAAGACCAACTAGTAAAGAATTCAATTAAGGGATTAATTTAAGCCTATAGGAATTAATAGCTTCAAGATAGAAGATAATATGGGCATCTAGGATGAGGTATCTTTAATATGAACTTTAAACAATAACACCAAGTCAAATTATGCAAGGAAAGAAAAAATAAAAGATAGTATGTCTCAAGGGACTCTTGGTCATCCTAATGAAACCCATCCTACAATAGATGCATTGGAATCCAGAATTCCTTTATATTTGGTAAATGAATTTGTTAACTACTAAGAATATTACCAACAATCTAGTGCCTATAATAACTACTATGATCTAGAGTAGAGCAATTATTATAAAATTAAATGGAGCTATCAACTAGGTAATTATCTTGGATTCCAACTAAAACCCCTACATTGGTAAAAAGGCAAGCAATCTTAAAATTGTACCATTGACAGGCTAGCTAATATGACTTTTAAGGGATTTGAAAGAGTATAATCAAATTTTAAATTTTAAATTAAGACAATAAGCCAATTCCATCAACATTTAGGTTCTAAGGTCCTTACCAAGAAAGATAAAGATAAATCTTAAGAAGCAAGTTGTTATAATCACTTTGAGTGATGGCAAGGAACCAACCAATGACAAGGAAAGTGAACTTGAGAGAGTGGCATTCACTAATATAGAAGAAAACAAGACTAATGAGGAGAATTTTAATACATTAAATGGGATAAAGTTTTCTCTCTCTTATGAACATCCCTACTTTTATATTGATGTGATAGAAACAAAAGTCTATGACCTTTCTAAGGTATAGTTAAGTAAGATGAGGGTTAGGAAAATAAGAACGCATCATTTCAAACAATCTTAATTATTGAAGGAAAAAGACCTTGACATTTCACCTAAAAAAATTAGAAGAAGAAGGCTTCAAATCCTTCGCTCATCCTACCTAATGATAGAATGTAGTTGAAGATGACATCAGTTACTTTAAGATTTTGAATAAGAGATTTTCATTCATAACAATGCTTTCCTAAGCTCTTGTCTCCTTCTAATTTTCTAAACAATATTATATAATGAAGAACCTAATAATAAGCTAGGGTTTATTCACAACATTATTGAATTCTACCAGGTCTCTCCAAGAGATAACTCTTTAAAGACCAAATTTAGATTCATAGATGAAAGTGCACAAAGCTCTTCATACTCCTAAAATCTAGGTTAGCAAATGGATACATTGATATTGCATAACTGAGATAAAATTAGGATTAAATGCCACTGTAACTTTACCGTGATGGTGCATGTCGTGGTTTATTATGAGTTGCTAATGATCAAATAGCATTGGTTTTATTGATCTAATGCACCCATACACCATTTTTTGCTTTTATGGATCATTGAGGCCCCTTATATTCCATACAATCACTATCATTAACTTTAGGGAATTCTTCAATCTGGACTTAGCCTCATTTCCAAATTTTCTCCTTTTTACTATTTTAAATGAATCTTGCGTTACACTAGAAAGGTTTGGATTATTTCCAAGTTGTAATTCATTTTGATTCAACTCACTTTATGATTCTTTAAATTTTAACATGAATCACAGAACATAATTCCATGCAAAAAATGAACATGCATAAGATAACATGCTTCAATTTCAAACATATTCACATCCATTTATCAATAAGACATAAATTTAAACAAAATTAGAGCATAAGTTGTTTATTTAAAATTTTACCTAGCCTTTTTACGTGAGAGTAAACACCTTGTTATGAATACCCTCAGTTACTCTCAAATGGCTACTAGCACCACTATTTAACTTTTATCATTTTATTGGTATGAAGATGGCACATTGTTGACCAAGTTTTAATCTTATAAAACCCTCAACATTACAAAAGCGTATGGATCATAGCGTAATATATGAGGTGTAGATCCCACAAGGAATTAGTGAACTAACTGAATCTTAATTTTTCTAAGACTTTAAAGTGTAAATAAAATGAAAATAAAAATGAGCATAAAATTAAGCAATTGAATATGGCTTGATTGAAAGTGGAATTGTAAAATTAACACAAAGAAATCAAAATTGAACACAACCAATTAACAATTGAAAATGCACATAAGCAAGATTAACCAATTATGAGAGAAGGGCATTTATCCTATTATTTAATTCTAACTTAATCACTTTTAAATTAGTTCAGTATCAGTCCTAGAAGTTTAAATGATGATTACTTACTCTCGAGTTATAATCATTTAACCCTAGATCATAAACCCTAATTGAATTGCATTATGGAATTTGCAATCTCTTTTTTAGCAGACATCCCAAACATCTAATTAGATCTTAAGTACTCTAATAGACAATCGGGTCATCACATGAGATCTCTCTTTGCATAAATCACCAATTTGTATGTTTACATGATCTATTGGGTTATTTAAAACTCATTACCCAATCTAATCATTTTGCTATTGGTTCACACTCTCAATTTATAACCAACGCATACAAATACAACAAATAATCACAACACCTAACTCATTTACAACAAAAGTAATCAAATTAACATTAATTTAAGATCAAGACCCTAAAAGAAGTTAGAACATCCTTAAATCCAAATTCATCATCCTCACATCCATCTTATATTTCAAAATCAAAGAAATAATGAGATGGAAATAGAAATATAATTTGGCGTGGATTGGAATGGTAGCAGTAATAGTAGCTCTCTTTTCCTCTCTCCTCTTGTCTCTTCTTCTCCCTTCATCCCTAGCTTCTTTCCCAAATGTAGCAAAATGAAGGCTCTCTTTTTAGGGATTCTTTCTTTTTCTTTTATATTCTTTTTCCATTTAGGGTCAAAACTAGGTTTTACCTAGGCCCAAATATTCAAAATGGCCCTGAAAAGTTGAGTTTGAAAGCAATCCCCACGTTTGTTATCGCGCCTGCTGCAATCATGGCTAATGAGTCACGATTGTGGCACTTAAAATTTGGCTTCTGTCACTATTGTGGCATAATCCTGTTTGGCTTCAGTCACGTGACCTGTGCTAGTTTGTTTTGTAACAACCTCTCTTATAAGCTTTCTCCAAATCTTCTTTAGACTTCTTTAACTAGTCTCAAACACTAACAAACTCATCAAAAAAATCTCAAAAAAATAATATTAAAGCCCAATAATATGCTGTAAACAACATAACACTCAAAAAACACAAACACATAATCATACTAACATAATTTTAAACCTAAACAAGCACAAATAATCTAATTTCAATTAAAAAATACTAAATTATCCACAAAAACATAATGCAACCTATAACTATTACATATTGAAAATATTATTATCATTTATTCATTACTTAAGCATGTGCATTTTAAATTAAGAATATCATAATGATCCTGAAGTATTCATTCTCCAAATTTATTAAACAGATTAAACTTCCTTATTCAAAAAAACTTATAACTAGTTACATTAGCATTCCAAACCATCAAAATAGTTTAACTTATAATGAGTTTTTTTTAATGGTGTGTTTTCAAAGAAAATTAAGTTTCTAAAATTAATTCTCATTGAGAAAATTATGAAAAAATTTATAAGCTTAATTCATCATATCATATATACACCTATATTGCCTCCCCCATACGTAAAATAAACATTATCCTTAACGTTTCAAACATACAAGGCAATAATAAAAATGAGAAAGGTTAAATAGATAATAGAGAACTTGAACTTTATAATTTTGAGAAATATAGGTCAAGTTAATAAGAGATTCCATCTCATCAATTTGTCATTAAAGTGCTAAATGGAATATAAAGAAAACTTTAGTGAAAAGTAAGTCAAAATGAAGTAGCAATAACAAAATATATATGTATATGATTAAGAATATTCATAAAAATGAAAAAATACTAAAGATAGATCATGAATCTTATAAAGGAGATGGATGTATTCATGGTGGCCTATTGTAATAGTCAGTTTCCAAACCTACTGAGGGATTAAAGTGTTAGTCGCATGAATTGCATCATATTATAATGAATTTGGTACATTTGGGATATGATGTCATTCACAAGCATAACATGAGCATATACACACATGAATGTTGATTTAGAAAATTTGCACTCAATTGACATGCTCCAGGGTATGAAAGTTTCCAAATGTATGTGACATGAATGTGCATTTCTAATGTCTTGTATTTTGATTTATTAATAAAAAGAATTGATGGAATTCAATTAATAATTTGGAGTTATTTTTTACAATTGGAGGACTGACGAATTCATAAGTACATTTAGACTATAAAAATTTTCAAGTAGCAAGACAAGTTAACATATGAAAAATTAGGATGACTAAAGCTATAAAATGAGTGACATGTGGCAGTAAAATTGAGTGACAAATGGCCTAGGAACTAAGTGACATATGGCAACCTAAAGAGAAGACATGTAGCTAGCCTAGACACTTGACAAGTGTCCTTAAACTTACTCTCCACTCACACCACACAACACACACATGGCAAAGCCTCTTCATTTTTTGTTTTTTGCTGAAACTCTCACCTTCTTCCTCTCACTGTCAAAAGCTTACTTCTCCCTCATATCTCTATGTTTCTGACTAAATTATGTTTAATTGTAACACCAAATCCATGAAAAAATTCTTCATAAAGATAGTTATCGAAGCATAACGTTATTATACTTGTTGTTATCTTCTTGTCTTTGCTGAAACCATCCTACTCCTACCTTTTACTCAAGATAATCTTACATACATGTGAGACAAAGCAGGCTTGAAACATTGAGGTGGAATTTGAGCTATACAAGTAAGTGAAATACTGATCTTTGTGGTATGTGTTAGAAGAATTTTATGATGTCTGAATTGGGATGCATTGAATGTAGTGTTGATGATGAAGTTATATTGGAAAATGATAGATGAATTGGTTACTTTTCTATTTTGTTTTTGGATGCACAAAAATAGTAGTTTATAGGCTGTTATATAGATGATTAAGGTTGGGATTTGAGGTATAATTGATGAGCAATTCATGCTAAAGATAGGTGTTATTAAGGTGTTTTCAAATCTGGAAAAGTTAGAACTACTTGTATAATGGTATAAAGGGAATAGTAATGAAACAAATGAGTAGATTTTTGTGAGATTTACTGTAGCCAATATGGAAGCTAGACTAGCATGAAATGAAGTAGCTTTATAGGATATGAATTATGGAAAAATTCAAATGTTAGTGATGTTTCTAAGTATATGAATTTTGTGAAGAATTGAGGGAAGAAAGATAATGCATGATCATGGCCCTCATCCTACGATCGTGGCCTGATTGCTTGCCTTCTGTCGCAATCATGGCAAGGTCCCTTATTATCGTGGGTTTAGTTCTATATTGTTAATTTCAACTTTGTTTACTTGTTGAACCAACTAAGGAAAATTCACTCTAAATTGGTGTATTTGAACTTGATTAAGGTTTGGAATGAACCCAGATTGTTACTTGATTAATTGGTTAAGAGTCAAATAAGTGTAGGTTGTTAAATTGAAGTCATAACTTAAAGAATGTACTGCTTTGATGTCTATGTATCCAAATATGGACATTATAAGTTTTCAAGGGAATAAAGGTGTTCTTATGAATACAAACATGATATTAAGGATATGAATAATGTGTTTTAGACATGAATAAATGAGCATTGAAGAATATGAGGTAATTGTGAATGAGAATTGGGTAATTGTATGAATATATACACATATTGCTAGAAAATCTTGGTGAATGTATGATTGATAAAGTTAGAATAAATCAAGCTTACTTAAGGTATAAACCTAATTGCAAACTAGCTGTATACAAGATATAATGTCTGAATGGTCAAAATTTTTGTATAAAGATACCAACCTGGAAAGTCAATTAAACATGCATTAAAACATGACACACATATATGTGCATGATTGTATATTTATACGAATAAACAAATTAGTGATTTGTGAACTATATGAGTATTGTATGATGATGGATACACAAAGCGATTTTCAACATCTGGATATTTCTAGAACATCGAGGCAATAGCTTTTCTAGAGCATATTGTGAGTAAACCTAGATCTGTAAACTAAATTATATATGCTTCTGTATGAATTGAATGACTAATCTTAAATATATGCACAATTGATTGATAAATGCAGACTTAGATATGAGAATCTTGATATATGACTTGAGTATACTAAAATCAAAGCATGGTATATGAAATGATGCATCTTATCACATTGAAATGTATGATCAGATAAAGGAGTTGTGACCAGAGCGATCAATGTGAGAAAAGAGCTTTGAGCTTAGGATTGTGGAAAAAGAGCCTCAGGCTCAGATAACATAAACTCGGTGTCCACAATAGATATGGGCCAAAAATAATCTTGGTATCTACAACAAATACAAATAGTAAATTGGGTTGAAAGGCTTTTAGTCACATCAAAACAAAAATGAGAATGGAAATATATATCATTTGCATATAAATCAGTATATGATTGAATTAAAATGAATTATTGAATTGTTTTAATTTAATGAAATATAGTTGAAGTAAATGAGGATGTGTTGAGATATGCATTGCTAATTTACAAGATGTACTTGTTGATGTATGACGAAACATGATGTGGTATTCAATACTAAATGATATGAGACACTTGTTTCATGATCTAACTTAAGTAAATACATTGATGATGGTTCACTCACTTAGTTCACAAACTCATCAAAATTGCAACATTATTTTTCAGGTTCAATGGAGTTCTAACTACTAAGGTGATATGATTGAAGTCTAGTACTTTCATTTTGGGGACGAGAATGGCTCAAAGGTCTAATCAGTTGAGTCTGAGGAGTCTAAATTGATGTCTTGTGTATTAGCATCCCATTTTATGTTTTATTTTTGATACTGAGATTGAACTCAAAACAAAATGTTGTGTAATATATATATATACATATATATATATATATATATATATATATATATATTCTAAATTGTAATGACATATGACTTTTATGATTGTGAATGAAATGGGAATAGAGACAAGTTTTTAGAATGCTTATGATATGTCTGATGCTTTTAGTGAATTAGCTTGATTGTCTCAATATACCAATTTCATAGAGTATATTCTCGAATATCCTCTGGTATGTTCATGTTTATACTTTATGGGAGTGGTATGTTACAACTATAAGGTACTATTGTCCACTAACCCTCTAGATCATTGAATGAGATCATCTCCATAAGACTCCTAATAGAAGACTTAGTAAGTAGTGCACTTATATCATCATTGGAAATAATAGTCTTCTCTCCCATCAATGTGATAGCCTCCTTTGGCTCTCCACAGTCTACATCTTGAACATTTTCCTGTTCAACTTACTCCTCAAAGACTCTAGCCACATCCAACATAACTTGATTGTCCTTAGGCTCTAAAAAATGTTGTTACTCTATCTTCCCTTATATATCTGGCTCCTTAGGTCGTATTATGAGAGATAGAATGTCCACTCTTAGGTGTTGTGCAATCTGCACCATAGTGTTACCAACCAATGCATATATGTCTTTATATATGTAAAATTGGATGGCTAGGTTATTAGTACATATGGTGTTAGCAAAGGAGTACTTAGTGCTCTCTCTCGACTTATAATTTGGCCCTCCTAGGTTAGTGCCTCCTCATCTAATTATGGTGTTCCACTTACAAGGAAAACATCCTAGCCTCAACTATCCACCATGAGCTCTATCATCCTCGTTACCCTAAGAATGTCTATAGTATGGACACATGAGTAGCTACCACTATTAGGTTTATGTCATCTACTAGTACTCCTAACCCTTAAGTTAGTCATATGATGATTAAACCTCCACTGATGATCTCGAAGTTAGCTTAGTTGAGGTACCCATGGACTAACTCTATAAAGCAAATGCCAAAGTGCATATTTTTTCCTCTTGCACAAATAGTATATTAAAAAGAGATTCCTATTGCTCACTACCTTAGCTCTCTCCCTTCTTAAATACAATAAGGGCACTAATATCTTGTCCATGAACCTCATTTATACGAATTTAAACCTTGATTCCTTGGATTTGATGGAAAATAGGGGTACATGATGGCCATTCATTACTAATGGCTTTGTGAATCTGTATTTAGACAGTCTTAGTTAAGGAAGATCTTACTCAACATCATTTTCTTTATGCATTCCTATGTATAAAACCTAATGTGGACTAAAAATTAGTTATAGCTCAAGCTATGGTTGATGCATCCTATCCTAAACTCAAGGAAGAATTTGCCTTCCTATGATGTCTTCATGTCATTTACCTTTTAGATGAGCCTTTGGTAGACTAAGTCTTAAAAGTCAAACATGTTGAACCATCCAACGGAAGATATGATCTTGTTCACCTTATTAGTGAGATCAAACTAGCTCGTATGGAAGACTTAGTACTACTTCCATTACATATCCATCTCAACGTGTATTAATAGGTGACCCAGATGCATTTATATGTCTATTGAAGGCTACAAATCGACTAGAGCTGATGGTGGTGGCCACATTAACCTTAACTATCTCCTCGGAGTGTGTATTCTTATGGTAGTAAGGTATGAAGTAGAGGGAATCCTATCCATTATGACCCTCTATTATGATGGTAGCTGTCTATAGTATGATATAAAAACTATGAATGATCTTTTTTTAAAAAATTAATACCACAAATACACATACATATATACACACATACATTCATATATATATATATATATATAGTTTAATCTAGAACTTAAAGCAACCAATCCCATTTAAACCAACCAATCCTATTAAATGTACTCAATCAACCTAAGTAATTAATATAATCATGTTCAACCATATAAAACATATAAAATTCCCATTTAACTCAAGATTTTTTCTAGCACCATAAAGATTCATGTATAATGGATATTTAATTAAAAATAAGCACAAAAACATAAATCATAAGTTTAAATAATCTATAATGAATCAAAATAATAAAAGTAGGATGTAATAGAAAAATACCTAGATTATGCTAAAATTGAGGTAAAGAAAAATAAAAATATTTAGTTGGTTACAATATATATTATTGGGTAGAGAATATAAGAGGATGGTTATCACATTATTAACTAAAAGAAATTTGAAATTTTAGAAACAATTGGTAGTATGAAAGAACACGGGTTATGTAGGCCTTATAAAGTAGGGTATATGGTACTTATATGGGACCATGTAGGTTTTATGTTTTATATAAACACAAGAGTGTGTATTAGGACATGGGTGCATGTTGTTTGAACTAAATGTAAAGGAGGAAAAAGAAAAGGTAAGATAGGAACATAAGACTTACATAGGAATATATAGGTTTGATATTGAAGATTGGTATATTCTATTTTTTATTCTTATACACGAGATATAGCACGAAGTCATGTATATTTACCTTAACATTGTGTTCTGAACATAGGTTAGATAATCGACCGTGTAGGTGATCATTTTGGAGAATGACACATTCTATAGATTTTTGACCTTTCTTATAGGTTATCGACCGTATAGGTGATCATTTTGGAGAATGACACATTCTGTAGCTTTTTGGTCCTTTCTTATAGGTTAACACTAGCCTAGCTTTCGAGAAATATGGAGATGTGTATACCAAAATGGCCTTTAGATGGTGTTGTATCGGTGTCATATTAAAAAGTGGCACATTTTGTTTCTCTTAATAGGTTAATACAAGATTAAACACAATAGCATATTTAGTAAGGACATATGGTATTAAATTAATGAAACTAATTAAATCTAATAATTCTCTTTTCAGTAGCAAACTATTAATATAGTAAGGAATCATAAAAATCCTTAGATCTTATATTACTTGCAATAGTTTGATCAGTGGGAAGTAAAGGCCCTCTGTACTTAAGATGACTGTTGATAATTCCTTGACAACCTCTTTCTTTAGATCCTCCTCTTTATAAAAACCTTCTTCCCTTTTTCTATCTCTTTATCAATAACAACTTCCATCTTCTATTCAATATCTAGCTTTTTTTAATTCTTGAATATTTTTTTTATTCCCTTTCTCCCTTAAATTCAACTCAATGTATTTAGATAAAAACACCTGGCTATTTTTCATAAACAGGATAAAAAATCTATTCATTCGAAAATGATTTATTGTGGAAAGGGGTTAAAAGTTTTTAAGTTTGTTTGGATGTTTGCCTTGATTATAGCAATGGTTTTAATAAAAAGGTCCTTAAGATTTCGATCATCCGTTTATTGCTATTATTATATAACTATAAGTGAAGTTTGTTAATTCTATAAAATTTCAAAGTAATTGCTCCACTCAAAATTCGAAATATTGATATAAAGGATGTTTTGAGGCCAATGTAGTCCAACACTGATTCATTGAGTTTCTAGAAACATATAATCATGGATCTTGTTCTAGGCTTCCGTAGTCTATGTAAGGTATCCATACTACAATCCCTTAGAGAATACTATCTTTTCCATTACTCCATTAATTTTATATATTAGAATTAATTATCTAAATTCTAAGAGCAAGCCACCGACATATGTTCAGGAAGGAGAATTATAAAACTAAAAATTAAAAATAAAAGGAAAAGAAATAAAACAAAATTCCTGGTTTAATCAGTTTGTAAATTTGTGAATATTAATGCCTACTCCCCAATAACGATTCTAAAATTTTAATTGTTTATATTTGTAAGTGAAAGATATAGTTATAACTAGTAAAGGTGAGAATAAGTTAATCCTATAAGGATTGTTGGTTAACTACTTAGTATTCACAAAATTAACAAATTAGACTAATGATAATAGATTATTTAATAATAAATAATAAATCTAGATACTAAAATAAAACGATGATTAAGAATACATAAATATATGAAATAGCTAGATTTAGGTCAGGTTTTTATCTAAGACTTTACTATACTTAGTTTTCCATTGATTTAATGCATACCTATAGCTTCTTGGACTAGTAAGAGTTTTTAACTTACATCATATTCAATGTTGAAACATATGAACCCTATTCATAGATTAATTTTTAAATGAAATCCCTTTTAAATCTATATAATATAATAATTCTTTAACTCTTTTTATGTACTCTTTTGATAGGTTTTACACTAACCTCAAAAGATCTTGCAAATTTCTCTCAAATAACTTTTCTTGGTAAATGTCAAGAAAACTAAAACTAAATTAAAGTAAAGAATAAATCAAAGTACATCACATATTAGGTCCAACCTAAATCTATATCCCAATTTAGTACATAAATAAACAAGGAATATTAGCCAAAATAATAATAAAGAAAATAAGATAAAAGAAGTCAATATTCTTAAATCTTAAATCTTCAAAGAATTCTTATTAAAATCTTGTTAAATAATGCAAAAAAGACTTCAAATTGACTTCTTGATGTTTCTTGGCTGAAGGAACTCTTTTACTCTGCTTTTCTTTAAAGCCAAAATTCTAGCTTTTTAATGAGCTACATGTTCCTAAATATGGGTTTACGTAGCTGACAATAATGTGTTGTTACTTCTCCCAAAATCTTTAGCACAAAATATGGGACCTTTACAGATCTATGTAAGATGTCATGTTCTTTATTTAGGGGTTAGTGAAGGAGGTGTAGGGTTGTGTAAAATAAGTATAAGTGAATTTTTTGAGCATGACCCTCAATATAGTAGCTTGTAGGTGTTTTATTCATAAGTTCTTCTCAAATTCTTCCAAAAATACCTTATTTATTCAAATTCTTATCAAAATTTCCTCTTTTTCCTTGTATAAGCAGAAATAAGACCTAAAATGATAATATTTTGCAAATTCATTTAAAATATAAGCTATATACCATAAAAATAATGCTAAAAATAATGTATTTCTAGCATACCTCACACGTCCTAACATGTAATTATACAATTATCCATATTCCTTTTAGACAAGACTAGAGAGATACATAGTCGAATATAGGGGCTAGAGGGATGTTATATGCTAAAGTTAAAAGAAACATAAAGATACACTACCTGAGACATAGATCTTTCTTAAAAACTAAAGTGTTTCCTCGTAGGAAGTTAAGATTTTACATCCAAAGAGAGTTACCTTTAAGGTGAGTGATAAAGCTTAAAGAGATAATCAAAATGCAACCTCGAAGGTAGAAAGGACATATTCATCCTTAGTTACCCTTAATCAACTTCAAGAAGGAAGTTCATCTAAAAGACTTTTAAAAAGTGCTTTGTTGTGAGAAAACCCATTCAAATTGCTTCTATAACCTTCCATTTTATTCAAAGTTATTACATGCCAAAAAACTAATTTGGATTCTTAGTTTATAATAGGTTTTTATTTATTAGAAATTTAAATAAGATTTTGTTTCTTTTTGGTTGTTAATTGGTATTTTTAAGTTTTATTATATCGTTAAGAAGAAAGGGAAGCAAACACCTTTTTTATGGGAAAATTGAATAAGTAAACACGGTGAACAATTGAAGTTACAAGAAAAATAATGATTTTAAGATCGATATGTCTTGAATCTAATACTAAACATGGCTTGAGACACCTCCATGTCTCAGATTGTGTTCAATTATGAATCTATTAAAACAATTCGAAAATGATCCATGGATTAGGACACACCCATATCAAAAATCATGTTCAATTTCAAAACTTTCTAGAAAGTCCTATAAACAATGACATATTCATGTCACACACCATATTTCATGGAAGTTGAAGGAACACTAATATGAGTAATTTCCATTTTCATATTATTTTTTAGATTTTAACCAAATTCTCTCCATTTTCTCTAAACTTTCGCACTCCTAATACTAAAAAAAAAAGAGAAACTCCCAAAGCAACACCTTGCCTATTTCTAGCACGTTAAATTATTTAAAAATCATTAATTAATAAGGAAGATAAGTCACTGTCAATTATAGAAAGAGGAGACCTAGGTGAAGTTCAAGTAGACAAAAAGAAATACTTAACAAAATAATTTCTCCTTTAATAACCCACTTGAAAAAAATTGGTATAGCCAACTTAAATCTTGAATTTTTAGATATAATAATATTATGGATTGGGTAGATTTGGATAAAATAATAATAATGAATTAAGTTAGAAGTTATATTAAGTATTCAAACTGGATGAAGTTCTTTAAAGTAGATGAAATTGCTTTTAGGGGAGATAGCTTTATAAGACTGTAAAGGTAGATAAAAAAATAATATGGATGATGAGGGTGTTGTTATTTTTTCTCTTATATGTAGACTAGGAAAATATCTTTTAAAGAGTTTGAAGTAAAGTGTGAGCTTTAGTCATTGAGCTCATTAAAAGAAAATCATTTAAGGAATATAAAACTAACTTTCCATTTAAAGAACTTTATAAGAATTTAGGAGGAAGTTTTAACTACAACCCCACCAAATCCAAAAATCTAATAATAATCCAACAAAGTGTCAATATCTATTTCATTTTAAGGATAATAAAAAATATTAACATTTATATTTTGAGATCAATTTTACCTATAATGTATAGTAGAACAAACCAAATGTAATCTTAGTTACTACTTTGCTATAAATTTAGATGAAATGGCACAAAAGAAGAAAATAGTTATTTATGGTGTGTCTTGCTTGATTAAAATGGAAAAGAATTCGAATGACTTTGAAATTCTCTCCAACTTTTTGTTGGGTTCTCTTATGTTTGCTACCAATCTTAAGATGAAAATTTCCATAGGTATGTTTAGAAAGGTTAGCAGAGTATACATGTCTTCTAGAGGAAGGATGGAGGAAAATTTTAGCATGATATTGATGCAGTAAATAAAGGAGTTGCTCTAACTTCAATAGAACTCTAAATTATAAAGGAAAAAGTTAATGAAAAATATCCCAAATATAAATTCAATAGGTCCTTCAAAGTTAGATAATAAGAGCATTACAAGGGTATTTTAATATATATAAGAAGCAATTGGGTAAGTTAGAGGAGTGGTTATTAGCCCATCTTCTTGGCAATTAGCCTTTAGAGCAACCATTACCCTTTCAATATGATCTTGAGGAGATTGTAGTTTAATCTTTTGATTTTCTTATCACTAGTCTTTAGACTTGGGATGTTATCTTGTTTCCACTCCTTTCATACTTAGAACTCCATTTAGACTTTTTTTAGTTTGTATACTTTTCTTTCAACTAATACCTTTGGATTTGGGGATATCTTCTTTTGTTCATGATAAACTGTATTTTCATTTTATAGTTTTGTATTTGTTAGTGTCTTCAAGGTGCCAATGAGTTCTAGTTATATATCTCATTTTCTCTAATAATAAGCAATAAAATTTTTTGTATATTATACATGACAAGAAGGGCAAGTGTTTCAGAGTAAAGAATTACATGGTTGGGTTTATTCAGGAACACTTATGGGATTTATATATTGGATATGACAAGAGTGAAAGATGTTTTGAAGTAAAGAATTATAAACCTGATCATAGTTCGTTCATAATTAAGAAACCAAATTTTGCTTTTACTAAGTTTTTGATGAGATATTTTAGGAATAGAATTTTTTAGAAATCTATTAGTTCAACGATAAACTCAATACTTTTTCATTAAGTATATGTAGAAGAGTGAAGAAAAGATAAAGAAAAGAAACGACAATATAATTTGTTAACGAATATGTTAATTTACAAGGAAATGTATATCATTTGAAGTTAAGTAATCACAGATCAATAGTGGAGTTACAACATGTAAGAAATTAGTATACTTATTTTCTATAAGTAACAAAAATTACATTTTAAGCAACAATTTTAGTAAGGTTATACATCTTGTTCAGACATCATTATCTTTTGGATGTTGTTTAAAAGGTTATACATTCTTTTTGATGCCATAAAAAGAGGATGGATACATTTAAGACCTATTTTTGGATAGATAATTGCTTTCGGAAGATAACTACTTCAATCACCTCCCACACATCTCTTTCAAATTTTTTGGTAAATAAGATAGTGAAAAAAATCTCCCCCTGCTCTTAATCACATAGTGTGTTGCATCTCCTCCCACACACCTAGGCAAAACTTCATTTTTCTTAAGTGTCTTGTCATTAAGGTACTTGTTCATAGTTTTAAGGAATCAACTTCCTTTATTGTTTCTAGAAATTTTTGTTGGTTATGTGAGAGCTAATGGAAAATTTTATAACAGATATAAAAATAACAAGAAGAACGGAAATGAAAGATTAACTAAGGAGAATCATTGTAGGATTGAGCTAAAGACTGAGGAGACTATTGACCTTTTAAATAGCCAAGTTTGGACTAAGAGTATTAGAGAAGAAGTTGAAGTCAATTTTGTTGGACCATGTTGAGATTCTACCTTTACGTCTATTTAAAACTTGGCTTTTTTCTTTTATAAGGAGGGATTATAATCCCATGCCTTAATATAATTTTATAGCAACTACTTAAAGCTATGGATGTGATGTCTTCAAGTAATACTACATTAAATTCAAATGATGGTTATATGGTGCGTTATTGTGATTTAAACGCCCTATTAAGAACTTCCTAAAGTGATAATAACCTAGGAAGAAGATTTTATGAATGCCCTAAATATCCTGTAAGTTCATTTTTCAATAAGGTAAAATTGTTTGCATATATGTTTAACGTTTTCTTATTAATTATTAGTTTTATTTTAGGTTAGAAGATGTGATTTTTTTAAGTGGTACACTAACCAATTTAGTGAGATAGATATTAGAGTAATTTACAAATTAAAGAAATAAATAGGTATGTCAAAGAAGGAGGCTCAATGAACCATAATTGAACCATGTACAATATTGGAAATTGAGGAGCAAATAAAGCTAATGAGAGAAGACATTATTTTTGTTGACAAAATAAAAAATGTTGAAATTTATTTTAGTGATTATCATAATAAGGGGTTTGCACTTTTGGTGAGTGTTATAATATAGTTTGTTGTAGGCAAGTAGAACTAAATTGTAGTATTTTGTTTAAAACTTGAAGTATGATGAATGAAAAACTCTCATTTTAACTAAGTTGTAATAAAATGTGCTTTGTCTTTATTGTTTTGATATTCATTAAGATGTCATAATGATGCCTAATTAATAGTTGTAAAAATCATCAATTATATATGAAAGTGATTATATCACAAAAAATAATTGGAGTAATATATAAGAAAATAATTACACTGTAATGTTATCCATATATATATATAAGTGATTGGATATATTTGTCCATATATAAAATTGATTGGATCCAGTAACTAAAGTTTCAATAACACATTGACAACATTAATGTATAGTCTGGGAATTAACTACATTGCTTCCTTCATTTACATTTGACTAAGAAAGTTGATCATGTACTTTGATTCATTGATGCTCTCCTCTTCATTGCTTAGGTTTGTAATAGTTGTGAACTGATACTAGATTATCCTTTGAACTTTAGACCTCTTAGTTTAAAAGACAACTTGAATGATTGTGGATCAACTTCTATATACTTTCGTTTACTACTATACGAAGAGCTAGCAACCTCCAAGCACACATGTCGTTAATAATATTCACTTATGAAAGTTATCATGGTATTGTTATGTTGACTTAGTATGACAATATGTTCAAATTGTGAAGAGACCTTGGAGATAACCTAATAAATATGATATAAATAACATTATTAGTTTGATAATTAAGTCATAAATATCATTAGATATATGAAGAAATACATAGTCATCAAAACAAGGTCAGATAATCAAAGATTGCTTTATACCTATGGAGATTGTTGAGCAAGTTGAGTTGAGCCTTCATTCTTACATTTTTTGACATCATAGCTAGAGTTGCCACATTTCTTACAATTTTGTACTTACCCTTTCGAGTCAATTTTTTTTGGATTTTTCAACTTATTAGGCTTATTTGCTCATTTCCTTCTATTTGTTTTTGGTCTTCCTAGAGTAACTCTTTTGGGTAGGTGGTTTATTACTTCTATATCAATAGTTGGCTAGAAAATTGCACCTTTAATAGATTGCAACACTATACAATAGGAAAAATTTGGACTTCTTGTAACTATCATCTATAAATGTCTCCAACTATTGCTTGGAATGGTGAACATCATTTATAACATGCTTACATAAAGCTCCAATGCCTAACAACTATATGATTGATGTCTATCAATCTTATAATATGCTTTCCATCACCCTTAGATACTTTATATCCTCCATCACCATTCCAAACTATTCTCCACCCCATTGTGTCTTTCTTATTCTTCTCTAATTTCTTCGTAATCTTTGGTGCAACATTTGAATTCCAACCATGAAAAAAATTCTCTGCTATTTCCATGCCTCTTCATCACTATGATTCTAATGGTTTTAAGCATGCTAGTGGCTAGCCTATCTTTTACCAATAAGATTGATCCTTTAAAAGTTTCACTCATATTGTCAATAATCGGGCATTTTGATTAAAAATATTGGTAACATCCTGACCACCTCTTCTTTAGATATTCAAGCAATGCTAATGCACATCCAAGGTTTATCTTATCAAATCTTTTTACCTACTTATTGAAATATTCAACATAAGTTAACCATGTACAATTCTAAAACTACTTTCACAAATCCTTTCCCTTATAATTCATATGCCAATTATGGCATATATGTCTAGTTCACAACCAAAAAGTGACATATGGTAATGTCTCTTCCACATTCCCTAATCAATCCCTTTAGTAAGAGAGAACATTAAGTTAATTTAAGTCAATAAGAAATTTTACAACAACGAACTATAAATAATGAAGAATAAAATGTTTTTGCTTATATGGTATAGTTATAAGCCCTTAACCACTATCTAATTCAAATTCAGGAGCCAGTAGATTTAAAAACTATATCCAAAAATCTGTATTCTCTACCTCCACAATAGCCTAAGCTAATGGATACATGCCTCCATTACCATCCCTCCCTACTGCACTCAATAGTTGACCTTGGAATTATATCTTTAAAAAGCAACTACCAATACCTAAAATTGGCCTTAAATGCCCCGAAGGCATAAAAGCAAATGTACAGTCCTTTGAACTATACAACAGAGATAAAGAAGTATGAATAAAATAATAAATGAATAAATATAGTTGTTAATGATATCTATAAATATAATTTGCATATTGGTAATATATAAGTTTCTTCATTCCTTAACAGCCATAACTCTGTTGTTGATTCTAGATTACTAATCCTTAACTCGTTTACATATCCTTGTAGCTTGGTGTATTCATTCATATAATCAGTTGCTCTCTCTTTTCTCAATCTCCTTTTTTCTCCTTTACTCACACTTGAGTTAACAAATATATTAAGTTTTTTCTACATTCTTCAACCATCTTTGTCGTTGAGATACTAGGCTTCTCAAGGATTCTTCCTTAAAATATCTCATAAGGAGCTTAACTGAAAACAATTTAGGTTTATTAGTTGATCGGGTGTTTGATATGTATAAGTTTTAATAAATAACCCATGATAATCTACAAGCGCACGCTTCATTATTATAGTACCTAAGATGTTGATCCCACAAGGAGGGATAATCTAATCCTAAAATCTAAGGCTAGAAAATAATATAAAAATTCAAATTGCACAAAACTAAAAATGAGAAATTAATTCAGTCAATCAAATCAAATTAAGAATCAATCACAGAAATACTAATTACTAAGCAATTGCATCACACCCAAGAGTCAACCGAAGGAAATTACCAATTGATAGAAAGGAAATTTTACCTATCCTTAATGCTAACCTAACTGATTATAAATTACTGAATTATTAGTCCTACACGATCCTGAGGTTGATTACTCTCTCTTGAGTTATAACCATTAACCTTAAATCATAAACCGTAATTAAATTATGGAAGTTGCAATCTCTCAATTAACAACCTATCACTCAATTAACAACCTATCCAAAACCTTAGTTAGCTCTAAAGTTCTTTAATAAACTACTAGAAACCTATGTAAGATCTCGCTTCATACAATTTACCGATTTGATTTAATTCTAATTCTATTAAATCACCAAACTCTCGTTAGCCTAATTTAATTATTTTCCATCCGATTCACCCTTTTAGTCTATTATTGAATGATGCTATTGTAGAATTAAAAAACAATAAATCCAAATAACTCATAAACAATAAAATTTCATTAATTCAAAGATAAAACTCCAAAGGTGAGTCTAAAACATCTTCAACATATAAAGTCCTATCATCAAACTTTTATTCCAATTCTATACAATAATAAAACTGAAAATAAATAGGAAATACAATATGAATGGATGATGGGAGGTAGCGATGTCAGAAAACTCCTAATTTAGAAAGCACATCGAGTCAGCTTCTTCTCCTCTTCTCTCTTCCTTCTTCTCTTTCTCGATCTCTCGATGAATTCTCTTTAAGGTTTCTCAAAAGTGGATGATGTAAAAGCTATCTTTTACCTCTTTATCTTATTCTTTAAATATCCTTTATGTTCTGAGCAGCCTTAGGGTTTTCTAGGGTCTGAAAGGTCCCAAAAATCCCTCAAAACTTGACATCTTTTAGTATTTACATATCTGTCGGATGCAAGCCATGATTATGGGCCACATTCAAGCCTTCTGGGATGGTCATGGCATGTAGGCTATGATTGTGGGCCATATCTTAGGCTTCTATCACTATTGTGGCATGTAGACTATGATATTAAGCCTAACTCCTGTGCTTTTGTTATGATTGTGGCCTGTTGTGCCACGATCGTGGGCTATTGTTTCAGCCTGAATGTCTCCAAAACTTCTTCGTTCTTTAATGTTGACACTAACAAACACATTAAGGTACCTCAAAAATATAATATTTAAGCTTAAAGACTTGTACTAACCCATAAAAACACTTAACACAAATAATTAACAAACTAACACAATTATAACCTAAATACATACTAAATGATTGAATTAACAATTAAATATATATCCAACTAAGCCCTAAAACAAGATGCAATTTACACTTATCAACATCCCTACTCTTAAACTTTTGGTTATTCTTAAGCAAACAAAATAACAAGCACATAAAAATCATAAAGCACACAATGCAGTAATGAGACAATGGCTTCAACTTTATGAAATAAATTTAACTTTAAATACAATCATTTAAGTTATTTTAAATCATTAACATGCAAAATCTGCATCTAGGGACTCTTGACTAAACATACATATTAATCAAAACCAAAATTTCAAGTTACTCACCCTTCTAAGAGTACAAATATATTAATAATTCTTTATTCATTCAAACTCTATAACTACTCTTAAGTACGTTTCATGAAAAGTCAAGCTATTTAAAAATTCAATAAGTTTTATTAGAAAACTTTTTTACTTTTTTATTTAATTTTTTATGGACATAAACTTAGTCTTTTACTGGGAGGCAAACATTGGTACTAAGTCATGTTTTTATTAAGTTGCTTGGTTTAAACATCATTATAGCCTTTTGCTACGTAGGCACACATTTATGATACGTATCGGTCTAGTTACTCAGCTACATCATGTTTTCAACTGGCTACTGGCTCTGTTCATAACCCAAAGGCCAGAAGAATAGTTATTTATTTAAAATTAGCAAACACATTTTTTATTGCCTACCTTGTTGCTTTAGCTACTCGTTTTCTTGAAAAAAATACTACCAAAGCTACTTTAGTTAAAAGACCTAAAATTATAAATGAATGTCACAATTTAAAGGGTGACAAACTCACACTAAATCCTAATTAAGTCGCATATTTAGCCAAAGAACCCAATTCACTAATTTCGCGAGCTAATGATTCTTCACAACTTAATAGACTATATTCAAAATTAAATCAATTTCAATCCGTCTAATCCATTGACACATTTACACAATTCACAAAATGCAACCTAACAAACTTTCATACAATAAGCAAAATTCACATTTAAAGCAAAACATATAACCCTCCCTATACTTGAACAACACATTGTCCTCAAAGTAAGAAGGAGGCTAACAAACATGCATAGCAAGAAAAACATAAATTAAAGTAAAACAAAAATAAAATAAGGACTAAATTTAAAAGAAAAGGGTTAGAAACAAAGCCTCACGGTGATGGAAGTAGGGATGGTGTTGGAGGTGGTAGTTGGACACCTTAAGCCTCAAAGTAATGATGGATACGATGTATATCCCAGCTATGACATCATTGTGTTCGAGCCATCTTCTTCATTCTTTTAAAGTTCTCAACAAGTGTATCTGTAATTACTTTGGTGTTTGTGAAAAGTGTATCAAGCACTTTTGTCCAGCCCGGTTCATCTGTGTCTTCTTACTTTTTTGACTCCTTGTTGGTCAAATCCTCTTCTTCTTATTGTTGAGCATTTGAGCTCGCTTTATTGGTCCTAATCTTGATGTGTGTCTTGGCACTAATATCCCAAAGTTCTATATTATGGGACGTTAAGATTTCAGCTCTCCACAAATAATGATGGTTTATAAATTTAGGATGGTAGACTGTGAATCCATGGCACTCAACTTTATGGTAATTAGCTATGGTCGAAACCAAGTAACTCATTCCGAAGTTATTTCTCCTCTGACATCAAGTAGCAATAATTGGGTTAAAAATGTGGTTGGTTATGCAAACTTAGATCCTGTGGTCTATGCACCACAACAGGAAAAGTTCCTTCATCGAACACTTATTAGTTTCCATTTTGTTAACAATAATTTGACATATGAATTTGTGGAGTAACAAGTGTTCTTGGCTCTTAAAGATGTTGTTGTTTACATTCTTAGTGCCAAAATGCTTTAACCTAGTTAGTTCAGTCCAATAGGGGTGACATGGAAATCATCATGCTACTATGGATGATTCTGAGAAACCACAAATTTCATACAAAGTCTTATAATTAAGCTCATAAGGTTGCCCCCATAACCCAAACCATAATTCCCTAGGTTTATTGGATTCGAACTGAAGGAATGAAAAGAATTCTAAGGTAAGTTCTTCACAAACTGGGTATTGAAATTGAATAAAATGTCCTCATTGAATTCTCTGTGTTAAATTTTTTATCTTGTCCCTCAATTTTAGTCTATCTAAAGTCTCAAAGTGAAAATACTTAGGAACCATAATTTACTTATTATGAAGGGAGTGAAAGCAGCTACCTTCCTCATATGAGAAGATAAGGAAAGATGCTCTGTAATCAGCTGCCATGTTTCTTTTTCTATGGCCAAACACTTGATTTTGTCTCGATGACTGGTTATACTTTGTTGACTGCTTAATATGCAACGTAATGGATTTCAAGTAGGTAGAAGTTGGAAGAGACTAGAAGTTTGGAATTTGGTTAGAGAGAAGTTAGAGCGTTTGAAGATTCTGACCTAGAGAGATAAAGTTAAAATGAAAGTGAATGACAAAATGAAGTGTGACATGAATATATAGGTGAAAGAAGAGTAAAATGGTAAAAATTAGCTGAAATTCATATGGATTGTTTTACCCTGCCGCAGGCCATGATAATTCCACCAATTTCTATTTTTTTCTTCTTTTGTCCTTCTACACTTTCCTGAGATCACTTATTAGCTCTTTATAGCTCTTTCATCTCTCTTTTGTTGACTTCCTCAATCCTCTAATTCATTATCGAAGTCCTATACCTTCCTGATTTTATTTGAAAACAAAATAACCTAAATATAGAATTCAGACTATCCAAAAATCAAAGGAAATGACAATCTATGGGTTGCCTCCTATGCAGCACTTCTTTTAACGTTGGTAGCTTAATGCTCTTCATTCATTGGAAACTTAGTCAGGATCAATTATGAGCAGCTTACTTCTACCCTTTTCATTCAACATCAATTTTTTAGCTTTTAAGTAAGCTATAAATTGAAAATGATCAGAAGGACAATATTGACAAAATTATGAAAACCAATTAAGCTTAATAATTTCCTTTTTTCGAGTGAACTGTCAACAAAACAGGGAATAACAAAAGACCCTGAATCTTCCATCGAATCCAACAAATTATCCTGTAAGAAGGTGTTTGCTCTCTTTCTTCCTTAATCACCTTCATCTCCTCTGCTTCTTCCATTTCACGAATAGAGACTTTCGTAGCCTTTTCAAACTCGATGTCTCTTGTCATCTGTTCTTCATCCTTTTATTCTTTAGAAGATTTGAACATATCAATTATCCTAAATGAGCTACTATCCTTTGGATTCTTAAATATATCATTCACGTTAAATGTCACTTGGTCATCATTAATTTGAAGGATAAGGTTCTTTTCATGGAAATCTACCTAAGATTTTTCGATGTTCATACATGGTATATCAAGAACTGGTGAATAATATGAAGGGTTAAATTTTTTCATCCTCTTTCTTCATCTTTTGGTCTTCAATTAGATGAGGCTCAGTTTGGTTTTCCACTAATCCTTCTGGCTCTTCCCCATTCTTAGGTGCGATAGCCTCATATTACTTTCTTTGGTGCATTTCCATATTACTTAGAAAGTCTTCCACACTTCTCTTATAAAATTCACGGGCAAGCTATCTCACTCAAATCTTTAAGTTATGAATAGACAAGGCATGATTTTCTCTTAGTTGCTCAATTTGCTCTTCTAGTCTCTTTTGGTCCTTTTCCATATTCGTGAGCTTATCTAGGATCTTTTCCAATTTTGATAACTATAAACTAGACTCTTCTAGCTGAGTTCCTAATAGGTCTTAATGTCCTAAGTGAGTCTTTACATTGTTGGACCAATAGTGTAACATACCACTCTCATAGTGCATATGTCCGAACATATCAACGATTATTCGAGAACATACTCTAGGATGGCACATTAAGATGATTGAAACAACTGCTTACAAAATTTCATACATCAAACACATCTTAAGTAACCATTATTTCATTTTGGCTCATCCCATTTACAAACATGTCTAATCATAAATTTCATTACATTTCAAAATTCACATATACAATGTACAACAGTTGAGAAATACAATTCTTGATATAAATAGTTGTAGACACATACAGGTACAACTGATCCCGACCACTAACTCATATCCAAATGCAGTAGCTATACTCTAATAGTCTAACTCAATCTTTTTTAAACCTGAAAACCAATAATGCAATTTTGATGAGTTTTGCGAACTCAGTGAATGAACCATCATTGATGTGCTCACTTATATTAAAACACAACATCATAAATACAAACCAAGTTAACAGTATACCTCATGTTAACATTACATCATGAATTTCACACATTTCATATAATCTTTTCAAAATTATTCTATTCTCATTCTCAGTCAATAATATTATCAAATGTACATATACACGACATATCATCATATCAATATAATTCAAAATTTGTTCTCAATCATTCAATAGTACATCTGAAAATATATTGCAAAGGCATATGCACATGAGACTACACATTTGTTTTCATTTTTTTGTGATTGAACGCCTATTCATTGTCTCGTATCCCTTGTGGATACCAAGCTCTTTTAACATTCTGTCCCTTACCTATTGTGGATACCAAGCTCATTAATCACTAAGCCTGTGGCTCTTTATGTACATTTTCTAAGCTTTATGCTCTTTTCAAACTGGCTACTCCGGTCATAACCCCTTTAACCGATCATACATATTTTGTAATAAAATGCATGAATTCACATATCACATTTTCAATATATTTCATTCATTTCATTCACAGTTAATTTTCATATTCATCGGACATAAGTCCATCATTAAATTTTGTTGAGAATACACTTTCCATTCACATTCAATTAAGAAACACTCCCAATATATTCCCAAATATCAAACTCCTCGAACTAATCAATGTCCAAAATTGTCACAATCATAGCAATAATGGTTTAATAATTAAAATTAAAATAGAAACAAATCAAACATAGTGAGATAACATCTAGGTTAACTCACAGTATGCTCCAGATAGCTATTTTCTCGACGAACTAGCAATGTCTAGACATTAGTGCTCGACTTGAGCGTCTAAACCATATGCTACACACATTTACACATTACTAAATTGTTCAATCATATTTTTACTCATTTATACACATATGTGCATGTATTATATTCAATGCATGCTCAATGATTTTCCTAGGTATGTGTCCTTAATCATAAGTTTTGATCATTCAAACCATTCATTTATTAACACTTTTCTAGTAATATACATTCACATAATTTCCCAATTCTTATTAATTAATACCTAATATATTATTTATATCCTTTGGATCACACTTACATTTATAAGAACATCTTCATTCCTTTAACACTCTTAAAGTCCATACTTAGGTACATTGATACCAAACATTCTTTTCCTTAACTTATAAGATCATTTAACAGCTTCAACTTATCAAACCTTTAACCAAATTATTCAACATATAACTTAGGTTCATTTTAGACCCCAATCAAGTCCTTACGTACCATAGTAAAGTACCTTATCCTTACTTGGTTTAACAATTACACAAAATTAAACTTATCACTTCAAAGCCTTGCACAGGATCATAGTGGATCTTCCCACATCGTGACAAAAGCTAGTGGAACTAGCCATGGTCATGGGATGAGTGCCATAATCGTGACAGAACCTAAATACTTAAGCCATGATCGTGCACTTAAGGCCACAATCGTGCACAACATTTTTTCCCCTAATTCTCCATGAATTTCACCTACTTAGTAACATCGCTAAAACCTCAAATTTTCCAGAATTCATTTTCAACTATAAACCTCATTTAAATCAGAATTATATTCCAATTTCTCATCAATTTCATCTTTAATTCTAGCCAAAAATTATTTAATTGATAGCTCACAAATCATTGTCTTTCATACATCAAAAACCAAACTAGAACTATCATTAAAGCATCATTTTCTAAAACTTATTTCATCATCAACATCATATATATTTCATTCCAATTCATTCATCATCATATCATTAAATCATACCATAAAGATCAAATTTCTACTTACTTTTTAAGCTCTAATTTCGCCTTTAAACGTCAAGTTAATCAAGCCCTTTATGCTTGTAAGATTATCACAAATTTAAGACTAAAATGTGTTAGTTTTTGGCAAGGATGGAAGATAATAATCAGTTGGTTCTTAAGCTATCTTGTAAAGGATAAAAATCTAGCTTTAGTGTAGTAATTAATCAAGGATTAGGTCAAAATACAGAAAAGGGAGATAGGAGTTATTTTCGATGGAAAGCAAGGAAGAAGATGAAGAAAGTTCTAGCAGAAACTTTCTACATTAGCTTCACGCAGTTAAGTGCAAGGTGTCTTAATCTTTTAATAACATTTGTCATTAAGCAAGTCTTTCAAATTTTCCACTAAATATGCTGCCATTTGTCTCCTAATTATTTGGCCATTTGTCACTCCATAATTGGTACATTTGTTAATTAACCACTAGCCCATTTTCACTTATTTATCTATTCCAAATGTTACTCAATTTATAAGCTTAATCATCCTAATTTTTCATATGCTAATTAGTCTTTCCATTTAGCATTGTTCCAAGACTAAATGTACATATTAATTTATCAATCTCTCTATTGTGACAATTAATTCCAAGTTGCTAATTATAATCCTTCGATTCTTATCATTGGTAAACTAAAGTACAAGACACTGGAAATACATATTCTTATCACATTCATTATGCTCAGTCATTTATCACATTGATCTTAGTTTCATACCAGAAGATGTCAGTTGAGTGCAATTTATCTAATTCATAATTTATGTGTGTATGCTAACATTTTGCATTTAAACACAATTATAAAAGAATCATGCCATAAATGTATCAAATTCTTTCTATATGCTGCCAGTCATGTGACTCATTAGTCTAACACTTATAAATCTCTCAACAATTTGAGAGACGGGATACTATAATTCTCTCACTCTTTAAGACATTTCGTCCTTGAAATTCTTAACTAACTGATTCCACAGATGGGGGTAATGTTATCTCATGCCTTTCTCAAACTCCCAATTATCTTCTTTTCTCGAATGAGTTTCTCCAATCATTTGTTTTTCTTAGGTTCCTTAACTGTTTATCCTGATGTTTGTCCATTTTTACTAATTTTTTCTATATAATTCACATCATTTGCAATCTTAATTTTCTAAATTGATAATATAAACATCAAATCTAACTTGTACCTTCTAAACATAATAGCAAAGAATATAGTGTAGGCCTAAGTTATTTTCGCAATAGCAATAATATTATCTCAAATTTAAGAATCCAATAACGTAGTTGGTTACTTCACAACAAAAAGAACACATGCACTCTCTATAGTATGTTCAGTTTCTTATGCCTTAGTCTCATTTCTATCCAACTCCAATCTTCACTTCTGATTTGTTCAATATTCATTCATTCCTAAAAGTGGAACATTTAATCTATATGATATAATTCAGTGAAAGTCTATATTGTTCATGTAATTCTTATCAGTTAACTATTTTCATCGTTGCTTTTCAGCTATATTATCTTAATAAGATCAATTATTATCATATCTCATAAGATTAGAATATTCTATATATTAATGCTCAATGAACTTCTAGGCATGCTCATTGACTCTTACGCTTTGGAAAGTACCATCAAAATCATTACATCTTGTTCAGAGATTTATATTCGACAAGTCACAAATTAATATCTTAAGTTAATGATATCTTGATCTCAATTGATTCTAGATACATTTGAATATTCTATGACTATATACAAGTTACTTCTCCGAAGTAGTTACCATTTCAATTCACTACTCTGAGTTATCTCATGAGTTTAATTATGGGGCAAAGGTTTATGAGCATTCAATATGTCATAGATCACTTCCTATACCATATCCAAGCATATAATACACATGTGCTTAGTAGCATCATTTCTCAAGGTAATCACATTATCCGATGTGCACTCACAATAACTGATCAACTTAACTTTGAGGACTTCTACTTATATCGCTATCATTTATTTCATCTTCCAGTTATCATTTATTTCATCTTACGTACGTAAGTTCTCAATCAATTAAGAATTATAGATGCATAACCATTATGAAATTTTGATCCCAAATCCACTATAGTAACCTTATTCTAAATCATAAACTCTTATCACATCAATTATGTAACCATTCCAAGTCCAAGTTCAACCTCTCAAAGTCATAATAACTTTTTTTTTCTTTCAACTTTATTTGTACACTTTAAATCTTATCATTTTTATCCATATCTCTACTTTTCTCAGTCAATGCACAAAAATATTTTCACATCCATATCCATTCAAGGATATACAACCACAATACAATATTGATATCATATTCTATAATACAACCATAAATACAAATGCATTGAGTCTTTGTCAAACATATCAAACCATGTAATATTTCTTACTTCTAGATATCCACAAACTTTCATTTTCTTATACTCTAACATATCATCATTCCTCTCATTATTCTAACGACTCAGACTCCTAACAAATGTTTATGTGTGTGACTATGTAAATGCGACTCAGACTATGGATCAGTTGCCACTACATACTATGACATGCTTAAGATGTATGTAATTGAACAAATATGCCCATGTAAGATACTAAGCTTGGGCTCTGATACCAAATGTAACATACCACTCTCTTAGTGCATATGCATGAACGTATCGACTATTATTCGAGAACATACTCAACAAGGATGGCACGTTAAGACGATCGAAACAACTCTTTACAAAAATTTCAGACATAAAACACATATTAAGTAACCATTATTTCATTTTGGCCCATCTCATTTACAAACATGACCAGTCATAAATGTCATTAAATTTCAGAATTCACACATACAATGTACAACAATTGACAATTCTTGATACAAATAGTTGTAAACACATGCAAGTACAACTGATCCTGATCGTTAACTCATGTCTAAATCCAATAGCTATACTCCAATAGTCTAACTTAATCTCTTCTGAACCTGAAATCAATAATGCAATTTTGGTGAGTTTTGCAAACTTAGTGAGTGAACCATTATTGATGTGCTCATTCATATCAAAACTCAATATCATAAATACAAACCAAATTCACAGTATACCTTATCTTAACAATACATCATGAATTTCACACATTTTATATAATCTTTTTAGAATAAGTCAATTCTCATTCTCAGTCAATAATATTATCAAATGTACATATCATCATATCAATATAATTAAATATTCGTTCTCAATCATTCATATAGTACATTTGAAAATATATTGCAAATGCATTTGCACATGAGACTCCACATTTGTTTTTATTTTGTTGTGATCGAGCACCTATTCACTATCCCGTATCCCTTGTAGATACCAGGCTCTTTTCACATTCTGTCCCATACCTATTGTGGGTATCAGGCTTATTAATCACTGAGTTGTGGCTCTATATACACATTTTTTAAGCTTTAAGCTCTTTTTAGACTGGCCACTCCGATCATAAGCATATCATGTAATGAAATCCATAAATTTCACATATCACACTTTCAATAGCTTTCATTCAACTTAGTCACATTTATTTTTCATATTCATCAGACATAAAATCGACATTCAACTTTTCATTGAGTATACACTTTCCATATTCACATTCAATTAAGAAACACTACCAATACAATCCCAAATATCAAACTCCTCGAACCAATCAACATCTGGAATTTTCATAATCATAGCCATAACATTTTACTAACTGAAATTAAAACATAAACAAATCAAACATAATGAGATAACATCTAGGTTAACTGTCAAACCCGGTTTCCTGAGCTTAACTCAAACTTACCTTATTATTCATGCATCCTCTAATACCATATCTGTAGGACCCCGCTTGTGGAGCCCGACTCTTGACTTGCTTACTTGCTTTGATACCATATCTGTGAGACCTCGGTTGTCGGAATCCCACTCATGCTTACTCATTCGCTATGATACCAATAATCTATCGGGCCCTGATTTCGGAACCTAACTCCTCATACATGATTATTCAGGTTTCCTTTGATACCATACTTGTTACTTTCATACATACTGAAAATCTTACCACATAAGTTATCTTCCAGAGATAACACCTTGATCACTTTCGGGTTATCCTCTCAAAACTCCCCTTTTTATTAGTCTCATT
>JANZXR010000170.1:19386377-19398015 GCA_027575705.1 Erythroxylum echinodendron
GATGCCATGTGGAGTATTGTAGTGATTGCACGTAGCGCTCCCTTATCATAGGATATGTATCGGAATGACCTACGGGCATCCCGGTGCGTACCCTACGGTGAGGGGGTGTTACACTAGGGTTTTTTTAGGATCGAAAGATCCAAAAACTCCCTCAAAACTTGACTTTTTTGAGTGTCTATACATGTGCCTAATGCAGGCCATGATCGTGGCCCTGCAGGCCACAATCATGGGCCACATCTAAGCCTTTTGTGAAAATCGTGGTAATCAAGCCATGATCGTGGACTATGTCCTAGGCTTCAATCAAGATTATGTCCCTTATTCCACAATCTTGGGCTAACTCCTATGCTTCTACCATGATCATGGCCTATTGATCCACGATTGTGGACCGTTGTTTCAGCCCGTGTGTCTCTAAAACTTCTTTGTTCTTCGATGTTGACCCTCAAACACTGACAATGTAATATCCTATTTTCTGGTACATGCTTAGGGTTTAGCCCTAGATCAAGCATTACATATGCATGCATAACATTAGCATTCATATACGAATTGATATTTGTACACATTACATAAGCATATTTATTCATTTGACATTTCCTGAGGAATGAAAAATGTTAAGTGAACATGATATGAATTATGATTTGGTATGTCTTGAATTTAGGTATGATTGAATTTCAGTTAGTAATTTGAAATTAAATGTTATGGATTGGTAAATTGATGAATTAAAATGTATAATTGGACTAGGACAAGTGCCAAGTGGCAGGATAAATTGATACATGAAAAATCAGGGTAATTAACCCTATAATTGGGTGATATTTGGCATAGTTAAATGTGTGACAAATGGACTAACAATTAAATGACAATTAGACCAATATTGGAGTGACATATGGACTAATGAATTTGTGACAAATGGCAACCTAATATGTGGATTAGTGGCAGCATAATCAATTGATATGTGGCATTACATGCCTTTATACAAATGTTGATGGAGGAGGTTGACACCTAGCATCATGACTAAGCTAAGCAAATTCCAAGAGCAATGTTTATGTTGTTTCCCTTACCTCTCTCCATTGAAATTGCTCCAAATTTTCTCTGTATTCTGATATTAATCCTAGCTAATCTATTGCAAAAAACTCACTTGTTTATCCTTCACAAAATGGCCAAGAAACCAGCTGTATGATACCTTCATATTGCTTTCCGAAAATCATCTTGTTTTCACCTTAATTTTGTGTTGATTTTTAGTTGCATGGACAGCTACTATGATCTGGAGTTTAAGCTAAATTGAAAGCCTATAGGTAAGTAGCAATCTGAGTTTATTTGCATGTTAAATAGTATGTCAATCATGCTTGAATTAGAATGAAATGCATGAAATGTTGATGATGAAGTTTCCTGGAATATATTAGATTGAGTGGCTCCACTGAATAGGCATCTGTATTTATCCATATCTTGAATTATAGATATCCAAATAGGATGATGTTAATTTCCACTTAAATTAGATACACATTTCTTCAATTTTTATGGAGGAATTGAATTTGATTTCTGTCTTTAAGGGTTTTGAAATTTGGCTTGAATTTAAGTATTGGGTGCTATCACTATTTGAGAACAGTTTGTAGCATTTTTGGTATAACTCATTGAATACTGAACCAAACCGCATTAACTTTGTGTAGTTAGAAAATTAATACATATAGACACATTGTTTTAGAAGAATATATTGCCTAAATACCTCATTTTCTATGTCATAATGGCCATACAAAATTGAGCCAAAAACCTATCCTGAGAAAAGCTGGAAAAATGGAGAATGAATGAGTACTTTTCTAGTCTGTTTTTGTATATACGAAAATGATAGTTTATAGAATGTTTATGGATGATTTACGTTTGGAATTGAAGTATAATTGATGAGGAATTCATGCTAAAGATAGGAGTTGTTAAGATGTTTTCAAGTCTGAAAAATTTGAGCTGTAGGTGTGTTGTAAAAAAATGAATGTTAATGACATAAGTGAGAAGAATTTTTTAAGCCTTAGTGTAACCAGTTTAGAAGTCTAATTAACCAAAAACGGAGTATCCTTAAGGGACATTAAATCTGGAAATGTTCAGATGTTAGTGATATCTTTGAGCTAGTTGAATTCGTCAGGTATTGAAGGTAGAAAAGTTACACACATTAGTGATGTTGAAGACAAATTGTGGAATTTTAATTTCAGCCTTGTGTACATGTTGAACCATATGGAAAATTTCACTCTAAATTGGTATATTTGGACTTGATTAGGGTAGGAATGAGTATAGATTATTGCTTGATTAATTGGATAAGATCTTGATAAGTTTATGTAGTTTATTGTTGTCATAATCTAAAGAATGGACTGTTTTGATGTGTTGAATTCAAATCTAGAAATTCTGATTTGTTAAAGGAATAAATGAGTTATTTTGATGCAAATATGATCTTTACGACATGAATAATGTGTATAAGGTATGAATGAGTATTGAAGAACATAGGATATTTATAAATGAGAATTGGGTGAATGTATGAGTATATGTTTCCAGAAAAATTTTGGTGAATGTATAGATTTAGTTAGCTGAAACTTCAAATTTAAAGTACCACTTGCTTATGTGTATTATAAGAAGCTTTTGGATCATGAAATGTTTAAGCATAAGTATACAAAGTATGATGTTGATTGCTTAACAAATTTGAATAAGGTTATAAACCTAAGAAAGTCATTGAGCATGCATTGCATATAGCACATACATATATGCAAGATTGAATATATACTTGATTGATTGACTTTGTAATGTGAATTCTATGTGAATTATCTGATTTATAAACACTCAAGTTGAACGCCATCATCCCGACATTGTCGGAACATCTAGGAAATAACGTAAATTGGAGCATATTGTGAGTAACCTAGATGTTCTCACTAAGATTGATTTTGTTTCTGTTTAATTCTCATATATTGAATTGTTACTGGATTGTTTATGATAATTCTGAATTGTAATGATCTGAGGAGTTTGATATCTGGGAATATATTGGAAGTGTTCTATTTGCATCTGAATTCTAAAAGATACCTGAATACTTAACATCATTATTGAATGCCGAACTTAGGTCTAATGAATATGAGATCCTATCTGTGCATCATAAGTAAATGTTATTGATGGCATATTCTGTGATTTGATACATAACATGAAATGCATGATCGGATAAAGGCGTTGTGACTGGAGTGACCAGTCTGAAAGAGCTTTAAGCTTATAATTCTACACATAGAGCGTGGCTCCTTGATTTCTGTATTTGAATAAACCCAATATGGGACAGTATCTATATCTATATCTAAAGGGCGCTCGACCACAACAAATAATAATGAAGGTGGAGTCTCATAAGCATCTAAATTAGTAAATGATTTTGAATTATATGATTATGAATCTTTTTCTAAAATTGTGACGATAAAGTGATATACCATTGTTGATAATGTGATTGATTGGGATTTATATTATCTGAAAGAATATATGAGATGTCTGACTCTGATTATGTCTTATTGAGATTAGGAATGTTGTGTATTTGGTTATATATGTAATATATGTGTATTTGACACGAGTAAGATTATCAATGATGGATCACTCACTAAGTTCGCAAAACTTATTAAAATTTCAACGTGGCTTTTCAGATACAAGACAGGAGACCTAGTTCTTAAGATTCTCTAGAAGATCGTTTTAGATTAAGATATGGCTTAAAAGTCTGTCAGCTGACATATGAGGAGTTGTAGTTGTGTTTATGTAATTTCTTATATCATGTAAAACCTTTTGTATAAAAAAGGTAAACTCTTAGATACCTTGATGATGTAAATATTTGTTTAAATGAAAGTACTGCTTCAATGTAACTTTTGGTAATTAATGAAATGAAGAGTTGAGGGTTTTTTATTAAGTATTGTGGTATTCTATATGATGCCATATAAGTGATTATGATTACTCTAACATGCCATTAGTCCTCTAGATGTTTGAGTATATACTCTATGGTAGTGGGGTGTTATCAACAAATACATCAAGGCACCTCAAAAACATAATATTTAAACTCAAAGACTTGTACTAACTTATAAAAGCACTTAAACGCAAAAACTAACACAATTCTAGCCTAAACACATAATAAACAATTAAATTAACAGTTAAATACATAACAAACTAAGACTTGAAACATAATGCAATTCACAATTATCAAATTTTAAATTCCATAGTACTAAAAATCAAGAGGCGTGATCACACCTTATGTGAATTAGCTTTCTAAAATGGAATCCCTTAAATTCTAAAAGACTAACATTCATAAAGTGAGATAACACATGTAGATGTTATTGAATTATTTTATTTTAACGAATTTTTTATTCGTTATAATAATAATAATGATGATGATGATGATGATGGTGATGATGATAATAATAATAATAATAATAATAATTACTAATAATAATAATAATAATAATAATAATAATAATAATAATAATAATAATAATTATTATTATTATTATTATTATTAGTAAAACAACAATAATAATAATAATCGCCGTCATCTTCATCATCATTATCATCATAATGATAACCAATTTTACTACTTTTAGTTTAGTTTTATCTTGATTATTATTAGTTATTTTCATTTTAGTTATTAATTATTTGTTCAAGTTATCATCTATGATTAGTTTTTATTATTCACAGTTGTCATAATTATCAAATGCACAAAGGATACCAATAGGATAGCAGCAAAAGATAAGTCTAAGTAAAATACAATTGAACAAAACCATTTCTAAACTATACCCCCCACAAGTACTCATCCAAAGTGTGCTTTGATAGCTAAAGATACGTCTATCTTAACAATAGCTTAGTTGGACTTTTATGGATACCTCATATAAAATTTTAAAGAAAGGAAACAAAGGTATGCCTCTCTCAAAACCTAAAAGATTAACTTTGGTAAGTATATGCATTATCCGTTGCTAGACTAATTGCATATCAAACAAAATTTTGATGACTTGGTTACTAATATGAGTTAGAGACATTTTGTGCTAATTCATTGTCCAGTATTTATTGAATTTATCAGGAAATTTTATACTACCTTTAAATTTGATAAATTAGATAATTTCACTTTACATAGTCTAAATATGGAATAATAGAAACTGATATAGCCTTCCTCCATAGTATATAAATTTTTTTGTAAATATGGTGCTTTATTGGCTATATTATTTAATATTGTGACATCATCTAATATAAACGTGTATCTTTTTTTTATTACTCACTTGACTGTTAATCTTAATTTTTTGATATTGCTAACATTTAAATGCATGTCTCATATGAGATCGAATCTTTGAACAGTGCTCATTTGAGTAGGATGAGGTTGATAAAGAAACAAAAGAGGACATTTCAATTTTTTCATATGATTCTACTTGAAGAGGATCATCATCACATCAATAAGAGGATTTCAATTTTCATAACCTTTATATCCTTCTACTCCACCAATCTAACATGAACATCACTTTTTTCTAGAGAGGATAGAACATAAAGTTTGTAAACTGGAGAGAAATTTAGATGCTCTACTCCAATTCGCGAGGGTGATACCTCTATATCCACCAGCACCATACTACATTTCATTGTAGGTGTTGGCAACTTAGAGGAGTCTTTTATTCTATGCTTTGTTTTATATTGATTATTTTTATGGTATTCAAACATTTGCTACATAAATTAAGGACATTGCATGATTTAGGTATTGGGGGAGCAAGAGTATATACCATGATGAACTTTGTTATTTCTACTTTGACTTATGAATATTATGATTCATATGATTGTTATTTTTCAATGTAGCCTTAAAACTTTTTGATTTATGTTTAGATATAGTCCCCAAGTTAGGATACACCTTTATTTTGAGTTCTAATACATGAGAGAGAAGGGCATGATTAGTGTTTTTCATTGAATTACTTAAAGTATCTCATTAGTTTTATTGAATGAAAATATGCATGGCATTGTATTTTGACACCCATATGAGCTTTCGAGCTTAAGAGCAATTCATCACATTTTTGCTCATATATATATTTTTTGGTAAATCAATGAATTTATAAATAAATAAAGGTATGTACAATCGAGAGATTGGCGAAGATGCCAATCTTTTATCTATAACAAAAGAAACCTAACATGTGAGTACGGGGAACCCTATAATTGTTACCCATGACTACAAAACCATAATAGGAAGTTAGATGAGAGTTGATCTATCTTATATTGTTTTTTATAGTATATGATATCAAACATAGCTTATTTATGCTAAAACTTTCTTTTGAATACGTTTTGATACCATATTTTTCTTAAATTTATACATAAGGATGATAGGGGTACTTAGGTATAAACATTTTCACCTATACAAGCCTACCTTAATTTTTACCCCTAGAGAAGCAATTTGAGCTTTTAACTTTTCTTTTCTTGAATATTAGCATTATTACAAGCCACTTTTATCCTGTTTTTCATTTATGTCCTTAATAGTTTTGACCCCCCTAAACTAAAGGAAATACATAAAAGATTATTTGCATAGGAATTGACTATTTCCATAAAAAATAATACAATATATTCAAACTGCACTGTTTTGATTTTTTAGTATTTGTAGAATGGGGGAGAAGTATAGTTTTAAAAAAAGAAATCTCTTCTTTGATGTTCTTATTCAAAAAATTAAAAAATGAAAAAGAAGATGAAATCATTGAAAGAATACCAATTAAATCAAGTCAATCTTTGAACTAATTTGAGATAAAACTTATGTGGCTAAGTTTGTATAATTTCCTTCAATTTGTTTAACTTAAAAACTTCCTTTTTTCCATACCTTTACCTAAGCCACATTGTAACTCTTATCAAGTCACTTTGACTTATGAATTTTATTTTTGTTAGTATTGAAGATATGATTCACGAGCAAGCTTATAAAAATAACTAACCAAGCTTTAATTTTAGAGCTCAGTGAATCCTAAATATTTTAAGTGTATGTAATGAAATCCATGAGAGGATGTCTAAGTCTTATTTCATTTGAATTTGATAAATTGTTTAGATTTTTTGTTTTTATTCAAAAAATTTATCCTATGAGTATTTTTCTCTCAATTGCTATTTTATCTTAAACCCTTCATATCTATTAGCTTTTGGGTATGTTTTGATAACATGAAAGAAGATCGTAGGTCGTTATGAGAATGATTGATAAATTGAATTGATGTATGCTTAAGACAAACATAAGTCCAGTAAGGGATTTGATAAGATGTGATTTGATTATATTAATTGGTATTGTCTCTTTTGTTTTGGATTGATTTTAGTGCTTAATTAGTGAAATTAATACTTATTTTGTCTTATCAGATGACAAGTGGAGATTGGATGAAATTGGAGCGTTATTTGTTAAAACCAAAAATTATGGAAAAAGATGACATATTGCTAGTGTGGACAAATCAAGATCACACTTAAAGCCAGATTCACTTTAAGAGTTTCAATTCAGTTAAGAGAGTTACTCCCGGCCCTATTATATAGAGATTTGATTTTTTTTAGAAGATAATTTCTAGAATATTGAAAGAATTTAGTTCTTAGAGTAGGAAAGAAGAGGGGGGAAAATGTCACATACCTTCTCTATAATGCTTTTTCATTTTTCTTTATGTTTTCACTTCATTTTTCATCTTTTCATCTATTTTTTAACGGTACTACTCTAGGCCTTGCTCAAGAGAATTTACTTAGTAAACATAAATATACACATCAATGAGTGTCTAAATCTAAAAATTCTAATTCAAGGGGATAAAGAAATTCTAATTATAATGTATAAGGTTTTTTTCTAAACCTATATTTTATTCTAATTGAAGTATTTATTGTTTTGTATTCTTTTATTTCAAAAGTAATCAATATAGATTGATTTGGAAAATTAATTCCTTTTTTATTATTCTATAGCTATCTATTAATTCAGTGATTCATAATTATCATGAATGATTGGTATAAGTAGTAAATAATTTATTTATGAATTTACATATTTAACTTATGAGAAACATTAAAACTAAATTGAATAGTTGTAGTTATCTCAATTATTTAATTTAGGGTTTAGTATTTTTCATTAAGCTTATTGTTATTATTCAATTTATATGCAGTTCTTTCATACCCAATCAATTAATGATAAGTGTTTGTTTGAATTGTAGATTTAAACCATTTAATTTAGGAATAATTTAGACTTATTATGGTTATCTTAATAGGTTTCAGATTGTCTACTTGAAATGTGAAAATTATTCTTTTTAGATCAATGATCAAAGTTGTAATTAAATGAGATTCTTCTCTTAAATTGGACCATTGAATTTCTCACTTTAATACTTAGTTTAGTTATTTTGATTCCTTATTAAATTTAGTTCATTAGTTAATTAATCATAAAGACCCACTTAGTTTTATCCTTTTAAATTAATAAGTTAATTAATCATAAAGACCCACTTAGTTTTATCCTTTTAAATTAATAAAGTATTTTTTTCTCTTGGGATTCAACCCGGTTCTATGAGTACTACAAAAGTTAATGAATTATAGTTAATTTTGAAGGCTTTGGCAACTTGTTTAGCATTTGGTCTTAATATTTTCCTGAGATGAAAGGTACCAGATAATAAGTGCAAAGGCCCTTTGTTACTCCAATTATAAAGCCTTTTCCATTACCTACTATGCCTTTCAATTCTCTATAGAGCTTTTGCCTCATATTGAAGATATTGTGTAAATTCTAGGAGCTTTTTGAATCTTTATCTCCTAAAAGATTTTTTCTTTTAAATGATGCACATGAAACCATTGTACCTATAAGTTTTCCTTTTTTGTTAATAACTTCCAAATTCTATTTGCAAGGATTTATTTTGCTTATGGTTTATATGGATCTCATCCTTATACCATTTTATTTTTAGGCCTACAAATTTCTTTCCAAGATATTTTGGTACCAGTTTCTTATAAGCATCTCCATTATATAAAAAAATTTCCTTAAAATTCTCTCAATGCCCTTTCCATTTTCTCAAGCAAGACCATATACGACACCTATTATGTGTAAAGATTATTTAATACTAACTTGATCAATTATCGTCTACTAGCATAAGTTAGGATTTTATTATACCATTAGTTTATTCTTCTTTTAATTAGTTCAAAAGAGGTTTACATCCCCCATAAGAAGGTTTAATAGTTGTGATAGGAACCCCCTAAATAAATGGAGGATAGGTATGTTACTCTTTGGCCTATTAAGGAAGCTAGCTCATTGTTGTAAAGTTATGCATCCTTATAGACAATAAGGAAGCTTTTATCATAGTTCACCTTAATGTGAGAAAGTTGGTTGAATTAATTGATTCAATTGAAAAGGGTGAGAACTAAGTTAAGATCTACTTTGTAAAATAGTAACAAGTCATACATAAATTAGAAGTAAACAAATTCAATCTATCACGGTTTAGGTGGTATGTAAAGGAAGTGTTCTTCTCAATATTAGAAGTTATAAGCTTTGGAAGTTCTTTTAAAAGAGGTAGAGTGAGAGGGGTCCACTTGCCTAGCCCCTCTTCTAACACTAAACTAGTGAGTTTGTTCTGCATTGACAAGCACACTAATCTAAGGATTGAATCAAGAAATTACAATCAATTGAATGAAAGGCCTTCCTAAAATCAATTTTAGAGTATATTTTTAACCTTTTCCCTTCTTTTAATATCCTTTAAACAATTCTTAAGCAAGTATTATATTATCTCCAATGTTTTTACCTTATATGTAAGCCCCTTATTTTTTTGCTTATAAAGGAACCCAAATTACGCTCAATTTAGATATTAGCATCTCAAAAATGATTTTATCTGCCTCAAGAGGCCCAAATTAAGAAGAATAGGAACCAAACAAATGTATGTTTGATTAATTTCCTTAAGCAATATCTCATTATTAAAGATTTTCATTAGTTCTTTAAAATATTAAACCTTATTCCATTGCCAAGATTATTTAAAGAAGTAGGCATTAAACCCATCTTTCTCTAGGGCTTTATTGGAATATAGATTCCTTAGAGTATTATCCACATCAACAACATCAAATGCTTTAATAATTTCATCTACTTGCTTAGAAGAAATTAATAAACTAAAAAATAGTTAAGGTTCTGCATAAATGAGTCACAATCGAAGATAGAACCTAAGGATCCCTTACATTAATAGAGGGCTAGGTCTTTCATATTCTTCTGCCCCTATTAGAATTACTTCTTAAAAGGATTGTTCTAAAGAGAAAAACATTGAGCATCAATCACCCTTTGACCACACGTTGTAATGCTAGTCAAAATAAAATAACTAGACTACTACTATAAAAGTGGTGAGTCTAGGTCGATCCCTCAAAGAGTGTGTGTAAAGTTATTGAAATGAAAGTAACTGGTGTTTAGGTTTAACCGTGAGGTGGGGGTTTGGATTTTGAAATAAGAAAATAAAATAAAACTAATCTAATGGAAACAAGTTAAAGAAACATGCAAAAAATGATAAAAGCAGGGAATTTGGAAATGTCTCGATTTTTTGGTTCAATCTCAGATTATACCATAATTAAACATATTTCATAGAGTTGTTACTCTTAAGCATCTATTAGCAGCTATTAATCATTGGTTAATAATTAATCTGAGTTTTCCCTTAGTAGTGTTTAATCAAGATACGATCGTTAATTAAACCTAACTACTAAATAACCTATAATATGATCTCTAAATTTTATTAGGCAGTAGCATTACAAATTAGGAAAATCGATTAATCAAGGTAACAACCACAAATGATACGCCATTTAACCTGGGTCATGTCATCCCTAATGATTACAAATTATTAAAACTAACCTAATGAAAATCAATTAAAAAATACATGTGAAAAATGATAAAAGTGGGGAATTTGCTAGGGACTCGGTTCTTTAATTCAATCTCAACCTACACCCTAATTAGACATATTTCATGGATTTGTTGATCTTAAACCTCTCCTAGCAACTATGAATCATAGATTAATAATTAACCCGATTTTTCCCTTAGGTAGTGTTTAATCAAGAAACGATTGTTAATTAAACCTAACCACCAAATAACCAAGGATATGATCTCTAGATTCCATTAGGCAGTAGCATTACAAATTAGAAAAATTGATTAATCAAGGCAACAATCACATATGATGCTTCATTTAGCCTAGGTTATGTTATCCCTAATGATTATGAATTATTACAGCTAACCTAACAAAAACAAATTAAAGAAAATATGAGAAAAATGATAAAAGCGGAGAATTTGGAAGGGACGCTGTTCTTTGGTTTAATCTCGACTTACACCTTAATTAAACATATTTCATGGCTTTTTTGTTGGGCCTTGAATTTTGTTTATTTTAGTAAACATGATTTTAATGAATTATGGTATTGTTAGATAAATATTTTTTTATTGAGGTTAACTATTATGTCAAGTCTAGGAGGGTTTAATTCATGGATTGATGGAATTAAAGTGTTGATGTTGTAAGATGCATAAGGGCATTTTTGGAAAATGACTGAAGGTTGAAAGAACCTAAGTTATAAGGAAGGGTAAAGTCAACTTTAGCATCCATTAAGGGAAAAAGGGGGAAAGTACAATGTTGTCTTGGGAAAAAGAAGAGAAAAATCGTGAAAGAGAGAAAGAAAGGAGAGAGTTTCGGTGGTTGAAAGGAAAGAAAGAAAGCTA
>JANZXR010000170.1:19410614-19428750 GCA_027575705.1 Erythroxylum echinodendron
GAGGAAGTTCATGAACAGTGACATAGAGGAAGTTCATGAACAGTGACATAGAGGAAGTTCATGAACAGTGACATAGAGGAAGTTCATGAACAGTGACATAGAAGAAGTTCATGAACAGTGACATAGAAGAAGTTCATGAACAGTGAAATAGAGGAAGTTCATGAACAGTGAAATAGAGGAAGTTTATGAACAGTAACATAGAGGAAGTTCATGAACAGTAACATAGAGGAAGTTCATGAACAACAACATAGAAGAAGTTGGTTCACAGAGGATACAAAACACAGAAGATCCATCCTTACAGAGGAAGATGACGTCACCCAGAGGAAGATGACGTCAGCATAGAAGAATTTTGTTTACAGAAAGAGTTGATTTATAGAAGAAGATGATGTCACCCAGAGGAAGATGATGTCATCACAGACGATACCTCTAAACTTCTAAACATCTTCACTTATAAAGATCCTAACTTTTGACTCCGATGTCTGAAAATTTCATGCTATGTATAATTGGAACGATAGAAAAATAATCTATAATTTAGAAGAAGGAAACTTTATCCAATTCATCATAGATCAATCCAGATTTTCCTCTTAAGTACAAAGGAGAATTTTACATTCATCCACCAATGTACTGCACCTAGTTCTCAACTTCATGAAATTTTGAGGCTCTTAGGGACAGAATTGAAATTTGATTTCTTCATAAGAAATGTAGCCATATGTTTCTAGTGTAATCCAAGAAAATAATCATATCATTTAGATAACTAGAAAAAAAGTTATGGCTACTAGACCGAAGCACACTTAGTAAACATTTTCTAGATCACTACCACTTTGGTTTATAAATCTTTTCTTATCACAACTCATACCAAGATCATCTTCTCTGCTTCATTTTCAACTTCATATCATCTATAAAGATATTAGAGTCCATGATTAATCATGAACACCAATAACAGAACATACATACATACATACATACATATATATATACGTATTTTTCATCACTTTCATCCTAATTCAGCCCATTTCATAATCTCTTACTCCATGATTAATCATGAACACCAATAACAAAACATACATACATGCATACATACATATATATATATATATATATATGTATGTATTTTTCATCACTTTCATCCTAATTCAGCCCATTTCATAGTCTCTTACTACCAAAATCACCAAAGCAAAACATGAATCTATCCACACTTCTCATGTACTGCTTGAAATTTTCTAAGAAAAGTTTCGGGTTCCAACAGCACAAGTTCACACTCATACAAAACTAGGTACCATCAGCTATGATGATTGCAACACTTATATTTCACAACTCATTTCAGCTCTCACACACATACCACAAGAAGCATATACCAATCCGAAGGAATCACTCATATAATTTATGCCAACAATAGTTTGAAACTACAGGAGTAAATCTTCCAAGCCAACATCTACCTCATATTCAACATACTCAAATAACATATTCATTACAACTCTAGGAAGATGCATTAATTATGAATAACTTTGCAAGCTGTTATGCACTTCCTACTTGATAAATTTATTTAAACAAAAAAATCATTCTTTTTCTTTTTCTTTTTTTCTTTCTTTTTCTTTTTCTTTTTCTTTTTCTCTTTTTCTTTTTTTGTGCTTTTCTCTTTTCTCCTTTCCTTCTTTGTTTTCCTTTTTTTAACATTAAAAGAAACTACATTAACATGGGAATTTCAATGATAAGACATAACAAAACAGCCCAACATTAACTAACCCATACATATGTACACCTCCACACTTACACTTTTGTACATCCACAAACTCACCAATCACAAATGCTCCACTAGCTTTATGACTTGGCTAAGACATTTGGTTAAGTTTAAAAGCATAAATGTGGTCTATATAGAAAGAAAGGTATAAAGCTCAAAGGGGTTTAACAAAGGAAAAACCATGTCAATAGGGGAGGCTATTTGGCTAATGTAGTTTCGAAAAAAAAAAAGAATTCCTAATCATTTTCATGTTAATGCATGTGATAAAAATATGGTCTTGAATAGAAATTCAAAAAAAATCAGGATGTACATATCATGAAGGTCACACATTATCAAAAGACAATGAGACTAAAATGAAGGTGTCAGTCTAATAAGGCTCAAACCGACTTTGTCTACCACTAGTCACCACTTTTCTAAAGATAATGCATATAAACTAATCACACGAGTAAAAATGTGTGCTAAAGTTGCTATGAAATTCTCTAGTCAATTCATTATCTACTCATGACTATATAATCCTAGAAGCAATAGAAAATAAGAAAATGTTTGTTTTGTTTGTTTTATTTTTTCTCTTATTTTGATTGAAAACTTAAAACAAGCAAAAAACACACCATAAATGTGAAAATGTAAAGAAAAGAAATTTACTTCCCTTGGGTTGCCTCCCAAAAAGCACCTTGGTTTAGGGTCACTTAACTCCATACTTTCCTTACGTGACAAAATTATGATCTTTTTGTACTACAATTAGTGTCATTTCCATGAGAGGATGTTTCAAATAGGGACTTAGTTAATCATCATTCCCATTTAGAGTCCTCCCTATCCTTAAACTTTCGATCTCTACTAATTTTATATTTTCTTGAAAGATTTCAAATGTCTCTTCACTTTTTTCTTCCTCATTTAATTCCTCTAAACTGCTAGGTAAAAGTAAAGATTTATTCTCAACAATAAAATGGAATGCAGTATTTATTTCCGTGCTAAAAGATATAGGTTTTTCTGCCTCGAGCTCCTCCTCAACTTCTTCTTCACATGCAATTCCTTGAGTATTGCTCTTAAAATTCTCAAGCTTTTCATCACTTTGTAAAGTTTCTGCACAAACGTCCATTAGGTACACCTTGGGTTGATACGGCTACTCCTCTTCACTTTGCAGTTCCAAATGATTAATATCTCCCCATCTAGGTAATGCATCTTGCTGGAATTAACGAGTGTCCTGTCAAATTTGTTGTACACATTGTTAGCTATTACATATTCTATCGGAACTTCTGTATAGTATGTTGAATTTGAAGATTGTTAGCAGTCACAATATTAATCAATTCTTTTAGAGATGTCCCTAAGTCGTATTGGCTCTCCGAATCTTGGGCACTAGACCATGTGTTTTGTGGAAATTACCCTACATTCTGCTCGAATTGTAGAGTATTCTACTACAATTTCAAAGTGTTAGCATTCACAATATTAATCAACTCTTCAAGAAATGGACAAGAGTCATGATAGGAAGCTTTTGGTCTATATGAGAATTGTTGTGTGTCCTGCAAACTATCATAAGAGTAATTCTTATGGTTATCCCATTCATAACCAAAGTTAGTTTTATCACTCCAAACTTGGTTATAGGATTAAGAATAAGAGCTAAAGTAAAAATGACTTCCATCTATGATTTTTTTAATAAATCGCAAACACGAAAAAAATAAAGAAAGGATCACTAAATAACTGAAAAGAAACCAATTGTGAACAAATATATAAAAACATGATTAAAATCACAAATAAAAACTAAAACACTGTACTCCCTGGCAACAATGCCAAAATTAACAACACATCATAACGCTAGTCCAAATAAAATAATTAGACTACTATTATAGCAGTGGTAAGTCTAGGTCGATCCCACAGAGAGTGTGAGTAAAGTTGTTGAAATGAAAGTAACTAGTATTTAGGTTTAACGTGGGGGTTTGAATTTTGAAATAAGAAAATAAAATAAAACTAACCTAATGAAAACAAATTAAAGAAAATGTACGAAAAAATGATAAAAGTGGGAATTCAATAAGGACCCGATTCTTTGGCCTGCACCCTAATTAAACATATTTCATAAATTTTTTATTCTTAAACCTCTCTTAGCAACTATTAATTATGGGTTAATAATTAACCTGAGTTTTCCCTAGGTAGTGTTTAATCAAGATATAATCATTAATTAAACATAACCACCAAATAACCTAGGATACGATCTCTAGATTCTATTAGGCAATAGCATTACAAATTAAGAAAACTAATTAATCAAGGCAACAACAACATACAATGCTTCATTTAACCTAGGTCATATTATCCATAATGATTGTGAATCATCAGTCGCTACACATGAATTTTAGCATAGAAATTACGGATTATATCAAAATTCTAGCAATGGGTTTGCAAATAAACGATTCAATAAATGCATTAAAATCATCCTTTCACTTTACCCAATGAGTTAATACACAAATAATGAACAATAATGAAAGTACAATTATCCATACACAAAACCCAAATCACTTAACATAGGATAACACAATCAATTTCTAATAAGAGAAAGAAACACAAAAATGGTGAAATACACTTAACTCAAGTTGTTGGAGTCGATGTCACCTTCGAACCGGGATCAGAAAATCTAGCCATTCATGGGTCTCTCCCAAAAAAATGCTTCAGACCCTTCAAGAATAACCCTAACCGAAGACCCTTTTATAGCTCCTCTTCACTATGCCTCCACTCCTCTCTCGCAAGCTACTGTACTCTCCACTGTTCTATCTATTTGACAAAATAATATTTTTAGTCCACATTTACTCTTCACCTCTTCATTTAAAGTAGCTGCATCTACTACATCTAGAAAATGTCTGGATTTCACAGGCATCATCTGCATGAAACGTAACTAATGTTTGCATTTCTGCAGGACGTCTACATGAAACATAAATGTAGGATAATGCAAACATAGTTTACATTTAATGCAAACTTTTCTTAGTTCACTGCTCTATCGTTTCTTCTTAGCCATTGCTATACTGCAATGCGTTTTATCTCCTACTTCTTGTCTGTTGCTACTACCCTGTCTATCAGGATACCGTTTCATGCTTATTGTTCCTATCGTTTTGTATCCTTACTCCTCCTTGTTATGATACATGTGTTTTCATTTTGGTGATTTATCCTAGCAGCTACCATTTTCTTCTCACCTTGGTACCTTATGCATTGTCCATTAATTAAATTAATACCTTGCATGGCCATGCAAATCCATGTACAATTCATGCAAAATCCATGTAGCCTATGTTCTTCTTCTTTGTGTTTCCATTTTTCTTGTATTTTAATTTTCTTCTTCTTGCTCCATAAAGACAAGTAAAAATTAATCTTCAAAAAATGGCCAAAATATAGAGCTTTCAACTCATTTTAACTTCTTTACTTCTGAATTGCACCTAAAATCACATAAAAGTCAAAGTGAGTACCTTAAGCAATTTCATGTCAATAATTTCTAAGTGTTATGGAATAATTTCATAATCAATTAAGCACCTATAACCCTTCTACCTCAAAAGAACTCTAGACTTTTACCTTAATATTGAGTGATGAGCATCTAAAGTTTTGATGTAGTTCATTTGAGTATTTTTTAGCGTCTCTGAAGTTGTCATTCTAAAGGTCCATATATATGTTGTTTTATGTTGAATAAAGAATCCTCTTAGCTTTTTTACTGTCTAAGATTGAGATGTTTGTTCATTGAAATTTTATTTAAAGCCTCTGATATTTAATCTTATACCAATATGAACCAACTCTTAAAACTCTTTGTTCCTAGCTAAGAAGTTAAAGAATCTGAAGGGATTTATCAAGTAGGGGTGTTAATCAAGTTATGAATTTTCACAAGTGAATAATCAAAAGTCAAAAGGCCTATCAAATATGGATTTACTATCTTGGAATTAAATAACCATTTGTGATTCACCAAGGTTCGATTTAGCTTCCCTTTTAGTAACAATTTTCCTTTTTAATTATTAATTGGACTAAGTAAAAAAATGATTTCCTTCATAATTTAGGTATATAACCTCCAATTTCCTTAAAAAAGAATTGAAATATTCACATAATGATCTAGAATATGAACCCTGTCCCTCCAGTTAAAAAATGAATATAGTATAATTAAAGTCTTAAATGATCATCCAAAGGTCATTTACGACCAAGGAAAAATTACATAGAACTTACCAAAGTGAAGTTCTATAAAAAGAGAGATTAGTTACATAGATAAAGCTCAAGAATATATTTTGACTAGTTAATTTATAAAAAGAGGTAAATGGTCATTACATTGGAGCAATAGTTAAGGTAAATCCATGAACTCCAAAATGTAAGCTATTATAATTCTCCCTTTGTAATAAGTTCCATGGTTAGTAACAAAGGATTTTTTTTTGTATAAAACAAAGTTCCTTACATTTGTTCTACTTATTTGTTGTCTTAAAAAGGGCAAAAACGAATGGCTTTATCATCTTTAAATTCTAATTAACAAATTTTTGCTTATAAGTTTATTTAAACCCTTAACATTCTAAGGTAGGACAGAAATTCAGGATATTTAGGAGTCTTGGTTGCTTTCCCTTTCTGCCTTCCTAATCTTCTGAACACTAAAGTCAAGGTTCTATTTAAAGCCTTAACATCCTAAGGTAGGACTCAAATTCAGGATATTTAGGAGTCTTGGTTGCTTTAGCTTTCTTCCTTCCTAATCTTCTGAACACTAAAGTAAAGGTTCTAGCCAGCTAGTCACTTCAGCTTAGGGTTTTCTGTAACACCCCACTCCCGCCGAACCCGAACCCGATATCGACAGTGATATCCGAATCCGTGCCCCGCGAAGGTGGTGTGTCACATCACTTAACAAAAGTCGGTATAAAATTTTTTTTTAAAACTCTTTTAAACTTATCACTTATGAGTGATCACTTTTTCTTTTCAAAAACACTTTGTCTATTTAAACAGAGAACGGAACACATTACAACACAATGCAAAATCACAAAACCTTTATTAGCCACTTGGGCCCATTTCCAATTATACAATACAATTGTTTCAATACAAACTTACAACTGAATTAACTAAGTATAAACTGTTCACAAATGCATGAGCATGAGATGTGTTTTCCTAATTTCTCTGACTTACCACGCTTGGACCCGTTTCTTTGGTCCGACCCGTTCTACTGAACCGGGATGTTACATTTTCTAATAGGTGCTACATCTTTAGCCACCTGGATTTTTCGTAGGTTATTCTTAAAATCTTGATTACCTAGTGCCATAGTTCCATATTATTGAGCTTCTTGAGATATAAAATGGCCACTACCAGTTCTCCTTGGAATGTCCTCATCATTAACTGGTGATTCCATTCCATTGTACAAATGAAAATCATTATTTAGAGTTTCCATAATAGTTAAGCTATCTTCTATTTTCCTTTGCAATGTTTCTTCTAACCCATTTCTAATTCCATTACCTTAAGAAACAATCTTATTCCTTTCCTTCTCCATTATCTTATCATGATAACCTCTCTCAAATTGTTTTCCTATTAGTTTTCATTCTAATTTACCCTTACCTTGTGGCTTTTAAGGGTAAGTGACTATGATGGAAAACTACTCCAAGTTACCATAAACATATAATATATAGAACTTGAGTGTATCAAGAAGTACTTATTGATTTTAGTACTAATAAAAATATTGGCGTAACTAATTCTCCCTGAAGTATTTGTGTTCTTATTCACAAAAAAAGATTTCCAAATAGAGCTTATTAGGTAGTTTAGTTTAATAGCTCTAATACTTTAATGATTTATTGTGGAAATGAGCCCAAATTGGGAGAGTTTTAAGCTTTCTTTGGTTACATTATGCACTTGTGGTTAAAACATATTAATCATACAATCACCATTATAACCCTTTTGGGTTTCCTTATTAATTCAATTCAACTTTGGAAAAACTTATTAAAGAAAATTGAATGTTTAATAACTTACCAAAAAGTTTTGTATTTATTAAGAAAGGACAAATCTTAGATAGAACTGGAAATATTTTAAAACTTTTTAATTTTACTAATATAAAATTATGTATTATCTATAAGTTAACTAAATCATCTTATGTAACTTAATATAGATATTATCTCCAATCTCTTTGGAATCACAATCTCATGGTGTTTTAGTGTTATTGCAACCAATCAAATAAGCCTTGTGATTCTTTTTAGGGCTACACATTTTTCAAATAAATTAGGCGTGCTCATTCATATAACACTTGATAATTGGTAAATATTTTAAATAGAACTTGAATTTTGCGTTACAATATCAATTACATTAGATTAATCTTGAACGGTTAATAACTAATTTGTTATTATAATAGACGTTTTGTCTAGTTTCTTTTTTTAATAATATAATTATTCTAGTAAACAAAATTATCAAAAAAATTCAAAGAAAAACTGAGAAATTATTAGGACTAAAAAAACCACATTACATTGGATAAACCATTAAATTTGAAAAATTTTAAAGAATTTGTCTAATACAAAGAAGTTATGTATGTTGTTAAGATATTCCCTTTTAAAAGGGCTTTAAAAATGGATAAGCCTTTGGTGCAAATACTTCCCATGAATCATTCATGAACTTTAAAGATTTTGATTGTCATTAAATGTTAATGACGTAAATAAGAAAATTCTAATCTAAAAAGTACTCAAGCAACTAAATATGAGTTATAAAGAAGTTATGTGATTTGTTTTTTATTTGCAAGGATATTATATTTTCTAGTAGGGGTCGTCTATGGATCCTAGATATCCTTAATTGAACTAAAAGAATTAAAGAAAAAAATTCAGAATCAAACTAAATCATTAACCTTTTTATCAAAATTAGACAGAATTCTACCTTTTAATTTAAGTTAGTACAATTTTATATATTTTATAATATCTAAATAAAAAATCAAGCAAAATTGTAGTAAAATCTTTCAAACTAAATTAAACTAAAATAACTAAATTTTATGTTTTATTATATAATTTATTTAATATTTTTAAATATAATTTTATTATTTAAATATCAAAAATCTAAATTTGACAGCCATACTTTAAATCATTAATTTTTATCTTTGAAATTAAAAATCTGAATAAATTATGATGCCCTTTAAAGAAATATCATCATATGGAGATATGTTATAAAATGTTGAAGACAGTAGCTTAGTGCAAATAGAAGATTGATGATGTATGTAATACAGCCAATCCATTGTTTAAAGATTTTTAATGTAACTAATTAGAGGAACTCTTTATCTTTATGTATTTTCATTATTTTAACACTAAAGATAAAATCCTTAAAACAATTACTATGCAATTTAGATTATTATAAGATCAAAATAAGATTCAATTTGCATTTATATATTATTCATAAATTGTTTCCAGTTGTAGTTTTATCAAGACTAGATATTGATCGAATAGAAATCTAACTCACCATGTTTCTTTCTTATAAAAAAGTAATTAATCTCATAAATTAAAATATGGAAAGAGTTAAATAAATGTTTGGATTCTTACTAGAGAATAAGTTCACAAAACTAACCTCATTATGAGGATCTCAAATGGAATATTACTTATATGTCTATAGATTCCCTCATTATTATGGTTATATAATTGATCATTGACTTAAGATTACCAAAGTATCTCATGTGAGAATTACAATATCTTAATGCTACTTGTGACCTATTTTATTTAGGGTAGCTCAGTAGTTATTACTTGGATATAGTATGAACTATATAGAGATAGTTAAATAAATCAACAAATGATTCATAACTCTAAAGTAATTAGAGAGAATATTCCACTATTCTTAATTAGTAGTGACTTAAGAAATTCTCTGGCTGTAACAGTGAATTGAGATTTCAAAAGGTATTTTTAAATAACAATTACAAATAAATTACTAATTCACAATAACAAACATGATTGGATTTAAAACAGCAAACAATAAATACATACTTTAGATCTAATAAGAATATTATATGATTAAAGGACTAGATTACACATTATTACCATAAAATGACAAGTTAAGTTAAACCACTTTAGCGTTCCTAATATTTGGGTGGTTATAACATATTATTAGATGTTAATCTTAATCTACGATTATAAATTATTTAATTAGAGAATTAAAGATAAACTAAAAGAAGTTTTTTTATCTAATTCTAATTATTAATTATAGTCATAATTTATAATCATTACTAATATATTGGGAACCTAAAGGGTCACCCATAAAAGAGTAATTAAAAAAGAAAAAAATCAAGCTGGATTTAATTGACCAGTTTGAAAAGCTTCAAGAATAAAATATGAAATATTTGATCTTTATCAAAATTAAATTATAATTATAATTAGAGTTAGAATATAATTATAATTAGAGTTAGAATATAATTGTAATTACAAATTTTAATGTTAATAAGAAAGAAGAGCTAGCAGTACTCCCTTCTTTCAATAATTGAGTTCTTTTCTTATGCTCTATAGATATCGTTAGAGGTCGGATACAATATAGCTTCTGGTTTATAGTTTGAGAAGAAAATTTAATATAGGAATTCAAATTACATACATTTTAACCTTTTTATTTATGATTTCTATTTTTCAAGTCATTAAATTAAAGAGATCCAATCAAGAAATTAGAAATTTTATTTTTCTACTATGTCTCCAGTTAGATCACTGTTAGTTTTCTGATTATGGTATTAGAGACTCCTTTGATTGTTTAATTTGATTATATTTTCATGTGGAATTATTCCTCTCAAATTACCCACTAAAATTGTAAACATAGACGATATTAATTTACGAATGATTTTATGTGATATAGTCGTGAGAATTAAATTAAATATTGATTTACATTTTCAAAATGTTCAAATTATTTAAATCAAAGTAGAAATTAAGCATTGAGAATGTCAAAGCACTTCAATCAGATCAATATAGTGAGATTTATTTTGCTTATCTATGAGGATTGAAATTCTCTAGTGAATAACTCCATAATTAAATTACATTGTAGTATAGATTTATGTCAGGAGAAAAATGCAATATGAGTTACTGTACTGTGCAATATTTATTTCTTCTTTAAATAACCATAATAGAACACTTTAATTTTTAAAATTCTAGCTAAATCAATTAGTAAAATTTCATAATAGATATAAAATGGTAAAATTTGAAAAGATAATTTCTGATTGGCAGGAAAGGCGTAACAATTTGGGCACTGTCTCAGAGAGAGACTCGGTGAAATAGACATGTCTGTGAAGATGCAGCTACCTACACTGGACAGAAATACCTTAATCTATAATTTTATAAAAAATTCGGATAATAAAAGGTTATGTGATATAAACGTTTGGATATAATCTTCAAATCCCAGTAAAAAAATGTATGTTAAAATAAATACTTATAGGAGAATGGTTCTTATAAAAGTTTGGATATAATCTTCAAATCCCAATAAAAAAATGTATGTTAAAATAAATACTTATAGGAGAATGGTTCTTAAGATAAATAGTGGGAATAAGATAAGGATTGAAGAAGTTCAAATCTTATAGCAGTACAACCTAATTAGAAATTAGTTTCTTTATTTATACATTTGCTTCATAGTCAAAAGGCTCCAAGACATTGAAAGATTCATTTTCATGATGATTTCAAAAATTTTGTTTTTCAATGATTGTGAGTATAACATGTCTCTAAGAAGGTTAGTGGAAGTATATTTGCATTTATTAATAAGATTATGTAGAGACATGTTGCTCATAGAGAACAAAATTCATAATTTCAGTTATTAAAAATATGATAGCCCAAGAACAACTCTTAGCAACTTAATTATGGGAATTAAACCTATAGAGATGATACAAAAGTAGTTTACCTATTTTCGTCTAATAGATAGATAGTATACTAAAAGTGCTTATTATTTGAGATGTTTAATACTTGTGTGCAATGAAAGATATCCGTTATTCTATATATAAGTGAATATTTAAGTTCAATTTTATATGGATATTAACTTTAGAAGTAAATCCTAGTTAATGTATATTTACTTAGAACAATATTATATTGAGATTGGAAAGGTTCCAATATAGCATCATTGCTAATTAAGTCATAATACATCTTTAACAATATTATATTAAGATTGGAAAGGTTCCAATATAGTATCATTGCTAACTAAGCCATAATACATCTTTCATTTAGAGGAAATGGTTATTTAGATCTATAAGTTCTTTAATAAACTTGATATAGTTCCTTACATTATTGAAATAGTAATTTATTGTAGAGTGTTAGAGCCATTTGTTGAAGTTTTAATTGAGAACTTTCTTATCTACAAGTATAATGATCGTAAGTTATACTAAGACATCAACTAATAAGGATTGTAATAGTTACCCATCAATTCTTGTAAAAAAATTTTAAAAGTAAACGATAAGATGAATAATTAAGAATTAAACTAAAAACAAAGAATTAATAACTAAGTAATAATAAAATTAATTGATTAATTAACGATGAAAGTTATGAATTACTTTTATCCTTATTTGTTTTCACTTTACCTTCTTGATTTAATCACACTTGATCCTAGATATCTTATAGTTATTATTACAATCGCTCAAGATGTAATAAAGTAATCACAATTAAATAGATAGAAATTGAATTGTGATCTCTTAATTTGTCAAAACTCTTTCTATGTAACTGGATTTGAAGCAATCCTATAGATAACTAATAGAAAACTAAAATATTCTCTTCAATTTCCTATGAATTTGATTTTTATAGGTCTATTAAGGTATCAACTCTCACTATAGGGCACAACAGAAATGATTGAATCCATTCTTTCTATTCAAATTGAATAGAAAACAATAAATATCATAAGCATATTCATTCATGCAATAATGTAATGTTCGAAAAAAAATTCAAGAGAATTTCCTAAAACATAATTTAGCAATCCATAGTTATGACTAAATATCTAATTTTAATCATCATTAACACCTAACAACAAATATATGTTATTAAATATATAATTTTAATAATCAGTAACATCTAAAAACAATAAGAACATAAGAAAAGAGCAGAGAATGAAATCTAAAAGTCTTGTCTTCATTACCTTGCTGGAAAATCTACATCCTTATTCTTCAGAATTCTTCTCTTTTGATCTTCTTTAATCATGTTTATGCAGTTTTCAAGTGGTGTTCTAAACTTCTTTATATACTCTTGAGTCATCTAAGGTTTTTATTAGGTTTTGTCCACGTTTATATCTTCCAAAAATAGCCCAAAAAGTCAGAAGTATTAAAAAAAACTTGCAACCTAGAAAAAACCATGCACAATCAAGCATGGGACTACTCCAACCTTACGGCATGATTGTGCTAGAGACGTCCAACTTGCTGCTTCCTTATTACATGATCGTTCATGGCTAGACTTTTTTTTCCAGCTTTTTCTTCACTTTTTCCTGTCTCCATTCGTCACCAAACATATCAAACAATCATTGAAATATATAATTAAGATCAAAATCTTACCTTAAATAATAATCAATCAAACAAAACATACAAAAACACTAAAAAGAATATAAATCTAGGTCCTAAACACATGATTAAGAAAACAATAAAAACACACTCTAAAAACTATAAAACATACTATAATTTACACTTATCACCATTTTACATATAAAAGGAGCTAAGGTATCATTAAAGATTTAAGTTTGTATTTAGGTACTTTCCATTAATTATAATGATAATTAAGGTGAGAGTTGTAAGATTTAATCAAGTGCTCAGTATAGAGAATCTTGTAGAATTCTCCAACTAAACGACTATACTAGCAGTGGCATGATCATCATACAGGGATATGGCGTAAAATACTTAAGTAATTGGCTTAGTACAAATAGGTGATTGTTGATGTATACACTAAAGCTGATTGGTTGGTTATAGCTTTTGTGACATAATTAATTATAATTAATTAAAGTGACTCCTTATCTTTATATATTTTATTAGAATATTAATTATAAATATTGCTAATATATTAGGAATCTAATAAGTTACGCATAAAAGAACAGTTAGAAAGAGAAAAATCAAACTAGACTTAATTTTAAAATTTGAGAAATTTTAGGAATCAAATATGAGATATTCGTTCTTATTAAAATTAAATTGTAATTATAATCCAAGTTAGATTTAATTATAACTAGGAAGTTTAATTTTAATAAGAAAGAAACTCTTTGTCTTTTTCTATAAACAGGAGGAAGGTATAAGGGAGTTAGCACTCCTACCTTCTCTCAAAAGTTAAATTATTTTTCTTTGCTATTTGCATGTCATTAAAGGTTAGAGATATAGATAGCCTGTGGTTAACAGTTCGAGAAGAAAATTTTATGCAATAATCTAAATCAGGTACATTTCAACCCTTTTCTATGATTCATATTTTGCAATCTGTTTAATTAAATAGGTTTGATTAAGAAATTCTAAAAAAAAAATTCACTACGTTTATGATTGGATAATAATTAGTTTCCAACAAAATTATAAATTATAACACATTATATCTTCATTTATCATATATAAGAATGAAACAAAATATTCATTTTAAGTTTAAGGGAATATCTTAAGTAAAGTTTTAATGTAACCTTTCTATTTATTGTTTTGTTATTAAGTTTCTTTGAAAGTAAAGCAATAGATAATATATTCTCAAATATTGAAATATTTTAATATGTTGTCCATATCCAAGTATGATAACATGATAAGCTAATCTGATTTAATTATTAACTTGAAATATTTGTAATATATGAATTCTTCATTTGATTTTGACTTTGTATTGTAGTTTTAAGTTGCATATATTCTTTTAACTCTATTATTTATTGCTATTATTTATGTACAATTTTGATAAGTACGAACCAAAAATGGCCTATTGATCTTATTAAAGGAATTTTTTGTTAAGCCTTATCAATTATTATAGTTGATATAAACTATAATTTCTTTTATGCAAATTTTGGAAAACAGTAAGTCGCTTTAGATTAGAAATTTATGATACCAACTTTGCATTCTTATTTAGCATATGGGTATATAAATGGTGTAAGGGTACTACGTTCAATTTATTAACTTTTTGTAACAATTGTATGGTACTCTCCTAGTATAATATTTGATTTTCATCATAATGACAATTTTAACTTCACTGATTAGTCTTCATGTTTAAATATTTCTACTTAATAATAACTACTGAAATGTATAAAACATCAAAAGTATTTAAGACTTTCTTACCTCTCACTTAATGTTGGCCCCAAGACTCGGTTCTTATTTCGTCACAACAAGGAGCCAAAATTGTGGGACTTTTTTTTAAATAAAAGTATATATATATATATATATATATATAACTAACATCAAGATAAAAAGAATTAAATTCTTGGTGGGAGTAAAAACAAATAAACAAACAAATAAAAAAAGAAGTGAGAATGTAACGGGTGTGACAGTCAGAAGTAAAGGTCGTGCTTGTGCACAATCACGAGCTTCCAACAAAAATGGCATTTGCACGATCGTGTAATTCGATGAATAGTGCAACTTTTGTATAATCGTGCAACCCTACTACGCACACCCACTTCTAATCTTCATAACTTTCAATCCCAAAGTCTAAAAATTTCAAACTTTATGTCGTTAGAAATTTAAGAGAAAGAGCTACAACTTTCAACAATTTTGTCTAATTATGCCTGGATCATTACAATTCATTCATTAAAGATTCAAAACACAATTTCTTCCCTTTTTTTGTTTTTTTCTTTCCCTACTGTCTATATACACCTTACACAATATCACAAGACCCGAAACCAATAACATAAACCATACATACAAAACTCCCATTAAAATAATTTACTAAAAAAACCCATCCAAAAGCCATCACACAAGTAACAATTTTATTCCCAACCACAATTACCGCTTAGCAGAGAAGAAATTTTTGCATATATTCAAAAGAGAAATTTTGCGATTCTTACTGTCATTTCTCAAACAAAACAGAGTTTCATTTCTCAATCAACGCAACGTTTATACATAACTTCAATTACATATTAAGATTCAAAATAGTATCATAATACAAGAATACAATCATGAATGCATGATTTCAAAGCTACCTAAGGTATTTGAATTAATTTAGTTACAAAAGATGGCTTCTTAGAGATTTGCCAAAGTTTTTATAAGGTTCACTATTTATTTGCTGATTCTTGCAACTGAGAAATAGAAAATGATGGGGGTGAGCTGCGAAGCTCCGTGGTAAATACGTTTATAGCCATCGATGATGAGCCACACACACACAACCAATTGTACATTTATATACACAATCCAGTTCATAGAACACTTAATATAAATTACAGTCACATAATCCATATCATATATTTTACAATCATCAAACAGAACATTCAATTATAAATCAAGCTCAGTAAAAAAAAATTACACAACAATATGGCTCGAGAGAATCCCATAAAACATAATAGCGAAACTAAAGTTTACACTATGAATAGAATGAGTTCATTTTTTGGAGCTCATGTGCCACAAACGGGTAGCCAGGAGAACACTTTAGGTCAACGTGCACGTGACGAATGAAATGGTATCTCTCTTGCCCACATAAGCAAATTTCCAATGCTTACATATTTCATATTATATACATATTTTCACGCTTCTTAAATTTTCTATTTTTTATTAACATCAAAGCAGCAGAATTCTGGCAAAACAAACATGATATTAAATTCATAGAACATTTTCTCACATTTGCAATAATTCAAGACAAGCATAAACATATTACCCATTTATTTACTTGTAAATCCAAGCTCAAGTTTGTCTTTCCGCTTGCTTGCCTTCGATTTTCTTGATTCCCTTCAAACAAACATATTTTCATTTAAACTAATATAAGAATAGAACTTCCATAAAGCTTTACCATCCAAAAACGAGCTTAGACTTAATCTACTCTTGGTTTATGTAAGCTAGAAGAACTAAGATCTAGTTAAAAGTCCAAGAAAATCTAAGAAAATGAATTTCTTGATTCTCTTCTTTCTCTCTTCACTTTCAGCACATAAAACTTGTTTTCTCTACTTCCTTCTCATATCAAGAAAAGATAGAGGTTCCCAAAAAAAAAACTCAGCTAAATCTTCTTCTTCTTCTTCTCTTTCTGTTTTGATTCTCCTTCTCTTCTTTTAGGTACTTTTATATTTTTCTCTCTTTCTTTCTTATTCCCCTAACCTTTCGAACACCTCTCTCCCCTTTTTTTATTTTACATAACTCTATTTCTTTCTTCTTTTCTATTTCAGTTTCTGCCCCTCTTCCTCTAGTTTCTTTTAAGTTCTTCTTTCTTTCTTCTTACCCCTACACGTCTCTTATGCATAACATTTCCATTTAATACACATGTAAACAAAATTCAGTCAGGACGAAACATCAATAAATTCTCATTTACGAATTCTAACTTCCAAAAAAAAATTGGGGTCCAATATTTCTCCCCTCTTTAAAAAATTTCGTCCTTGAATTTCTTACCTGAATGATCAAACAAATGGAGGTAATGCTGTCTTATATTTTCCTCAATCTCCCAGATAGCTTCTTCACTCGAATGATTTCTTCTAAACGACTATATCCAGTGGAATTGCTTAATTTTGTTGCTTATTCAAATACCTACTATTTTAACTAGTTCCTTAATATATCTCAGATTTCTAACAATTTCACTTTCCTTTTTATCGAACTTTAACACAACTTGTCAACGTTATACGATACTCTCAAAATACTTTTATCTTCTACTTGCTATTCCATATATCTTGAGCGTTGATCCACTTAACTCTTATGTTTTTCTTAAGTCACGTAGATTCTACTACAGATCAATTTTCACATCATATGCAGTCATTCACTTACATTTATCATATACAATTATGTTCCCATTTCAATTTTATTAGACCTAAGTTCCTTTAATAATAACAACAACATCACCTCAAATTCGTGAACCTAATAATATAGGTAAGCTACTTTAAATTAAACAAAATTCAGGCACTCTCTATAGCATATTCAACTTCTTCTGCCTGAGTCCTATTTCTAACTGACTCCAATAGTCGCTTTTGATTTATTTAATAGCCATTCATTCCTAGAAATGGAACATTTAATTTAAGCAATATGATTCGATAAAATATCTCTATTATAAGAAGGTTTCTCACCTCAATCGTCCACACTGTTTTCATAATCTTTATCAATCAACTATATTCATCATTGCTATTTTAGCCATTCTTAATACCTCAATAAAATCAATTTCAACTATTCATGATATTTCAATAAATTCAATTACTGTTACATTTTACGTGATCATAATATTCTTTATAATAAAGCTCAATGAAACAAGAGGCATATTCATTTACTCTTATATTTTGGTATGTGCCATCAAGATCACTACATCTTATACCAATTTGTAGAGCCCGGCCTCTACCGCCCTCACTCCAGGTATTGTCCCCTCTGGTACTCGAACTCGAGACCTCAGGGTTTTGTTCCGCTAGTCCGCT
>JANZXR010000170.1:19428850-19442325 GCA_027575705.1 Erythroxylum echinodendron
CATAACCTACGTTCCTTTTCCATTATTTGATTCCTATTCATGAATTGTTTTTCTTGCCATGTATCACTTTGATTGTTCAAGTAATAATGTTTGGAATAGAAGGTTTCTGGCCGTTATTCTTCTTCCTCTCTCCCTTTTTGATGTTAATGTTGTTATGACATGAACTTATAAACAAATTTATGGTAAATTTGTGTATATACACATACACATATAGAGAGAGAGGGTGCTTCAAATAATCATGCATGCATGTGCTCTTATCCTAAGAAAACGTGCTCAATTATTAAGTAGTTCCGTGATGCCAATAATTATGCAGTTACTTGTCCTGTGATAAGCAAAGTAGTTAATGATTCAATTCTTTTCTGTTCTTCTAAATTATCTAAATAAAAGCGATGAACTCAATCAGAAACAATTTACTCGCCCGCTGGAGGAAATTACCAACTTGTATGTATTACATCCAGTGGCACTTCCTTGCATTGTAATGTAACCAAATCAGCTTTCATTTTGCCTAATCTTGAGCATTGAAAAAGTGAATATTCGATCTTGTCCCCAAGATCCCCATTCACAAATATAAAAACTCAAGGAATTCTTTGAAGCCATTCCCAAAATTATAATACAATCTATACCGGTCCAAAAGTAAATGCAACAACTGATTCTGCTATTTACGTAAAATAGAAAGGCTAGTGCGCTTCATATTGGTAAAAAAGAAAACAAAATTCTAATGGAAATAGAACTCGCGAAGATGAGTTTTGATTGGTTTGTACTTTGAAAAGCTTTGTTCCACTTGAAAACTAAGCCGTATAAATATATGCGTCCTTACAATTTGCTTACTTTTGAAGGTAATACAAACCACTGCTCAAATCTTTCACCTCCATGGCTTAACATCTTTCGTTTTCATTTATAATTAATTAAAGATGAGCTCTAGTGTTAGAACACGTTAACTCTGTATCTCTCTTTGTGCCTTGAGTTCATCTTTGCGGTACTGTGATATAAAAGTCAATGTTCAGTCATTCATTAAGATACAGAAACTAAGGTATGAAGTGCCCCTCTCTACTTGTTATCCTAAATCCCAAGTCTCTTCAATTGTAGAATTGTATTCGTATGTTAAAGTTTTCGCCCTTCCAATTAAAGAGTTCTGTTTTTTTTTCATCAATTTCTTTCGATTATCTAAATGAATGACTTTGCATAATTTTCCAATTTAATTTATAGTTTTCATTACCCAGGCACTTGTCTCTTTGGAATCGAAAGGGAAGAATTTTGAGCAAGCTATTAATAGGACGTAAAGTGGTAAATCAATTTACTCATTAGATCACAAAGATAACTAGGGTACAAAACTTTCCAACTAAAGGGTAAGACGATAAAACGATCCACAATAATTACCAAGGAAAATGTCAATCCAAATTGTGTAAATATGAAACTCTCAATCTTTTATCCGGGATAGAAAGCCAGTCCCTTTAAGGAAAAACGAAGGTTGTAATTTGCATAATTAAGGGAGATGGAGGAAAAATCCTGATGCAAGAAAATAAGAGGATCATCAGGAGATAACCCTTCCATATTGAGTCCCATGTACTACTAGCAATATTCATCTAAAGAATTTGAAACTCGGATCCTGGTCATCCACTCGGAGTATCAAGCAAGCAACCTTGAACCTAGTAATGTATGAGGGTGACAAAAGTAAACATGAGCTTAAATTAGGCCCCTCCAGACCCATACTTCTTCCCAAAGACGATCATCTGAAGCTTGTCATATCCTGCAAGCACACCAGCACCTGCAACTGCGCGCAGTATGTTAGCACCGGCACCCTTGAAGAGGGACTTGGCACCCTCATTTTTGAGGATTTGAGAGAATGCATCAATGGAGCCCCTGTACTTGACAGCTTCACCGGATGTCATCATCATTCTTCTGCGGACTGTGTCGATTGGATAGGAGGCAAGCCCAGCTCCGTTGGTGATAAGCCAACCAAGAGCAAAGCTGGCAAAGAAACTATCCTGTAACCATCATAGGAAGACAGGAGAATTTCTTTTCTTAGAAAGCCTTGGCATGAATCAAAATATCAAACAGGACCCATATGAAGGAGAAGGGAAGCGATCCACTAACCTGCAACTTTCCCGTTAAAATAACAGGCTTCAAAGAATCGTACATTCCAAAATACAGACCACGATACACAATTATGCCAACGCATGAAATATTAAATCCACGGTAGAGCCCAGCAATTCCATCTGTTTGCAGAGTCTTCCTGTAGACATCAACCAAGCCATTGAATTGCCTTCCACCCCCTTTCTTTGCAGCCTTGGCATCATTTGCGAGGCGGGTTCGAGCATAATCCAAAGAGTAGACAAAGAATAGTGAAGAGGCACCAGCTGCACCTCCAGATGCCAAATTACCAGCAAACCATTTCCAGTAGCCATCACGATCTTTCTTAAAGTTGAAAAGCCTCTTGAAATAATCCTTGAATGCAAAGTTCAATGCCTGAATGAGACGAGAAAAATCAAAAAGAAAGTCGAAGTAGTGGAAATAGTTGATTCAAGTATCGGCATAGGAAGAAATAACAGGCCTGAGTAGGGAAGTAACGGATAACATTTGCTGTGTTCCCTCTCCACAATGACAGCATGCCCTCATCTCGAATTGTTCGAGAGAAACAATCGCCAATTCCCTTATAGGGTTCAGAGAGTCTGCCAGCCTTTATCATCTCATCCTGGTTTTGGATCAAAAGCTTCACGCGTTCAATGGGAGCTGCAGCAGTTTTAGACACGGCTGCAGAAACTCCACCCATAAGGAAATCAGTAGCAAAGCTTGAAAGACCTTTTTCTGATGGCGCATGAACAAACACTAGGGAGGTGGTTGATGCAGTCAATCGCAGGTCAGGGATGTGTGTCGTTTTATACTGTAATGCTGCATTGGAGTAAGTGGCAAAAGCCAGATGTCTCGGATTTATATCATTCCTCTGGAAGTCCCCACTTCTATATTGTAAATCATGGGAAAAGCTGGAATTGTGATAGGCCTGGTTGGCCACCTTTTTCATGAAAGGTGGTTGCAACTTAGTGTTGTCAGCCATTTCTTCACAATATTAGCAACCTACAAAAATCAACATTACATTAAATTAAATAAGTTTGGACAAGATAAAATGTTCTTGATAAACATAAATCTAAGATGTGCAATTGGAACGTCAGGACATCATTTTGGCGCCTTTCTGAAATCTGAAATGAAATAAGTACAGATTCCTTGTCCATGGTTACTGATGCAAACAGCCAATGGAATGAATTGTAACAGATGGAATTAGGGAGCTGACACCATTTCGATAGACCAAAATACTATATTTATACTCAAAGAGGACATTCAGAAATGATCTAAACCAGAAAAAATTTATGATGATTCCTCTTTTTTTTGGAAAAGGAAATTTATGTTGATATTCCCAGATGAGAGATGAACACGTACATGAAACTACGCAACAGATTTTGCAGAAATCTGCTGAAGCAAATCTAATTCTAGAATAGGCAAGAGATAGTTAAAAGACTCGGCAAAGAAGCTGTTTCAGTAATGAGCATTGTTAGTGACGTTTTAAGATTGTAAGAAATGACCCATATAATTCCAAAAGCGAAACTGGATGGGTAAATTTACCTATCACATCATCCCTAAGTCGTATGCAAATCAACCAAATAGCAAGTGATATTAGACAAGTATTTGAGTCCTACGTGCTATAAATTACCGAACTCACTGAAAACGATTGCTTGGAGGAAGAAAAAAGAAGCGGCAGAAACAAAATCACCCTACCTGTTGTTTTGGATAATTTGGAGCAAAAAACAAAACAGAGAGAGGTACGAGTGAAGCCTGAAGTTGTTATATATGCAAAATGAACAAACAGAAAGCCGAAATACTAGAAACACCAAAAGAACTGGGAAAGAAGTTTAATGGCCTGAAAAATTCGATAACCAAAAATAGAACTTATAGAAATGAAGTTGTTGCGAAGGCAGAAAATTTTCCGTTTTCCTTGGTGTTGTCTGTTGACTGGTGGCAAGAGAAGCCTACAATAAAGGCCTTGAATTGAATGCCATCGCAAAATCAAACACTACATTATTAAGCCGTGAAGAGAAACCACCTTTCGTATTTATTCAGGAAATTTTACAACAAAAAATGTTACGGTTAGAATAGAATCAACAATCTTTAAAGAAAGAAGAAAGATGCTTTGTTAGACCAAAAGACATATGGGTGGTCTATCACCTTGGATTGTACATGTTCAAATAGGGATGATTACTTCCTCAACCAAATTGTATTTCATTGAAGTTAAATTGCTCTACATTATTGATTTTCACTAGTTAGCAATTAGCTGTAATATGACTCTCTTGTCTACATAGTTTGCATACTTGCTAAATTGCTTTGAATGGAGAGAAAGAGGCGGTTATCAGGCTGTTCAATTTCTTGGTGAGGTCAATTTTATCATGTAATTTTGTCACTAAATCTACCACAATCATTCCTTCTCAATCCGGGAAGGTTTATTGCTGTCTACTTCGATTCGATATCAAAAGACAACTATTGTTCACCATTTCTTTAAACAGATCGTGTTTCGTTTGCAATGACGGTTGTATAATTCTTTGATGATAGGCATTGAACTCTGGCCTCACAAAGTCCATAAAGGTCCTTTGCTCTCCATGATGTATTTCCTCCATCATCATTCTTTTTATCTCTTTTTAGCATTCAACTTTTTGGATTCTTCATTGTTGCCTTGTGATGTCCAAATCGATGTCTTCTACTTTGCGCCCATACTTCCTTCTCTTTCTTTCAAAATTTGTTATGATTGAGTACCATAATCATAAGAAAGGAAAATAATTCCTTAAAACAAATGAACTCAAAAAGTCTTAAACTAAGTTCCCAACAATAGCACGAAAAACTTGTTGAGCAAGTTTTAATTCTATAAAACCCTCAATATTCTGTAAGTACACAAGTTATAAGTGTAGTAGTTAAGGTGTCGATCCTACGAGGAATTAGTGAACTAAATGAATCATAACTTAGTCTAAGGTCCAGAAATTGTAATTAAAATGAAATAAAAATAAAACAAAAATTTAAGCAATTAAATATGGATCGATTGAAATTGAAATTCTAAAAATCACAGAAGGAAGGTTAATCAATTATGAGAAAAGAGGATTTATCCTATCATCAAATGCTAACTTGACTACTTTTAAGCTATTTGGTATTGGTTTTAGAATTCCAAAGGGTGGATTATTCTCTCTCGAGTTCTAATTATTAAACCTTAAATCATAAACCATAATTAAATCGAATTACTGAAATTACAATCTCTCAATTAACAAAAACAACCCACATTCCAATTAGATCTTAAGTACTCTAATAGACAATCGAGTCCTCACACGAGGTCTCTCTTCATATAAATTACCGATTTGATTGCTTATGTGATCTGTTAGATTGTTAACTTTTATTACCCAACCTAATCGTTTTGTTATCGGTTCACTCTCTCGATTTGTTACCTAAGCATGCAGATACGAAAAATAATCACAATACCTAATATATTAACATCAAATCCTATAAAATTAACTTGATTCAAGAACAAATCCCAAAATGAGTTTAACATTCTTAAACATAACTTCATCGTCCTCATATCCATCTTATACATCAAATGAAAGAAATAACAAGATGAATTAAGAAAGTTAACTTGGAATGGATTAGAGTGGCAGCAGCAACAGCTCCTTCTCCTCTCCTCTTTTCTCCTCTTCCTTGATTCTTTTAAAAAGTGGCAAATGGAGGCTCCCTTGATCAGGTCATTTTCTTTTCCTTTTATAGTGTTTTTGTCTTTTAGGTTAAAAACTAGGTTTTACCCAAGCCAAAAAAAGTTCAAAACGTCCCTCCAAAATAAAAAATGGATACAGATCGTCGCATCTGTAATGTGTCTATCATGATCGTGACACTTAAAATTGAGCCTATCACAATCATAACTTGGTGCTGTTTGGCTTCTGTCACGATCGTGACCTACTTCCATACTTCTAATTCTTCTCTTGTTTTCACTTTCTTGTTTCCATACACTCATACACACATCACACACCTCTTAAAACAAAAAATTAACATCCACATCATGCTCAAAACTACACAAACACTTAGAATATAAACAAACACAAATAATAACATAATTATAAGTCTATATACATGATAATAATCTAATAAATACTCAAAAGCACACTTAAACATCCATCAAAGCCTAGTATAATTTACACTCATGAAGGTCATAGATGATAAAAAGGTTCCAAAAATAAATTAAGAATAGGATATAAAAGATAATAGCCTTATTTCTGTGAATACCAAAGTCATTAATATATTATTGTGTGCATTAGGTATAAATGAATTAAATGGGGTATCCATGTCTAAAATTGCTTATAAAGATAAGCACTACTTGAAAATGATATTAAAAATGGAAGGAATGATTAGAAGGAGAAGAGGGATAATAAGAAAAAATACGACTCTTAAAAAATCAACATGGGATGACAAAATTGAACTCACATTGAACATTAAAAAGGAGAAATAGCTCACATGTCTAAACATGATGATGGGTTACTCTCTAACTCTATATCTTATGAAAGTGAAATGATGTTCAACTATCATATAATAAACTAGTTAAAAGCCTTAAAATTATAAATATGAAAACGGATAAGATATCTTTTAATCTCAAAGAGGCTTAAAACCATTTAGATGCATGCATAAGTGAAAATCAAAAGATGAAGAGTTAACTGCATAGTATTAAAGCATATAAAATTATGGCCAGTTAATTGCATAGTATTAAAGCATCAAAAATTTTGACCAATATATACATTGAGAAAAAAGATTAAGAAGGAGGCATTAAATAAGGAGACCAATGCTCTCACTGGCTCCTTGTAAAAATTTACTAAGGGAAGTGAAAAATTAGATAGCATGCTAAAAGCTCAAAAGAATTCTAATAATTGACATAGTACTTATGGGAGTGCATCAATCACCAAAACTACAGTTGTCATGGGAAAATAAATGCATAATGTAGATCCTTTAACTAAAATAGTAAATTATCATGGTTCATTTTCATCTAGAAATTTATATACAAACACTAGGCCAAAAGGCAAAACGTGTGCATCCATGTTTAATTCCTAATCTAAACCTAAAATTAACTATTATCAAAGCAAGGCTTACAAACATAATTGGGCATATGATAGGTATAACTTCTTGACACATGCTCACATTAATCATAGGCATCCAAACAACCAAAGAAATATGTTTTCAAAAATATCACAATCATCCCAAGAAAATGCACAACCCTTATGACATTGAAAGAAGCGCATCTATGAAAAAAAAAAACTTTAGTCCTCACTTCTATAGAAAATTCATATAGCATTGCTATGTCATTTTTGTGGAAATTTTTTATCATATTGACAATTTTTTCTCAAACAAAGAATGTCAAGTAAACTCTTTAAATTTTGAGTTTAAAAGAAAATTACTAACAATCAAGAATTTAAGTTTATTTAGGTACCTAAGGAACATTAACTTTTTTCTAGGTCTCTAAGAAAAATAGTAATAAATGGTACATGGATAGATGATAGTGGATGCTTAAGGAATAAAACCGATGATGCATCCCAATTTTTAACAAATAAAGATAAAGGATTTTCACTTTTGGAATAGTGTCAAGGATAAGATAATTAGCATTGAAAAAGTTGGTAAATGAAGATCATACAAATGACAATGTGCTTTTAGTAGAAGGATTAAAGCATGTTTTATAATTATAAACTAACTATGTGAGAAAGGTTACAAAGTATGTTCGAAAGAAGATTATAAATTATTTCTAGAACCAATGACAATAGCATTATATTTTCAATTAAAAGAGATGGTAAATTTTATAAAGTTGATATTAATGAACTATTTACCAAAATATGAAGTTTCTAATGCCTATAAGTGAAGATTTATGGATTTGGCATAGGAGCCTTAGACATGCAAGTATGGATCTCATCTCCAAATTTAACTCCAAGTAACTTGTTAGCAGACTTCTAAGAATCAAGTTTGAAAAAGACCAGGTACGTGGAGCTTACCAAATGGACAAGCAAACTAAGATCTTATAACCTTGATTAGATATTTGAAATTACTTCACATATATTTATTTGATTGCACTAAAGTTGCTTGTCTAAGTGGAAAAGGTTATGCATTTGTGATAGTAGATGGCTTTAGTAGATTTACGTAGGTATTATTTCTACCTTGCAAACATGAAAGCTTTAGTTATTTGTTAAGATGAAATCCATATTGCATTAATTAGAAGTGATCATATTAGCTAATTTAAAATGAATTGCTTGTATCTTGTTTTGAAAATTTTTACATTTTTCATAATTTTGTACTTTTAGAACCTTTCAATAAAATGTATTTGATAAAATTAAAAAATGATATTACTAGCTATAAGACATTGCTAGAACAATGATAAATAAATAGGACCTCCAAAAGTATTTTTAGGTAGAGGCTACAGGAATTGCATATGCAATAGAGTTTATATAAGATGAATGACAGATAAAATACCTGATGAACTTTGCCATATAAAAAAACCAAAGAGTTGTTATTTTAAAGTATTTGGTTGAAAGTATTATATTTTGAATAGTAAGAATAACTTAAGAAAGTTTATTCTAAAGCAGATAAAGAAATTTTTCTAAGATACTATATAACTTTAGAAACATATAATCTTTTAAATGGAAAACTTATGTTACTGAAGTATATATACATGTTGTTTTATAAATCTAACCATCTTTTCTTTATGAAAAAAGAAATAGATTAAATCGAAATAGTTAAGAGTGTTAGAATATTATTGGAAACTACCAAAACTAGGAACATATACCAATTCATCTCAAGAACAAAATACATTAAAGAAATTAGCTAAAAGCTTTGCCATATAAAAAAACCAAAGAGTTGATGAGCTTTGCCATATAAAAAGACCAAAGAGTTGTTATTTTAAAGTATTTGGTTGAAAGTATTATATTTTGAATAGTAAGAATAACTTAAGAAAGTTTATTCTAAAGCAGATAAAGAAATTTTTCTAAGATACTATATAACTTTAGAAACATATAATCTTTTAAATGGAAAACTTATGTTACTGAAGTATATATACATGTTGTTTTATAAATCTAACCATCTTTTCTTTATGAAAAAAGAAATAGATTAAATCGAAATAGTTAAGAGTGTTAGAATATTATTGGAAACTACCAAAACTAGGAACATATACCAATTCATCTCAAGAACAAAATACATTAAAGAAATTAGCTAAAAGCCTGTAAGGAATTAAACTAAGTAACTTCAGCGGTTTTAACTAGCAGAAAGTGTTCTCGACTCTTTAAAGGGAGATAAGAGGAGAAATTTATATAAACTAATAACTTGTGGAGGAGCTGAGAGGAGAAAGCTATGTCAACTAATGACTTGTGGAGTTACATTTTGAATATGAATAAATTATAGAGTAAAAATATCTCTTAAATTAACTTAAGGTACCTACCTGAAAGAGTTGGCATCCTTGGTGTATTTATAGAAGATCTTATAGTTCATTTCTCTCATAGAATACACTAAGTGGTTGAACGAGATTCTTCTACCTTGTTTATATGTTTAACAAAGCAAGCGAAAGCAATTATTTTTCTTTAAGAGCCAGCATATAATGTAGTAAACAATAGTAGAGTAGTATATTCTAAGTGGCCTCGATAAAAGAACGTTTAAAGAAGAGATGATCAAGGTTCTCTAGACATATATCGCAGAACACGTTTGGTTGTTAAAGGACCTTAAGTATAACTTGTCCTTAGTGCTAAATGTTTTCCTTAATTTTTAGCTAAAGAATAAAAGCAACTTTAGAAAGATTTATGGAGGACCAGACTAGATCATACAAAGACATCATAGGATGAGAGTACTTAAAAATTTATGCATATGATCTATTAGTGAGTAAATATGAATTATGCCTTAATCATGGGAATTTCTCCAATTTGCTAGAATCTCCTTTATAAATAGGCATGGAGATGAATAAATCTAGGTGTAGATGTGGTCAGTGCCAAGTGTCAATAAGGATGGTTCTTTTGACCTTCTAAGATTTAGGAATTTTGAGCTTTAAAATGGAAGCATTAGGAAGAAGATGAAGAAACATGTGCATTCCAAATTTCTAACTATATACTTGATAAAACAAGATAACTTATCACTTTGTCTGAGCATTTGAACTAGGGATCGATATGGGTTAATTTTGAGAGGAACTTGTCATTAGCTATAACCTTTTTTTAAGTATTGTATATGAATCCACTTAACCCAAAGTGATTTTTTGTCCATAAATAGTTTCTAAGATTTTTTAGCTTGGAGAAACTTGTTCTTAGTTTTGATTGCTCTATTCCCCAACGTTCCATATTCCTTAGATTTGCTAGCCTCCATCTTTTCACCTTATCATTGGAACTATTAATAGGTAAACAAAGTTGAAAGTTGACAACAACAATGAACTTATAAGTTGGATAGGACAGACTTTGCCAATTTTAGACTACCTATCATAAAAATACATATGTTCTTCCAACTATCAACTCTCTTTTGAATAGTATTAAATAAGGATTGACACTCATGACAGGATATCCTTGAGGCTATAATAAGGATATTGAGATATTAAAAAATGGGTGAGAAAACTAAAGTCTAGAGAGGTGAGCCATAGCTTCAACTAGTTCCTAAGTTCATATAGAGAAGTAAACATTCTTTTTATCCTTGTTAATCTTTAGTCTTGGGAGCTTTCGGAAATTATCAAGTGAGTTTGAAATTAGCTTAATGGAGTTCATATCAGCTCCGATGAATAAAATAATTTCATCTAAAAAATATGATTAAACAATTGAAGAAATTATAGTGAAAGTGGAATGGACTAGCTAGGTTAACATTCTTCCTTGTGATCCTTAAAAATGTTTCCATGTACATAGAAAATGGGTAAGGTGAGAATGGATCCCCTTTTTTAACCCTCTAAAACCTTGAAAGGAATCAGATGCTCACCATTAATAAGAACTCCAAATTGAATGGAGTTATCACATTATTGAATCTAATTCACAAACTTAAAAGGAAAGTTAAAAGCCTTCAAAACCTCAAGTGAGAAACCCCAATTAATAGAGTCAAAATATTTGTTAAAATCTATTTTAAAAGCACAATTTCTGATGTTGACATCTTTATGATATTTTTTAAATAAATATTAGGCAACAAGTATATTATCACTAATGCTCCTTCTCTTAATAAAAACACCTTGACTAATATCCGTGATGGAAAGAATAATAGAATTGAATCTATTGGCTAGAAACGTGGATATAATATTATAAATTATATTGCAATGGGATATTATTCTACAATTATGCAAACCATTAGGGTTTGAGGTTTTTGGAATGATACAGATTATGATTCTATTAAACTCATTAAGTAATTTACATAAGTTAAAGAATTCAATAATTTTTCTAATAACGGTGCCTCTAATAAGGCTCCAAAAGTTTTGATAGAAAAACACATGAACTCTATTAAGCTAGGGACCTTATTAGAATCCATATTAAAAATTGTTTGTTTGACATCCTTTAGAAAGAATGGTTTATTGAGAAATTGATTTTTCTTATTAGTGATTGAAGAGGATAAAAGGTAAGAATGGTCTTAGCCTTCCTAGTTATGCTTTTGGATCAAGGATACCTTTAATGTGTTGAGTAACAATAGCTTTGAGATCCTCTTAAGAATGTCAAGCATTGCCTCAGTTTAACTAAGATAAATAATCATTTTTTTAATTAAAACAGGGACAGAACCCTAGAGAGGATGTTTACCTTATTTTATTAATAATAAAAGATTTGTACAAGTTGAAGGGTGACATAGACCTTACCTCATAAAGTGAAAAATATAGTGATGTAGGCATTGCGTCTAAGATTTTAAAGGATAATAAATATGGAAATTATAATACAAATTAAAACTAAATGTAATGAATGTTCTAATACTAGTGAAACCATCTGATGTAAGGAAATTTGTGTTTATATAAAACAAAAAGACCCTATTGTATCAAGATAAGTTATCTATATTGCCAAATTCCAAGGACATTTCTATGGTGCTTGCTAGTCTTATAAAAGCATAGGCAACCAAATTGATTTCCCTATAAACATGTGTGATATTAAAGACAAAATCTTGCAGAGATGTAGAAATTGTTTTCATAAGATCTTTATATTGCCAAGGACATGTTTTTGTCCTATCATCATATGAAACAAAAGCATAAAATCTGATTCTATACACAGTTGTCGAACTCGTTCTAGAAGACAATGTTGAAGCACTAATTTTAGAGACATTAATTCAACAAATAAACTAGTCTCATGTTGAACATATTTTGATCCTGTGAACTTGAAATTTCCATTAGTCTTGAAAAATATAGCCAATACCATAGCAGTAGGATTAACAAGACTTAATCCATCAATATTTAATTTTAGCCAGGTGGAAGGAGTATTCTATACCAATACCTTACTTTGGATTTGTTTCAGAGGTAATAAGCTACGAATCAAACCAGTTATGTTAGCTCCGGGTCTCCATATGAATTTTATGGCTACTATGTGTCACCATTGAGATTTATTTGAAATAATAATAAATATATTTTAGAACATTGCAATAAAATAAAATATAACATTTAAATTTAATTAAAGTCTAGACAAGGAAAATTTGTGGTGGGACTTTTCTAATATAAGCAAATAGTAATTAAAATACCATAGAATGATTCTAGACATAAAATTAAATTATTCAAAAAATGATTTAATTTAAACAATTAATTATTAATAATATACACAATTAATAGATAATATCAAAAAAAAGAAATAGATAATAATTATTTTAAATAAATAAAATTCATAGGAGAAGTAAAAATAATACCCAACAATTTAAAGAGAAATTTTCCATAGCAAAAATGATCAAAGAATTAAATGATTAGGGTGTTAAAAGAAATAATTGCAATTTGATTTAGTAATAAAATAAATTAATTCAAAAGGGAAAAGTCACAGGTGTGACTCTCCATAGTCACACCTGTGACAAATGGTTTGGAAAAGAAAAAGTCATGGGCGTGACTTTTATCTCTCACGCCCGTGAGAGGGAGACAAAAACAGGGGAGTCGCAATCGTACTATGTCACGATCGTGACTTTGCAAAATACTGAGATTGTCGCGATCGCGCTTCATCGTGATCGCGATTTTCTGAAAAATTTCAGGACGGTCGCAATCTTAACTTTGCGGAATTCTGGGACTATCGCGATCGTACTGTGTCACGATCGCGACTTCCTAGTTATACATCCTTACTTCTAAACAACATAACTTTCAATCTAGAAGTCCAAAAATTTCAAACTTTATATCGTTGCAAAGCTAAGAAAAAACTATACAACTTTTGTTAAGACAATTATGTCTATTTCAGCCTATATTGATACAGTTTAATCATTTAAGTAAAGATTACCATTTCAGTCAAAATTGTACACCAATTCTGCAAAAATTTCAC
>JANZXR010000170.1:19448427-19461325 GCA_027575705.1 Erythroxylum echinodendron
TTTCTTTCTTTCTTCTTCCCTTTCTTTCTCCTTCTCTCCTTCTAGTCTCTTCCACGACTCTCTCCTTCTTTTCTTTCTTTAACACACACGACTCCTCTCTTCTTTATCTTATTAACTTAAGACAAAATTTTTGAGTTTCCAATTTTGCCCTTCCTTATTTAATGAAATTCCTACTAACTCCTCTACTTTATTTTCATCCTTTCTTTTTAATTTATACCACCATATAAAATTCATAATATACCATATTAAATTCCAAAAATTTCTAATTCATAAATTCTAATTTATTCTCATGCTTGCTAATTTAATAAAATAAAATAAAAATATAAAAATCCTAAAATCGGGATCCAACAAGTTGAGACAAGAAGTCGATCATCTATTGAGTGCATAATAAAAGGTTTGATGATACTAGCATTATATAATTGCTTATGAACAAGTTGTATTACCAAACATGCCTTAGACTTTTGATCTTAAAGAAAAGTTTTATTACGAACACACCACAGATTCCAACATATAAAAACTAGTAAAAGCCATTAGATTCTCGTTATAGTATTTGCAGGCATTTCATGTTTCCACTAGATGTCTAAGGTGTCAAACAAGCCAATATTCACATTTGGTTTTCTTATGTTCATTTTTGCTTCAGAATAAGACCACGCTTGAAATGTTACATTGCAGGAATGAAAGATATGGTTAATACTTCTAAGTTTTCATAAAAACAACATTTAGAAGCCATTGAGAATCCTAGCTGTTTGAGTGTTTCTTGTAGGGGAAGCAAGCCACTTAGTAGTCATCAGACAAAAATAGAGAGCTTTGGTGGTATTCTGGCATTCCAAATATATTGTAATTGGTGTTTTGGTTCAGACCTCAATTTAATATGCTCATGAGCGAATTTAAAAGTCAAAAAACTAGAAGATGTTGGCATCCATATAAGTTAATCTAGTCTATGATCAAATTTTAGTTAAAACATTGTTAGATATTCCATTATTTCATAAGGTAAACAATCTCAGACAGCAATGAGATTAACAGCGACGCGGGTGAAAATTTCCTTTAAATTAATGTAAAGAAATAAGGAAGCTCGTCATTACCTTCATAATATGAATGTAACATACCTTTACCTAACCAGTTATCCCACAAAAAGAACTCGATCCATTCACTATTGTGAGACTAAGATAAATAATTATGGTAATAATTAAGATGGATTTTTGAAAATGCTTAGTCTTTATATCCCCTTCTTTAAGCCATATCAATCTTGATCTTTGCTTAAGGATAGAGCTACAATTGTTGAGGGCTATAGTTTACTTGTTTAAGGCCAATTTCTCCTCCATCTACAATGTAGAATAACCTGGAGAAGTAGATAAGGAGTTTTGTATTTTATTCAACTCATTTATGGTTGAGTTTAAGACATGTACGGCGTAAAATATAACTTTAGAAATACGATTTTTAGGTTCAACCTTGATGGACTTTTAACTTAGATTAATATTTAAGGAAATGATGTCCCTCAATAGGTATAGATTGGTCTGATAAGATAGCCTCAAGAAATTAAGGGTGAGAAACTTCAAAAGTTGAATTTAAATAGATATTTTCCTTTCCAGTTACTAATATTCGATTTCACATCAATAACAAAATGATCAAATACCATTAAACCCAAGAATTCATAACTTCTTCTAGATAATACTAAAAATTAGGCACTATTGGTCAAGGCTCAATCAATTTTCTTCCTTAAATGAAAATTACAGGTTTGTTTATTGCTCCAGGTGAACTAATCCAGTTTATAGGATAAATCTTGGAGTCCATTATTGAACAATCATTCCCTAAAATCATTAGCTTGATAATTAAAAGTGAAATAACTATTAGCTTCATCAGTATAGATGATGTTATTAAATTCACAAACAACTAGCCAAGTACAGAATTTTCAATTTCACTAATTATGTAGAAATATGGATGAATCGGTCTAACGCTTTATAACGAATCGTCCTGATGACATTGGGGTTATAATCCACGATGATCATACCATTATAGTGGTAAGAGTGACTAAATATGGTCTTGCAACTACTTCTAATGAACTACAACCTTGTATACTCTAGCCTTTATTTTAGTCTCAAGAAGGCCAATCAAAAACGATCCCTTTATAATAAAGCATCTTCTAATGGACATTGCTTATTTTGGTTATTTAAACCCCATTATATTCCAATTAAATATAGAAATCAATATGGAATTTAGGAGTTTTCGATTTCTTCTTTCTAATAGAACCTCTTCTCAAAGTTTAAAGGAGCCTCTTCCACCAAATGACCAATGTTGCTCAACACAAGCTAAATAGGAACCATAAGAGTAGATGAAACTATAGCTTCCTTATTTAGCTAATGAGCTTTAGATGGGCTAGGAGAAAGACCTAAGGCATAAGGGGGCTTAGTCATCATCTCTTAAGTCTTGATTATTTAAGGATTTGAAAAAATTATCCTTTGATAAAAAAAATATGATCACAAAGACACACTATAAGAACAAATTAGTAAGCCAAATGAGGAAGGTAAAAAGGATGAAAAACTTACAATGAATTGGAAATTCAAGAATGATTATCCTTTGAACTAAATTAAGGTAATGTTCAATAAGGGATAATAGCTAGATTCATTTTAGAAATATATATCATATTGCTTTTTATTTCTCAAGTTGGGCCTAAGACAAAGAATCCATTAATGATGAAAGTTGGGTCATTGCTATGAATGAAGAATTAAACCAACTTAAGAAGTAAGGTTTAGACTTTGAGACCACCAAATTATAGGTGGCAAGTGGGTATTTAAAAACAAATTAAATGAATGGGTAACATTATGAGAAATAAATAAATTAGTGGCTCAAAGTTACATCAAGAGGAGAGTATGGATTTTAAGGAAATTTTGGTGCCAGTAGCTAGATTAGAAGCTATTAGATTATTACTTGCATTTGTATGTTATATGAATTGCAAAATGTTTCAAGTGGGCACTAAAAGTGATTTTTTAAATGGCTTTATTAAAGAAGAAGTTTATGATGTCAACCACCTAGTTTTGAAAATCATGATGTACCTACCCAGATGTATAAATTTTCTAAAGCATTATATGAATTAAAATAAACTCCTAAAGCTTGGTATGATAGGATAAGTGTATTCCTTTTTTAAAAAATTATTTTATAGAAGGAAAAGTTGATACAATTTTATTCATTAAAAATGACAAGCAAGAGATCTTAACTTTTCAATTTTTGTTGGTGATATTATCTTTGGTATTATTAGTGAAAGCATGTGCAAAGAACTTTTTAAGAGCATAAATATGAAATTTGAGATAAGCATGATAGAAGAGCTCAACTTCTTTATTGGACTTCAAATCAAGAAAATAAAGGAGGCATCTTCATTAATCAAGATAAGTACACCAAAGAACTAAAACACTTCATAATGGATCGAGCCAAGACATTGGAGACACCTATGAGTATTACAATTAAGCTAAACAAGGATGAAGAGGGCAAATTAGTAAATGTAAACTACATTAAGGTATAACTGATAGCTTACTTTCGCTTACCACAAGTAGGCCCAAACTTATGCTCATTGTTGGTTATGTTGATAGTTTTTTATATAAGAATAACACATTTAATATTGTCAACTTTTACATAATTAATTAGTTTTATAGTCTAGTAAGAAATAAAATTCAGTTGCCTTATCATCCATGAAAGACCAATATATAGCAGCTAGTAGTTATTATGCACAAATTTTACACGTAGACAATAGCTCAGAGACTATAGCATGCTCCTCATAAAGATAGCAGTTAGGTGTGATAACACTAGATCCATTTGCCTCACAAAAATCTCACTCAACACTGTAGAACCAAGCATATAAAAATTAAATATCATCTTATTAGAAATCATATGTAAAATGGGATATTAAACTAAAATTTATTGATACATTACATCAATTGGTCTACATATTAACTAAACCAATAAATTAGGATATATTTTGTTTTATTGGAAAAGACGTAGAAATAATTAATAGAAGTTCCATTTGATAAGAATATCTAAAAGTGCTTGAATTTGATTTTGATAACTTTTATTTAATTTATTTCATGCATTAGTATTTAATATCAGTCCATAAACTTTTGGATAATTTACACTTTTTTATTTTTCTAAAAGGGAGAGAGAAAGTTAGTGATATTATATTTAAAGGGATTGATTAATTTCAATTTCATCTTGAGAAAGTTATTAATATTAAATTCGAGCAGAGTTATCAATTTTAGTGTTATTTTAAGGAGGTTAGTGAATTAATTTCAAAAGAGTAATTAATTTTAGTGACATATTTCTTCATACAAAAAATTGATTTATGCTTAAAATATAAAAACTTATAAGTTTCTTTATGATGCATGAATTTAAAGGGGGCTAAATATTCAAGTTATTGTCGAATAACAAATTGTGTGTGATTGATTTTACCATTTTTATCTAATATCACAAAATATTTTGTCATCATTAAAAAGGGAGAGATGAGGATATAATCCATATTATTTTATGATAACAAAATATAAGTACTACTAACTAGTTTATTTATTATAAAATTAAGCAATACTAAGGTAATAATGATCCTGCAAAAATCAAGATACATCCCATGAAAACATCAGAGAAAAGTTGAAATCTAACTCATTAAAGTGAAGAACTAGGTCAGGATTAGGGAGGAATAGGGCACAACAAACTTATAAATGAATATGCAATATTTACTCTACTTCCTACTTAGTTACTTTGATATTTTAAAGTCTCATCATACATAAAAACATTATCATTTTAACTCACTGCATTAGTCTTTTCAATCATTAGGATAAATTAAGGTTTTGATCGTAAAGAACCATTATTGATCCTTAAAATATTCTTTGGAGAACATTTTAAGAAGTATTTGATTTAATTTTGTATTTATATTATTAAATTTTAACATTTGAAGATCTTGAAATTATGATTTTATGTATAATGGTTAACCTATATAGGTTAGTGGTCAACCAATGTAAGTTAAAATTGTTAAAAATGTGCACTTAAACTGTGTAGCAAATGCTAATATACTGTTGTGGTTAACCAACATCTCATCAAGATACATATTGGTTGATTAATAAATGGTATTAGTCAATCAATGTTCTAATGATTAGTATATTGGTCAACCAATATGCACCGATGATCACAAAACAGGTAGTTGGCGACAGCTAGTTTGAACCTCAAATCTTATAAATATATAAGACAGTTTAAGGTTGTCAAAGTGATGGAGTAAAGTCTTTTAAGTTATAAATTCTTTTATGAGTGGGATTACTCTTCACCTTAAAGAAAGAATGTAAGAAGAGTTACTCTTTACTCATGGAAAATAAGATTGTTCTAAGAAGGTTCCTCTTTTTCTTATTAAAATAAGAGACTTAATGGAAATTCTAAAAATTGTCTTTAAGAATGAACTTAAGTTGTTTGCCAACCACTATCAATTAATTTTCTTTATTGTTTAAATTATTGTTTAACTGTGTTATTGATTTATATTAAATTATTTTTCATCATATTTTGATTCTTGTGCAATTGAATTCATTATATTAGAAATATTTATTTAAATTTACCAAGACTCAATTCACCTTATCCCCTCTTAGTTGTTATCGGGGATCAATAAAGAAAGGACCAATATAAAATTTTAACAAAGAAGGCTTTGTGGGCTCAACCTTATTTGTGATTATATGATTTTTAGTTATAAATTTATTTTTACGATTTATTTAATAAAAGTAATTTAAGTCACCTTTTCTTGAAATACATATATAGGAAAATTTATTTAGGCTTAAGTTTGAATATGCTTAATCATAAGTGGTAACTTCAAATTAAATTATGGTTTGGACCTCCAATAGTAATATGCCCAATGTTTGGGCCTGCATTTAAAATCAACCAAAAAAGATTTTATATTTTTTGTTTTTTTATGTTTGAATTTTGTTTTCTTATATGAATGACTGGTTAAATAAAATGTATATATTAAGAAAGAAAACCCAATAATTAAGAAAGAACACCCAATAAAGGTTTAATTAACATAATTTTTAAAAGTATAATACTTATTCTTAAAGTTTACTTTCAATTATAAATATGAGATTAAAATTAGCAAATGAATTGGGTTTATGGATTCAATAGAAATAAGTTTTAACTTAAGTGAAGATTGGAAAATGCAAGCTCATTAAAAATAGACTTCTACTTTATTATTTTGTGTAAGTTTACGCTCATTAAAATTGTCATTCTTTATTTTAAGTTACGGCTAACTTTTTTATTAAATTTGAATCTTTTAAATCTCTTTAAGAATTAAATGTCTCTATTTTACTCAATTTAAGCACTTTAAGTATTTTATTTTTAACTATTCAACTGTAAATTTTATTTTCTTTCAACTTATTTTTATTTATTTCACACCCGAGCTTGTTTTTTTAAATCACTAAATTTTCAAAACATTTATCAGGCATAGATAATCATTTAAGTGGGTAAACTAGGGTATATAACACTTACCTTCATCTTATTTTTTTTATTAAGGTGGAGGCAAATCCGGCAAACATTTATTTGATTTTCATTCTCATTCTTATTTATATCTTCCTTTAATAAGATAGAATAGCCTCTATTGAATATTTGTTTGATTTTTGATATTATTCTTGTTTAACATGTTAAAAAGAAAAACATTACTAATAATATCTCCCCCATTTCCTCAATCGCAAATTCTTGTTTAATTCCTTTTCTCCGTCTAATTCTTCATAGTTTCTTAAAACTTTCTCTTATATCATAACAATCGCTAGTCTAAACTAGGGTTGGCAATGAGTCAAATTCGGAGCTCCTTATAAGCGACCCAAGCCTGGTTAAAAACCTGAATTTCCCAGCTCCTAACCCGATCTGGTATAATGCATTAAAGCTTCAATCGATACTCCGCTCGTTAACCAGATATTAATAACTATACTTTAGCTCGACAAAGAACATCTTAAACTTGATACTCGTAAAGAGCTTTCTCATTTCTAGTTAGCGACGACAACTAGACCAAGAAATAAGAGATTCTGAAAATCGAAAAGAAAATAACTCTGGATGGAACTATACCATGAAATTCAATCCCAAAATTTAAAAATAAAAAAAAGAACAAAATTAATCACATTTGATCAACTCGAATTAAATTTTTGATTTTAAGTTCGAACAAGGTCAAATCTTTTAACATCGTCTGATCTAAGCATTTGATGTGATTAAATATTCTAATACCAACATAAAGCTTAGAATAAGAGCAATGACTTCTTTTTAACTAAAATCAAGAATTTCGAAGAAGATACTGAGTTGTCATTTTAGTTGAATTTCACAAACGGCCTCTTATTCCATTAACTACTGCCTTTAACATAACAGACTTTGCAACGGGAAAATGACAACACATTGTCTTCTACTCTTCCTGCATTAAACGACGACGCAGTTACTAGTATTAGTCCCTCTTGGACACGACAGCACTGCCGTTGAGTTCCTTTAATATCAGGTGATGTGATGGGCGTAGTTTTTGGGCTTGAAACATCGAAAGCTATTTAGGATGCACTGAAAGATGAACTCACGCAATCAACCGAAGAGCATATTTTTGATTTGGAACAAGAGCTGACCTATCCCAGAAAGGAGGAGGGAGAGTCCATGGCTACTCATCTGAAGAAATTCAAACATATTTGTGATAACCTAGCTATTGCCGGGGAAACCCGTGGGAGATAAAGCCAATGTACACATATTGTTTCGCAGTCTTGACCCGATTACCCCCATTTTCAACAACCATGTGAAGGCTTCCTCTACCATCGTACAAAGAGGTCCTGACTCAGCTTGATAGCTATGAGAGTCGCAACAACGTGAAGAAGCCCCCTACTAGGTAGTTTGCCTTTGCTAGCTAAAAAACCAATGTGACTCAAGATGAAAGTGCCGGAGAAACGGCCATAGCTAATAACTACTGACGGAAAATGATTTACCGTTGGTAAATTTACTGATAGAATATTTTTTGTCATCAGTTTTACAAATGGAAAATTGTTTTCTATCAGTATATCTACCAACGGTTGGAATAATTCCGTCAGTAAATTGTTACAAAATTACCGACGCGTATTCCTTCTGTAAATACTGACAATAAGTCGTTGGTTATTTCATCTGTGATTACTGACGATATACGCTCTGTCTGTGATTACAGATGGCATGTTATTGGATACTCAGTTTGTAATTACCGACAATTTTCGCCGGTAATTTTGTACAAACCGTGCAAGAAATTGTTCCAAATATACCGACAGAAGTTGTTGTCCCGTCTATGATTACCAATGGTAATGTTTATTCCGTTAGTAAATGTTTAATTTTAGCGACAAATTTTCATATGTCCATCAGTAAATGAATTAGAAAATTTTTTAAAAAATGTATTGTTAATACTGTCAATAAATTTTATTTTGCATAATTTAAACATCTATTAATATAATAGTATAAATTTAATATTTTAAACATAAATTTGATTGATGATATAAAGTTGAAAATATCTTAATTGATAATAAAAATATTAAATTGCACTTAATAAGTTTTCGTATCTCTAATAAAATGATCAAAAGTACACTGTTAATTTGGAGACGACGGATATTCTAATTGATGCGATGAGGTGCTACCCATATCCTTCAACCCATCTATCTTATTACAAATCTGAGCTATACACTCCATCAACTGTTGCAGCTGAGTTGCCAGCATCTGTACTGTACTCTCAAGCTGAGCGACTCTCTCGTTGGATGTTGACTGCCTACTAGATGCAGCTGTACTGACATGGAGGATTGCGAATAACATGTATTCGCAAATGAATCTAAGTCAAATATCTTTCCTCGATGGTCCTTACCACTCACTGCATGAAGATAGGCTTGAGTCTAATCAACATCTTCATATTGTTGACACTATCATTGAATGCTTTCTTGAATTTGGTCCTATCAGAAGGCAATATTTATATTAGTAAGCGATAATTATCAAGCATTAATATTAAGCCATAAATTTCACATGCATTGAGTTCTCTACAACGATTGTTGACAAATGTTACACCGTCATGCTTATTAGTGTGAGTGTGTAAAAAGAGCTGACAGGGTGTAGGTCTCATGCCCATAGTCTTTTCCTGTATAAGAATAAAATATTATAAGTGAATTATAATTTATTAAAATTTCAGCAGAGTTTCCTCTATTTTTATGAAATCTACCTCCTGTTAAACAAAGAATAAAACTTAAAAACACAGCCATATATGACACTAGACATTTATAACATTATCATTCTCAACAAGAAACACATATTTTCATTCCAAAATTCACACATAAAATTCAATAGAAATACGACAAACTAAAGAAATGACAATACAAATTTAAAGTGTAGATACTTACAAGTCTCTTTGCATGCTCTTGGTGGATAATAGATCCTCCTGTATGTACAAGAAGACTCTCTCCCTCCGGTCCTTCACGTCTGTTAGCTGAATTATGCTCTGAAAGGGACATTGCCTCAGGTGATGTCCAATACTGCTACCAAGGACTCCATATTTCTTCAGAAATATAAGACGGTTGTACACTTGCCTTGTGTATCGCATCAACAAAGTCATGATAACCTGTACGTGCTCATCTTTCCCATACTCTATAGACGATTACGTCTAATTAAGAATCTCAAAAAAATTATTTCTGAAACAAAAAGAAAAACATTCAATTAATACTTATAATGTAATCGTATTTATCTAATAAATGTACAAAACTGTTAATTAAAAAAGAAAATAATAATTTTTGTTGTACCTCAAACTCATGATAGTAAAATTCCTTTAATGCCTGAGAGATATTTTTCCAAGCAAAGCCCTCAATATCAATCTTCTCCTTAAATTTTGATGTCATGTTTCTTGAACACGGTCCAGATAGAATGAACCTAGAATAAGATTGAAAAATTTTATACCGTTTTGAAAATTGAAACTTATAACTTAATTATAAACATATAGTGTTCAATGTATTTTCACTTACATATTATTGACAATTATAATGTAAGTTCTTGCATCAGGTCCCTCTGCTCCAGGCCGATGGCCGCTTTTTTCATCGTCACTGTTTACCCCTGATACCTTTGTCAGCATAGGGGTAGTAAATGATGTAGGGGTTGTGGATAGTGTAGCAACATCTACAGAAGGTACCTCATCTGCAAGTGCAGTAGATGGAGAGGGAGGAGGAGATTTAGTTCCAGCTGCTACAACATGGGATGCTTCACCTATATAGTAAGTACTTCTGAATCGTGGTCTAAATCTTATTCGCAAAATATCTTGTCTTCTCTTTGGTATCATATTTCAACTTGAAATTAATATTAAGCTTCAACTCTTCGAAGTTATGATAAGTAATCTCAGTGCATCACATATAGATAATATACTACAAACATCATACAAAGTCGCGACCTTCTGATGTATGTCAGATTGAAGGATGAAAAAAATGAGAACAAAATTAAAAAAGTTAAAATAAATGTCATGTTTAGTTAAGGTGGAAATAAAAAAAAAGAGGGTAAGCAATAAAATTTGGGAGGCTACAGAAGTGTAATATGCCACAAGAAAATCAGGGCTGATGTATCAAGTATAAGAAATAATTGATTACTTGAATATAATATTTAATTACAAACACAAATTAATCGCTATCATCACTTAATTATAAATCAAAATCATCTTCTTTTTCTGAAGAATTTCAATCAAATTCTTCTTCAAATCTCTGGCCCTCCTCATCCTCTCCAGATAAAATTTCAACGTATGCATTACATGGATCATTCAAAGGTTCATTATTCTTATATAGGACTGATGGATTTATTTCATAGGCATCTTCTTGAAATGCTTCACTTTCAATTCTCTGTTCTCCTTTACTATGTAATTCAAAAACATCTCGAGGTTTCACTTTGCAAGCAACCAACTAATTTGACTTCTCTTATCGTAAGCTAGGAAAAGGGACATAATACACCTGGATTGCTTGCATTGCCAACACTAAAGGTTCAAATTGTCGAAATCTTCTTCACTTATTAATTTCAATTAGATTGTATCGGCTATGCACTTTTGTACCAACATTTGGAGTTGAATCAAACCACTCACACTTAAATCGACACAAGCGAAGATTGCATTAATCAAATCAAAGTTGATTAATGCAAACCGATCAAACTATAACATCTCAAACTAATTCGACATACAGTAAATACTTAGATTATTAAAAAAAACATAAAAAATCATCAATGATTAGAAGAATATTCTAAACAACAACATAAAATGAAGACCTCCTTTGCATTCACACAAAATCCAAAGTTATCATAATCATATTATTAAAGCAATACATATGGTAAATATTAGTTGGACAACTAACCTGTTGGACCCTGTTTCCGAAGTCCAACTCGCATGCAGAATATCTTAATACGTGAGCTTATTTCCAACCCCTTGACCATTATCGGTTTATCTTTTTCTCTCTGATACCACAAGATGTCGCATACTTATAACACATATTCATCACCCATACTTGCATTCAGACACCCCTTTTTAGTTGAGCTCTGCTCTTCGACTATCCATTTATCCATTTCAACCTGAATACCTCAAGGAACAGCGTTGGCAAATCCACACTTTACATATATACCTGCTTCGGGGTTGTTGGCATAACTTTTGCTATAGACATCCAATTCAGGATTTCTTTGGATAGTTTGAAAGAGGATTTCAAGAGTTACAAATTTCTTGAAGACCTCGAAGGCCAGTTTTTACTTCTGAATGGTCAAAAATAGGACAGAAGATAACTATGAACAGTAACCCAGATGATATTGTGAACAGTAACATAGAGTAAGTCTGTGAACGGTAACACAGACAAGTTGTGAACAGTAACACAGAGGAAGTCTATGAACAGTAACACAGACGATACTCTATTAACAGTAACACAGGCTAAGTCTGTGAACAGTAACACAAACGATACTCTATGAACAGTAATACAGGCGAAGTCTGTGAACAGTAACACAGACGATATTCTTCAACTCATATAACTTCTCAACTCCTTCTTATAATACTTGGCCTATGATCTATCCTCTATAGTTGACTTTTATCTTCTGTGTCGACTACTTATCGTCTGTGGTCTATCCTCTGTGTTCTATCCTCTGTAGTTGACTTTTATCTTCTGTGTTGACCACTTATCGTCTATGGTCTATCCTCTGTGTTCTATACTCTGTAGTTGACTTTTATCTTCTGTGTTGACCACTTATCGTCTGTGGTTTATCCTCTGTGTTCTATCCTCTGTGTGATGACGTGTCCTCTGTGTTCTAACGTCATCACAGACGATACTTCTACTCTCTACTTATCCTTTCCTCTATGTTCTATTTTCTATGTGATGACGTGTCCTCTGTGTTCTGACATCATCACAGACGATACTTTTATTCTCTACTCATCCTTTCCTCTATGTTCTATCTTCTATATGATGATGTGTCCTCTGTATTCTGACGTCATCACAGACGATACTTCTATTCTCTACTCATTCTTTCCTCTGTGTTCTGAGGTCAACACAAAGGTTACTTCTCCTTTCTATTCCTCCTTGCCTCTGTGTTGTGACGTCATCACAGACGAATCCTTTCGTCTGTATTTTTTACTCGCAATCCTCCCAACTCTGACGTGCTATTCTAAGACTAACAAAAATTGACGAATTCATCAAACAGAACATGCACATGCACATTTTATTATCCAAATCTTTAAAGTAACAAAATCATACCAAAGAATTAAATTTCATTGTATCCACTTTAAAAATGCTGTCAGAGTTATTACAAAACATATTACACATCAACTTAATTCAAAATACAAAAATGCTCTATGTTGATATGCCAAATGAGCTATTACAGGACTGACTTAGTCCAAATGTCTTTAACTAATGAGGAGGTTTCGATGCCTTGC
>JANZXR010000170.1:19461934-19472543 GCA_027575705.1 Erythroxylum echinodendron
CTTATTCCTAATAGGTTTAGGATTAGGATATTCCTATTCCTATTAAAATAGGATTGTCCTATTCTCGTTAGGAATAGAGATAAGGGCTTCTTTATAAATAGAGGGCTTATGTCTCATTAGAACACACAAGAAAAGCCCTATCCACCTAGCCACTCATTCCTTTTCTTGAGAGAAAAACTGTACAACGTTCTAAAGTATTTTAGAATGTGCTAGCACACATTAGCCGCTACTCGTATCGTTCATCCTCGTGTGGATACCAGCAGAGGATGTTCGCGAACTGCAGCGTCAAGATATCTGAAAAGAATCCCAATCTGTGCATTTCAAGAGGTAATTCCATATAGTTCTTGTTGTGAAATTTCGGTTAACCAAGGCACAAGATCCGAAGTCCTATGGTCCATTCCACTGCGTATTGTGCATTCTTGGGCCATAAGCGATCCAACAAGAACAACTTAGATAGACTAAGAACTCAACTTGTTGCCAAAGGATTACACCAAATTGATGTAATTGATAATAACAAAACATATTCGCCTGTTATTAAACCAGGTATTATTTGTATAATACTTCGTATAAGCCTTATTAAGAACTGACCTATACATCAATTAGATGTAAAAAAATGCTTTTTTACATGGTTATCTTATCGACGATATTTTTATGGAGCAACTAATAGGTCAAGAAGATCCCCAATTTCCTCTACGTGTTTGTAAGTTGCACAGCTCACTCTACAGGCTTAAGCAAGCACCGAGGGCTTAGTTCAAAAGGTTTAACACCTTTTTTGCTCAAACATGGTTTCAAATGTAGCTTGGCTGACTCATCTTTGTTTATCTTAGACTGTGCCATAGGTTCAATCTTTTTAGCTCTGTATGTTGATGATATGCTGGTGATAGGATCATACTCATCCTTAATAATTTCATTTGCACTCTACATTTAGAGTTTAAAATGACAAAAATGGGTTAAATTTATCACTTCTTGGGAATTGAGATCACACGGGATAATAGTGGCTTGTATACATTATAACATCAATTTGCATACACAATATTAAACAAAGCTAATCTTCTTAATTGAAAAACCATGTCTATGTCACTAGCCTCAAAACTCAAAATTCCCTCCAATAGTACACTTTGTAGATCCTAAATCATGAAGAAGCCTTGTTGGTTAATTACAGTACCTAACATTCACCTGGCCTGACTTTGCATTTAGTATAAACTATGCTCCTCAGTTTAGTCGAGCGCCCATCGAGTTTAGTTTCCAACTGGTCAAAAGAACTTTTAAATATATAAAAGGAACCTTAGATTTTCAAGCAAATATTACACTTGATCTTTCTAGTTTTTCTAATGTAGATTGGGGAGATTGCACAATGACAAGACACTCTACCTCTGGTTTTTATACTTATCTTGGTGCTAACATAATATCTTGGGGTTTAAAGAAACAATGTAAAGTTTCTCAATCAAGCTCAGAAGTTGAATACTTTGACGTGGTAAATGCATCAGCGGAATTAACTTGGCTCACCTCTGGGAATTCCACCCACTCTGTTTTGTGACAATTTGAGTGCATTGTTCATGATAATCAATCACATTTTTCATGCTTGTAGCAAATATATAGAGTTGGATTATGATTTGGTGAGGGAGAAGGTAGCTCTGGAAGAATTGATGACTCGGCATGTGTCTACACAAAATCAAGTTGCTGACATTCTTACAAAGCCATAATCCAAAACATCTTTGGCTATGAATTGAGACAAATTATACCTTGACACTCGGCATAGTTTGAGGAGGGATATTAAGCAAGTTCAGCTAAGCCTGGATTACATTGGCCACATCGTTAGATGTGAATCAGCAGCCTCTTTAGACCAAACCACACCTCTCTAATCTTTATATTTAACATGTGTCGATTCTCAATATTCTGAAACTATCCAGTCTCAAGCAAATGATAGACTAATTTATCAGGATATTCTTTTAAAACAACCCTTAAGTCATTAGGACTCTATTTTGATTTTGTTAATAAACTCATAATGACTAGATGCTTCGGTATTATATATATATAAGAATATCCCAGCCCAAATATTTCCTCCAAGACTTGGTTATTCCTCAAAGAATTCCACCTACTCTGTTTTGTGACAATTTGAGTTCCTTGTTCATGACAATCAATCCTATTTTTCATGCTCACAGCAAACATATAGAGTTGGATTATTATTTCATGAGGGAGAAAGTAGCTTTGACACAATTAGTGACTCAGCATGTGTCTTCACAACATCAAGTCACTAACATTCTTACAAAGCCACGATCCAAAGCATCTTTGGTTATAAATCAAGACAAATGATGCCTTGACACCCAGCATAGTTTGAGGGGGATATTAAGCAACCTTACCAGGATCAGCTAAGCCTGGATTACATTGGCCACACAGGGAGTAATAAGGATGTTTTAAAGAGGTGTGGTTTGGTCCAAAGAGGTTGCCAATTAACGTCTACATTAAATTCATATTTAACATATGTCGATTCTCAATATTATGAAACTGTTCAATCTCAACCGAATGATAAGCCAACCTATCGGGATATTCTTCTAAAATAACTCTTCAGTCATTAGGACTCTATTTTGATTTTGTTAATAAACTCCTAATGACTAGATGCTTCTGTATTATCTATATAAGAATATATCCTGGCTTAAATATGTCCTCCAAGACTTAGCTATTTCTCAAAGAATTCTGCCAACTCTATTTCGTGACAATTTGAGTGCATTGTTCATGACAATCAATCCTGTTTTTCATGCTCGCAACAAACATACAGAGTTAGATTATCATTTCATAAGGGAGAAGTTAGCTCTGGTAGAATTGGTGACTCGGAATGTGTCTTCACAAAATCAAGTTGCTGACACTTTTACAAAGCCACAATCCAAAACATTTTTGGCTATAAATTGAGACAAACTATGCCTTAACACCCAGCATAGTTTCAAGAGGGCTATTAAGCAAACTCATCAAGCTCAGTTAAGCCTGGATTAAACTAGCCATGCTGGGAGTAATAATTAGGATGGTTTAGAGAAGGGTGGTTCGATCCAAAGAGACTATCGATTCACATCTACATCAAATTCATATTTAATATGTGCCAATTCTCAATATTCTGGAACTATCCAATCTCAATCAAATAATTAGTCAACTTATCGGGATATTCTTCTGAAACAACTCTCGAGTCAATTCTCCAAATTATGTTTTTCGATTAAAACTCAGCTGCAGTTTTTTCAATTAATAATGCAGTACAAGGGCTGAAGAATCAGTGTAAAGCTTCTGCTCCAGATATTTGGTTTAGATAGATAGCCTTGTGGAAAAGATATTCGAAACTTATTTACAGCAACAAATCGTGAAACATAGTGATAATTACAACTTCATAGCAACATTCAAGATAGCAAAAGGCACGTTTCAATTCTGCTCAAATGATCAAATGATCAAGCAGTAGATGCCTGCCTTCACTACTATAATCTGTTGCATTCAGTCAGTACCGAGGGATGTAGGTTCTAAAGATATTTCTGGAATCCGAAAATGCATCTCCACTTGCTTCTTCCTTAGTTGCCAAATGCTCTGCTCATTAACCAGTCTCATCCTCTCATTCTCCAACCTTAGGCTCTCAAACTCCTTATCTTTCTTCTGACAGTAACTCAACCACTTGAATCTTTGTTTCTCAAGTTCAAATGCCTGAGCTCGAATGCTAACTCTTTGTTCCATGAGCTCTAACAATTGCTTCTTGAGCCACTCTTTTCTCTCCCTTAAAGGCACAGCAGGATTGGGAAAGGTCCCAGCAATTTCAATTCCAAAACTAGTGCAGCCACCTGATTGAGAATCAAGATCTGGCCCAGGGATTCTCTTTCTCTCATCATACTCCCCCATCGTCCCAATATTTTCATCAACATTATTATCATCTTCACCATCAGATTCATCATCATCATTGCCATCATTCCCCTCAACTTCCTCTACCTCTAACCCATTTATCTGTTTCAAATCTTGAATGTCAAGACCGTGGGAATTTGGTATCTTTTGGCCATTGTGGTGAGCACACATTTCCTTATAAAACAGATGTTTTGAGGTCAGTATCTTTCTAACATCATCTTTTGCTTTGGCTGAAAGATGAGGCATTGCGTCCATTAGAGTAGGATTCTCCACACTCTACAACTGGTTCCTCTTCCAAGAATATCATTCAACCTCTTGTACCTCTTGTTTAAATCATTGAACTTATCCTCACACTGCTGTGGAGATGCATGACACCCCTTAGCAATCATAATCTTCGACACTGTCTTCCATTTACCTTTCTTCTGCAATGCTCCCGACTTTCTCTTAAGTCCCTCAACGCCCTCCAGTGACCCATCATCACCAACGCAGGCAACCACTGCTATAAGAAGCTGTACCACATTATCCGTCCATTTCATTCTCTGCCAAAGAGCTCCACTTTTACCCTTAATCCCATTGCACCTCTCGCCAATCCCATATTGGGCGAAATTCGCCTTCTCATCTTCGCTCCAATTGTCCTCACCTGTGGCATTATAATTGTCAACAGCTTTCCCTTTTCTGAGATTCGTCAGATATTCTTTTGATTTCAGTTCTATGAACTCAGTGGCTTTTCTAGTATTATCATGATCATCCAGCAGATTCATACTATTCCGGTGGGTTAATGACGGATTAACCAACTTAAACGATTGGTCCAAAAACCCACCATTTGGTCCCGACATAAACCGCCCTCCCAAACCTGAATTCTCCATTTTCAAAAACTCAGCTCCAGATTAGCTCCGAACCCTATTGACTTCAATTGCTTATATAAGGAATGGACATGACTATGAAAGTAATCAAAGATCTAATACTTCCCAAAGCAAGAAACTTATCCATGTAAGCTTAACTGAAATATCTAGTCACTGAGCAGGATGAAGCAATTTAGAAACTCATCAACTAACACTATGGTTCAACTATCTAGCATTTCCCCCCATTTTCCCCACAAAAATCACATAGACGTAATACAGGTCAGATAAAACAAGAGCACCCAAAGGACTCAATTTCCTCCATTCTACATAAATAATCGAGATCAAACACATAAACGGAAGTGTTGGGTGTGTGTGTGTGTGTATATACATATATAGAGAGAGAGAGAGAGAGAGAGAGAGAGAGGGGAGCAATAAGAGAGCAATATCAGATTCGAAGAAACAAGAACCACGTTCCACGTTGTCGATACTATTGGAAATTAAGAAAGACAGCTCCTAATTAACAACAGACAAGCACTGAAGGATCGACCTACTAATCTCAAATCTCAATCAAATTTAAAAGCTTTTGTCCAGTAATGATCAACAAATACAGAGCCTTCGCTAGTAAAGACAGAGGGTTTAAGCTGAAAAAAAAAAAGGAGAAAAACTAGTCCGCAGCGCAAGAGAAGAGTTACGTGAAGCCAAACAACGTCGGATATTGCCTCGTTTCACGAACAGGGATGCATATATATTGTATTTATTTCAGCTCTTTTGAGTCTTTATTTTATATAAAAGGGGAAAATAATTTTAATATTTAATTTTATCGAATTTAAATTAAATTAAATTATTTTATTTTATAAATATTTAAATTAAATCTTGCATAAATAGAAAATCTAACGGATAATTGATTTACATTTTTATAACATTGAAAAAAATATAATATGTCGATTTTAATTTATAGTCAAATTTCTATCTCTCTTACTCAAAATTGCATATATATTGTATGACATAAAATTAATGGCTTATGATGGGGTGACAAAACTCTATTAATTTTACTTAATAACTTTGTTTCTCAATATCTCCCTAGCATAGTTGATCTCTTAGTTTCTCATTTTATTTTATTTTTTCTTTACATCTCCATTAGTACTGTATGAAATGAATCCACATAAATGGGACATGTATAATTAGCTAGGATAGGATATATTATTTTCTCCATATCCTATTGCATTATTGTACAAAATAAACAACTTTAGGGTACACAACTTCACCTTCAATTCATGGTTACATTTCAAAAGACCCCTTTAATAAAAACAAAACAATTTAAAGGTAGACTATAAAATATAAGAGTATATTTATAAACTCTAACAACTGGTTTACGAAGGTAATCAAGGCTTAAGGAGAGAAGCATCAATGTCAAAAAAGATGGCTGAAATAAGTACTACTGGAATAAATACATTTGAAAGACACATAACTTTGGAGTTTGAGGGCAAATGGAGCTTAGGAAGTGGAAGTGTAACAAAAGGTATAACCCACGAATACTGATATGTATGTTCCATAATTTTTTTTTTTAATTTATGTTTTAATTAATTGTTTCTTGTTTATGATTCATCGACTTTTTTTTGGGGAAAAAGATGAACGTTATGATATTATAGGATTTGTTATGCATATGGTATTGTTATCTTTAACTATGTCATATTAAACTGCAATATTAAATATCAAACTATTATATACTATTCTCTATTGCATTGCATCTTTTTTGTTCTTTTCTAACTTCTTCACTATAGTTGGTGCAACATCTAACTTTTTATCCAATTAAATTTTTTTTCCTATTTGCATGCCTCTTCATCAATATGATTTTAATTAGTTCAAGCATGTTAATAACTAGCCAGCATTTAGCCAGTAAAATCTATCCATTAAAACTTCACTCATATCATTGTCAATTAATAGGTAGTTAGATTCAAAGGAATTGTAACATCTTGCCCACCTCTCCTTAAGATACTCAAGTAAGGTTGAAGCACATTTGATCTCTATTTTTTCAGGCCTCTTCAGTTACTTATTGACATTATTCATGTATGTGGACCATGCATAATACCAAAATTGCTTTTTGAAGTCCTCTCCTTTACCATTCCTATGCCAATTATGATACATATGTTTAGTACAAATTCAGTGAGTTGTATTTAGCAAAGTCTCCTTTATAACTTTGACTAATCCCTAATTAAATATGCTAAATATTAGTTAATCTTTACTAGTATAATCATCTCAATATAACTATATAAAGATGAAGATACCTTCTACATGTCAGTTATGATTGAAAGTCCTTCATTACCATCCAATTTCAATTCATGAACTGACTCCTTGAATCACTAGTGTTTCTATCTCAATAATAGTCCAAGCCAACGAATATACTCCTTCATCACCATCCTTACCTACTACACCTAAAAATTGATCTTAGAACTATGTCTTAATAAAGCAACCATTTATCCTAAAAATAGGTCCCAATTGCCTCCATCCTCTTTTTGTAGCATTAAAACAAATTTATAACCTTTTGAATTATAGCAAAAGATAATAAAGGATGAATAAGATGTATATTAAAAGATAATGAAGTATTAATAAGACAATGAAATTTTCATTTATCATTACCTCTAGCAAGGAGGTGTCTTGATTCCTTGATAATTGTAACTCTACTATAGACCTAGGATTACTTAAATTCAACTCATATAAATATCCCTATAGTTTAACATATTTATAAACAAATATATTGCCCTCTCTTTTCTCAATCTCCTCTTTGCTCTTTTACATATGCTTTGAGTGAACAAAAATATTGAGTTTCTCTCTACACTTTTTAACCATTTTTTTAATCGAGATATTAGGCTTTTTAAGAATTCTATCCTTGAAATGCTTCATCATAAACTTGGCCAAAAATTAATTTTGATTTATTAGTTTTGAACAACTATGATTAAGTTTATGTCTTTATTTTGATATATCTTTTGTCCTTGTCTTATCTAGCATAAAACTCACAAAGGAATCGGCCAATGCAACCAACTTTGATCAATTTCCTCTTACTCTTTTTCAACCTTACATTATATCATGTTTGTTTTGCATAATTGATATCAACATCTTTAAATTCTTTTGTATTTCCAAACTCCATATCCAATCTCCACTATTGTGCTACAGATGATGGATTATGCTTAATTCTTAAACTTAGTCTATAAAAGGCCTCACCTGGCTTGTTTTCACTAGGATACTTGTCACTATCACAATCAATTGAATCACTTTCAATTGGTCAATGGTCATCTAGAATGTCAAAATACAAATCTAATTGTACGTATCCAACATGTTCATCCTATTAATTCACATATTTACCTTATTCTTCCACACGTTTGTCATCATCATGTCACCAATATGCTCCTCTCCTCTAGTTATATGTAATACGTCAAGAGCAAGGACATATCTATTTAATTTATTGGTTACATATACATCAACAATTTCATTAATTTTTATAAGATTTGTTAGCCTAATACAACTTTAGTTTGATTTAATATATATCAATGACTCTCTAAAGTTGAAATTGATTACCCTATAGTATGCCTTATCAACTTGAACGTACCCCAAAGCCTTCCCCATCTCACATATTTACCTATAACTAACATAATCAATGTTAATATTTTCAAATATAGCAATATCCTTGTCAACATATTTGAATTCAAGTTCTAACATGGACTTCCCACTATAAAAAAATCATTATGCTTCCACATTGGTTCATTATAATATGTGCAATACCCATTAGAAAATAATAAAAGCAACATAAATCCTCTAAAAAAATATTTCATTGAAAACAACATAAGTTATTAAAAGTAACTTAAGCCATGATACAAGTTCAATACGAACAGATAGTCCAATATTTAAATGTGCATTTCTTTCCTCCAAAAATCATATAAAGCACAGTTACATTTGTCCAACCACTCATCTTTAGTCACATAATCAGTCATGTAAAGGGTGAAGCTATTAATTCAGTGCAGCTAATACCTACGTCAACCAATTTAGGAATTTATGGTGTTAAAACAACATATGCTTTTTTCTTGTCACTCATAATGAAAGAAAAACTTTATTTAGACAACAAAATATGGTGTCGAGGTCTATAACAAGAGCTGGTCATTTATTATTTAACCTAGTCCAAATTATTATTTTGTGGATTTTAAGTTGTCTTCAAGACTATCAATGTTTTCTTAGTTAGATGTATATCTAACATGCTATTTGAAGTTATCTAACTCTTCCATGTGCTTATGCTTACTAAGATATGGATCCATTTTACCATACAGTATCTATAGTGTTTAAGTTCTAACTAATAAGTTCCTATGATGTGCATCTGTTCAACTATAGACATATCGTAATATAAGGTGGCTTTGATCTAATAATTTTGTAATATATAATTTCCAAAAAAATAAACAACCAACTCTTAAGGGGAGCTTGGTTGATGGGTTTGGAAATGGGTTAATAGGTAAGGAATAAAAAGTGAGTGGTTGGTTGTTGATTATCATTATAGGGGCAATAATTTGATATCTCACTTTTGGAAAATCCTCCATATCCTCCATTTAGTAGATAAATGAAACTCATTCCTTAATTAATTATATTTTAATTACTTTTGGAAAATCCTCCATGCCTTCCATTTAGTATAAGTAATTAAAATATTGTAATTAATTAAAATAAAAATAATTTGATTTTTTTGAAGGCATAAAAATAATTTGATTAATTATTAAATTTTAAGTTTTTTAAATAGGATGATTGGATCCCACAAAGCCTCATAGGCTCAAATTGACATTAAAATATTATATATGTCTATCTCGTCATCAATAATATGATAGATAACTGACGTAATGATGCATGCATTAGACATTCTATTTATGTAAGGTTTAATTTGAACATTTGTAAAACGATATAATTTAATCTGGACATGATGAAATGTCAACGTTTAAATTATATTATGATGCAAACCTTAGGATTATTTTCTGTCCCTTTTGCCTATATAAAATTTGTGACCATGCTCATTAAATAAATTATATATTTTAAATAAATCACTTAAATGTTTTTAAAATATGCATTAGATAAATTATATGTTTCAAATCAATTACTTAAAATTAAAAGATGAATTTAATCTAACTTATATTGTACTCTCATATCTAATACTTTATAATTGATTAATGTTGATTTTGCACACACCACAAAGAAATATATTTTGGAAAAGCAATTTGCTCTTAATGTCTCGTGAAGTTGGTATATGTCACTTCTCATACATAGAAGCAACATTTACTTCTACACTACCCTGCTATCGCCTTAAAACTAAAATTACCAAACCTAAGTGCTCTTTTCCATTACGCGCAAGAGGAATTGTTACTTTGTGAAAATTCCTAATTTCTTGGTTTACTTATTCTTTGATCGTTTTAGTTTTTTTATTTTTTTTAAAGGGAAGCAAACGAAAAACGTTACATGCTAAGTCTGGGGAAACAAATTCCCAATAGATCCTATAAAAGGATCAAATGGCACCCAACGGGTGTTGTGTTAAAATGATGGACACCAATGTCAAAATTGCCAGCATATTTGGCTAACCAGTCGGCGCATCTGTTGCTCTCTCGGTAGATGTGCTGATGAGCAACAGTACAGTTTCTAGTGAACAGCTCATGGATACCTCGGACGATTGGGTTGGGGGTCCTGGAATGGCTGTTTGCAAAGGACAGAAGATCGAACACTGCCTTGGAATCGATCTCGAGCTCGATTCGGTGATAGCCCAGATTCCATGCCAGTGTGAGCCCAGTAAACACCCCCCAGAGTTCTGCATTCAGCGGAGAGCACCATCCAATATGATGTGAGAACCCTCCTCGCCAGTGGCCTTCACTATCTCGGAGAAC
>JANZXR010000170.1:19472643-19487619 GCA_027575705.1 Erythroxylum echinodendron
GTCTCCAGCTTTTGTTTCGTTCCGTCCTGTTCCGTTCCGTCTCCAGATACTGGGGACAGCAACCAAACGTAGCGTAAATGCCAAGCAGTGAGACTTAGATGATCTTTCTGGTAGAAAGTCTCAAGATAATACTATGCGATACTTTTAAAGATTGAAGGGTTAGAGATAACAGGTTTTTAATTTTATAAATGAAGATAATAGTTTCCTTGAAAATGGTGTAACTATGCCATCAAGGATCGATCCTGATCCATAAAAAATGGACACTATACTCCAGACGAATAACAAATTTGGCAAATTTATTTCATGAAAAATCATTAAAAGCAGTGCCCAAAAACAATTACATGCCATCGCATCAGTTTCCAAATCCCTTCACGGTTACCATTTATGTACCTTGAAGAAATGCAACTAGGGGGTAAATAAGCATCCCCCCACTGAAAGAACAGTCCAATTTTTACACTTCAAGCAGGAAATGACAACACAGCTATCCGCTTTCACAATTCATTAATTGTGAGAGAGCTACGAAGACTACGGAGCAAGTAGGACTTAATATAGAACATAGGAGTTTGCCTTTCATGAGTTTCTGACGTACAAGGGCTTGTTATAAGACTGCAACAATAGGGAAGAGCAAACCACGCTAAGAGATGAGGCGGCCATGCAGGCACCTGCAAGCCACGGCGGCAATCGAATTCCAGTAAATGGGTAAAGGATTCCGGCAGCAATTGGCATGCCAAGTATGTTATACCCGAGGGCCCAAACATAGTTTAGATGAATTCGTGAAATGGTCCTCCTAGATAAATCTATGGCAGTGACAACATCTTCTAAGCTGCTTTTGATGAGAACTATGTCAGCTGCTTCTATTGCCACATCAGTGCCAGCACCTATTGCCATGCCCACATCTGCTGCAACGAGGGCTGGCGAGTCGTTTATTCCATCACCCACCATGGCAACAGTCACTCCTTTAGCCTGCATCCAATCCAACATTTTTTTAATGATCAAGAACTAATCCAAATCATTAGAATGAAAATCAAGTGTTTTCTTTTTATCCTGTTGCAGAATCCAAGCCTGAAAGAGAGGGAAAAAAAATTATGATATTTATGCTGCTAATATAATTAGATTCCTTACTAATTTGGTTTCATACCTAAAAACTTTTCAAGGATTCCGATAGTCCAAGATATTTTCATTAGAACCACAAAAGTAATATGATTGTAACAATATTGCAGCGCTAGAAGCATCGAGATGATTATAGGTCCAAATTGTGCCACATCATGGAAGTGTAAAATAATAAAAATATATCTTTTATTTCGTGCTGTTTTCCTGTAAGACCTCATATAAATGTCTCCTCCGGTAACGACAACATAAGCTGTGTATCACTTTATATTACACTTCATATTGTTCACATCATGCTATATGTCTCATTTAGACATTCAGAATTTGTGTAATGCAAGCATACCTGCAGATCTTTAATTCTATCAGCCTTTCCCAGTGGATCTGTCTCTGCAAACACATGCTCTATTCCAACCTCCTTTGCAATGGCTGCTGCTGTCGCCCAATTATCCCCAGTCACCATGATGCTTGTGATTCCCATGGAACGTAGAAAAGATACAACACGGTTGGCTTCTGGCTTTACTGGATCCGTAACAGCAAAAGCTCCAGTAACCCTTCCATCAATTGCAACCAACACACAAGTTCTAGCCAACTGTTCATTTTCAGCAATGTATCTTTCCACATCACGCTCAAATGCGACACTGAAAGCCCGCATAAGCCTTTTGTTTCCAACCAATACTATTCTATCATCAACTTTTGCACTCACCCCAGCTCCAGCATGCACCTCAAAGTCCTTAGCCTCTGTGTGATGTTCTCCATTAGACCCAATCTTTGGACATAGCCTCTTAGCATGTTCTATAACAGCTTTTGCTATTGGATGTTCGCTATTTGCCTAAGGAGTTCGGACACCAAAATATTGAGATTAAACTTAGTCAGTAATAAATATACTACTCGAAATGACAAAGTGAAGAAAATGCATATCAATATACTTGTATGGAACGTAATCTTGTCCTGCTTCTCAATTTCTCCATACATGTGTAGTAAAATCAACAGTACTTCATGAAACGATGGGGGAAAAATATTTCACTTTTAAAGTGATTTTGTTTAAGCATCAACATAGCTCACATCTCTGCTTCAAAACAAATAGTTAGAACTAAGCCTAATATGCTTGTGCACCGTATTTGAAACAATCGTACAGCTCCAATACTGCTAAAAGGACACACACCCACCTCAGCAGCAGTCGCCATGTCACAGAATTCCTCTATTGGGATGCCAGAAAAAAGGACAGAACTAACAACTGTTGGTTTTCCAAATGTTAGTGTCCCGGTCTTGTCAAAAACAACTGTCTTGACCTGCAGAAATGAGAGAATTTGACCCGGATAAGCCACTACAGCTGACAAGATAAATGAGTGCTTACTGATGAGCATTTAGTTTCTCCTTACCTTGTGTGCCTTTTCAAGCGCATTGCCACCCTTAATCAGCACTCCTTGAGAAGCACCCTTTCCTGTGGCAACCATTACGGCTGTAGGCGTTGCGAGTCCTAAAGCACATGGGCATGCAACAACCAATACTGAAATTGCAAACTGCAGTGCAAGTTCAAATCCATCCATGGCTTTTGGTATCCAGTGTCTAGGGTAAAGGCCAAACTCTCCAGGTATAAACCAGCCCAGCCACGTTGTAAATGCTGCAACAACAACCTGAAATCAGGCAATAATTTAGTATTCAGACAAGACATATGCTCTGTTCAGAATACCATATCCTTGCAACAAAACAGACTACCACAAAACAGAAAAGATATCAGTGAATAACCAGAAAAACATTTGTGATGTACAAGAAAAATCTTACCATCTCCACAAGATCACAAACAAAAAGGAAAGATGGAAGTTTCTTGTTTCACAAATCAAGTGAACTCATTTCATCATGCTAGCATTTGATTCAAAATGAGCGGAATAAAATATTGACTTTATAAGGAAAAAGTACAGAAACCCAATGCATGGCAATCTTTTTCATAAACATGTGTGATGTACAGGGAAAAGCTTAGCCTATCCGCAAGATCACACAAGGAAGAAAAAAAAAAAGACAAGATGGAAGTTTAATGTTTTAGAAATCAAGTGAATCCATTGCAGCCTGCTAGCATTTGATTCAAAAAAATGAGTGGATTAAGATAATGGCTGCATAAGAAAAGAGTGCAGATACTTAAATGAGTGGCAATCCTTTTTTCTTTATGTTTCCGATATTGAAGGGCCTAGAGTCCTCAAAGAATTTCTTTAATGAAATCTGCTTAGGTAGCTTTCAACCCTTCCTGTGAATACACAGTTCACGATTTCTCCCTTTGGAATTTGTTGTAGTTACAGATTTCCTTGTCTAGTATAACCAAATTTAATAAAAATAGAGGAATTAATCAACTTACTGTAGGAACAAAAAACCTGGAGATTCGGTCAGCGAGTTTCTGAACAGGAGCTCTGGCAAGCTGAGCAGCTTCAACCAGTTGCACAATTTGGGAGAGCGCAGTCTCTGACCCAACATGTGTAGCTTTAACCAGTAAGCATCCATTGTCATTCACGGTCCCACCAATTACCTATTTATCAAGTATGGGACAAAGAAAGAGAGCTCAATTGAGCATTTTTGCTATATTCCACATGAACACATGTAAACAATACATAGACTGTACCTTGTCACCAGGTCGTTTAGCAATGGGCCTTGCTTCTCCAGTAATCATACTCTCATTCACATGGCTTTGACCATCAACAACAATACCATCCACAGGAACTTTTTCCCCTGGAACAATCTTGATAATATCATTTTTTTGTAACAATTGAGTACTAATTTGCATCTCGGATGTAACATTTCCATCACTGTCCATTGTTATCAGACAAGCAGTATCAGGAGAAAGTTCAGTCAGCTTTGCTAAAGCATCTGAAGTCTTTCCTTTAGCCATAACCTCCAAAAATTTCCCTAAGAGAATAAATGATATCAACATGGCACTAGTCTCAAAGAAATCCTGCCCTTCAAATTTATCAGAAGTTATTGCTTTTATCACCACATATACAGAATAAAAGTAAGCTGCATTAGTGCCTAGTGCAACCAAAACATCCATGTTGGCAGATTTTCGTCTCAAAGCATGGTAAGCTCCCACATAGAACCTGAAAGTAATACCTTCGTTTTAGTATTATTAGTTTCTTACAGCGTGAATTTACCACCTGTAATTTTCAATGAGATTAAAAGAATAATTTTATTACCTTCGGCCCACAATGAACTGCACCGGTGTGCAAAGGACCCACCTAAGAAATATCCCGATGGTGAGTGCATTATGAATTCTGCACTCTAACCAATCACCATAAGGATGAAGCATTGGAAGTACCATAGAAAACAGAAAAACTGGCGCAGAGAAAAGGCAGCTAAATAAGAATTGGTTTCTATACATCCGAATTTCTTGCAGGCCCTCTGTTTCTCTTCGTCTAGGAGGGACGTGCAAGCTTGCATGATACATGTTGGGAACAGGAGAAGCATCTTCAATACACTTTATCAGAAACCTTGGACCAGTTAAATCTGGATCATAACTAACAATAACTTTATTCTCTTTCAAGTCCATCTCAACAGCATTCACTCCTCCTGCTGATTCCAAAACAGATTTGATAAGGGCAGTATCTTCTGCAGAAATAAAGCCTTCAAGTGTTAGATTTACTTTGTTTGCATCATTCCCAGAACTGATAAGCTCAGCACCAAACCCAGCATCTGCTACTGCTTCAATTACACCTTCTGTATCAATGATGTTTGGATCAAAGTGGACTTTTGCTTCTTCAAGAGCTAGACCAACCACTGCTTTCCTAACTCCATTGGTCATTAAGAGTGCACGTTCAACAGACTCAGAGCAGCTGGTGCAAGCCATTCCTTTAATCCTGAGCCGGCATACTGCAATGTCTGGTTCTGGAAATTCTTCCACTGGAAATCCAGCATCTTCAATGGCTTCCTTAATTACTTTAGCCTAACAGAAAAAAAGTGACAGTGTCAGACCAGTACTTCTAAACTCTCTAGAAGGAAACGGTAGCATACCAATTTAATATTACCAACATCAATGTCCAGGAGCTAGATTAGCTGAGTCATAAAAGATTAGGCATTCTCCAGGGTAACTTACTGTAGTGAGGTCCGGAACATAGGTAATAGCAGCCTGGCCATCAAGGGGTGAAACCACAATGTTCTGAACTCCATTAAGGTCCTGAAGCACAGATTCTATGGACGTTGCACAAGATGCACACTTGATGTCACCAATTCTGAGCTTGGCCGTTCTAACCTTCTTATCTTTGTTGTCACTGTGTTCTGAAACAACAACCACAGCACTGTCTGAAGACTGCTGAAGTAGGGGTGTCTTGAGATCGTCCCTCCCATTAGCGTTCAGTTTACCATTTTGAAATGGTGACTCCATCTTCAATCAATAATCACCAAATAAGACTTCATCAGACTACAACGCAAAAGATTTGATGATTGCATACGGATGGTTAGTACACGTGTGATGGCATGATTCTTTTCAAAATCTAACCAAAATGATTATAAAAAAACGGCCAACTTTTTTTTTCACAAAATTAGCGCCATTGTGAAAATTTTCAATCATGCATAATATTCACTTATGTGAGTGAAATTTTAAATCGAAGCTGCACCAGAGAACCGAACTAGAAATGAAAAAAAAACAAAACTACATAAAAACAGAGGAAACGATAAAATCAAAAAAAGAAAGAAAGCCAAAAGAGAACAGGACGAAAACCAACGAGAAAGCACCGTCGAGTCGTAGTCAACACGCAAACATTCACACACATATAAACACACGAAATTACAAACGATACGGATCTACACGTGTATCGCCACACGAACCAATCCATACACAGAAGATGAAACGTAAACGGCTAGAAGATATAAATACCTGAGGGAAAAAGAAGCGCCGGTGGCGGTGATGAGGGGAGAAGTGGAATAGGGGTAGGGTTTATGAATGCGAGTCTGTTTGATAGAACAGAAAAAGAGAGTGATGAGGGTAACAGGAGGAAGAGGAGGAGGCAGATTGTCACAGGCAGTAACGGCAAGAGAGAGAGACAGAGAGAGATTTTGCGCCAGAAAGGTCTGAGTCGAGGGTTTTATAGGTTCGATTTGCTGTGCTATGATGCGGCTTTTGTTTTTGAAAATTTGAAATGTGCAACGTCTTGTTTCTTACTTATGATTAACCGCCCTTGTAACCTAAATCGTTCTTTACATGCGTGTGATATTATGTAAACGAGTGACTTAAAAGCTTTTAAACAAAATCTATGCAAAAATTGACCGGCAAGGGTATTTTATGTTATTATTTAATAAATTAAGAATGAATTTGGTTCAAAAAATTAAAAATTTTGAATTAATAGATTGTATGAATAAAATGTTACATCAACTTTTGTTATAATTAGGTTCAACTTAATTAAATTATAAATTAAATAAGGTAAGTTTGAATTTTTCTGTTTTATTTCCAATCGTATATAATCTTTATAAAAAAAAGATCAAATTAATTACGTTAATGTAAAATTTGAAATGGAAAATTTGATCTATCTATCAAAGATGAATCCTTTTATTTTTATATACAACAAAGACTCCTAAATCAACTAAATTGTAAACTCCTTAAAAATAACCCCTAAAAACGTAACTGAATTTCCTATAATACAGGTCTACCTAAAATACAACACCTTCCATATATACAATGTCCAATACTCCCCCTCAAGTTGATGCATGAAGATTCCAAACGTCCAACTTACAACAGAGGTGTTCGAACTTATGACGACGACCAAGACCCTTCGTCAATATATCTGCCACTTGTTCATTTGTACGCACATAGCTTGTAACAATACTTCCTCGTTGTATTTCATCCCGAATAAAGTGACAATCAACTTCAATATGTTTCGTTTTCTAATGATACACCGGATTAGCAACAATATGTAACGTTGTTTGACTCTCACAATACATGCATGCAGAATTGTCATCCAGCACGCCTAAGAATCGTAAAAGTCCTCGCAACCACTTCAACTCACAGGTCATAGTAGCCATGGAACGATATTCACCTTCAACAGAGGAACGAGATACCATATACTGCTTCTTGGTCTTCAAAGAAATAGGTGATTTATCCAACAACACAACACAACCTGTCAAAGAGTGACGAGTCAAAGGACAGCTTGCCCAATGTGAATCACAATAAGCCAATAATCTCAAATCACTATCAGATGACAAAAATATGCCTTGTACCGAACTTCCCTTCAAATACCTCATAACACATAATGCTACTGATAAAAGAATTTTAAGAAGATAGATAGATGAGAGATAGGAGTCAGTGTTCAGGTAATTGCTAACCTTTTATTCATTCGCAATCTTTACTTATAGGGAATTCAACAAAACAGTTATAACAGAAGAACAAAAGATTTGGCCAGTAACCTGACACTCACTAACTAAAAATGGGAAAATGCCTATATTCTAGCTAACCACTAACAGCACTGCAAATCATGGGAAACAGGGGTCCGTATTATTCATATCAGCTACTTCCAAATGATCCAATCTTGGATGTTGCATAAAATGAGCCAATATATGAACAGAATAAGAAAGCTCAGGTCTAATGATGGTCAAATATATCAGTTGTCTCACTAATCGTCGGTATCATTATGGAGTAGCGATAATAAAAAAATGTTATTTCCAATTTGAGGGGTTTATGTTAAAATTAATGATAAACAACATTTTACTATATTACATTATGAACTTTTTCATTTTTCTCAAAAACAAATTTATAATCTTAAATTTACTTATATTCTATTTTATTATAAATTATTTTATTTTATTCTATTCCATTAAAAATCTGAGGTCGAATCAAACGTAACCTTAGAGAATAAAAAGCAAACAAAGGGCATAATTTAAATGACAAATTTGAGCATCAAACTTCTCGGGCTTCCTCACTCTTCAGCTTTGTGTACAAGAAATCCAATGTCCTTCCTCTAATACCAATACCAAAACCCAAACCAGAATGAGCCCACCACTTAAAATCAACGGTTATTCGCCTTCTTCTTCTACGATTAGCTCCCACTCTCAGTAGTGGCTAGTTTTGTAGGGTTTATCCCCCTAAAACAATGCCTCCAAACGAAGACGTGCACTTCTTCACTTTGTCTTCCATCGAGATTCCCGATCAAAACCACCAACAACAACCGAGACTTCCTCTCCCTCTTCCTTTACCTTTCATTTCTCGCACTTTTAATTCTCAAATCGCCAAATTCAAACTCAGTTTCAGTAATTTCGTCCACTCGATCCTAACTGGCTCCAATTCCCACCTACATGGACCTTACTATCGTCCCGGCTCTTCTCTTCTTTCTTTGGCATCTTTGTCGCTGTCTCAGTCGAATGATTCGAAGGGGGCAGCTAAGTTGCCGATCCTCTGTTCGGCGTCATTGTCGCTATCGCAACCGCCAGAGTCGTCGTCGGAGGCGGCGATGTCACAGCAGAAGGGAAATACAGCTACTACTCACTCCTCGAGTAGACACGACGAGGAGAGGGTTTTGATTAGCGAAGTGTTGGTAAGGAACAATGATGGTGAGGAGCTGGAGAGGAAAGACCTGGAAGCTGAAGCTGTGGCTGCACTTAAAGCTTCTAGAGCCAATTCGGCTCTCACTGTGCGTGAGGTCCAAGAGGATGTTCATAGGATCATCGATAGCGGCTACTTCAGCTCCTGTATGCCTGTTGCCGTTGATACTCGTGATGGTATCAGATTGGTGTTTCAGGTATAGCAGCTGTGGTTCTATTGATTAAGTTTTTGTTTTTATTGTAACATTCATTTGATTATTCTTTAACTGGAAAATTTTGTTGTATGATAATGCTAGGTTAGAAAAATGTGTTCTAAATGGTTTTGAATTGGATGATTGACTAATTATGCTTTCTTGTGGCATAAGGTAGAACCAAACCAAGATTTTCATGGTCTGGTATGTGAAGGAGCAAGTGTTCTTCCTACAAAATTTCTAGAAGATGCTTTCCGCAGTGGATATGGTAGGTTATGAATATTGGTTCATGACTATGTGTCCTTTCATAGTAAAGTCCTCTTTTATGATGTTTGAGTATCAAAATATCTTAGTGTTAGACCTTCAATGAGCTTGATTTATTATTCTATCAAGCTGTGCAGGAAAAGTGGTTAATATTAGGCATTTAGATGAAGTCATCAATTCTATCAATGACTGGTACATGGAACGTGGTCTATTTGGCTTGGTCAGTACTTTTTCTTCTGTATATTTGCTGCTTTCCAAATGTTTCTTGCGAGTGTGATATGGTATTTTTACCTTGTGCTAAAAGAGCAAATTTTCACTTTCAGTGCACTTTTCTTCTTCATCAAAAATTCAAAATTAGGTTTCAGGTGTCGAGATCCTCTCTGGGGGTATTATAAGATTGCAAGTTGCTGAAGCAGAGGTGAATAATGTTTCTATACGTTTCCTTGACCGTAAGACGTAAGGCCTACCTTTTATTTGCTTTGAGCTTTACTTTTTTTTTTTTCATGCTATTGTATGACAGACAGATGCATGAATTAACATACACACGCACGTGTAAATTATAGTCAAAGCTACTTCTATGTTGAGTAAACTAATTCATTCTTTACTGTTGTCTCAGTGGTGAACCAACCAAAGGGAAGACAAAACCTGAAACAATACTTAGACAGCTTACAACCAAAAAGGGGCAGGTAATTCCGTACCCATATCTTCGCCACCATTATTCTTAATTTGTATAGTCTCTAGTAAATGCTGAATCCACAAATTGAGAAACAACCCTTGGATTTTGAACATGTCAACATTCAGCTGAACAATGGGCATCAACATCTTTGTGTGTCCAACATAGTCTAGGCATTTTAATTATTGTCTTCTATTGCTTAGCATGGTTTTTCTGTCCACTTATTCATGGTTAAATGGGTCATCTGTTCATTTCTAATGGTTGGGAACTCTATTAAACTTCCTCTCTTTTTTCCTTTTTCTTTGTTGCCATTATCGTTCCACAGATTTACAGCATGCTTCAAGGAAAGAGAGATGTGGATACTGTGTTAACTATGGGAATAATGGAAGATGTCAGCATTATTCCCCAGCCTGCTGGAGGTAAAACTTTAACCTTGTTTTCTATGGAAGAAACCACGGCTAGGTCTTCACTGCTCTTCTAGCATCAGTCATCTAAATTAGACTTGGCTTTTGTGAAGTTAAATTCTGATGTTTTGTGCTTTACATGGATTCTGTATTATTATATATTTGGCATATGGATTCTCATGTGTTATCATATAGTTTTTTTATATGATTGTTTTCTTCTCGTTTCATGATTATATCTAGACACCAACAAAGTTGATTTGATAATGAATGTTGTTGAGCGTCCAAGTGGTGGATTTTCCGCTGGTGGTGGAATATCAAGTGGGTGAGTGAAAATTCGGATCTTTTAGAGCTATATGTATGTTCAAAAGTTTTTGTTGAAGACTGTACGTGCTATACTTTGTTCATATGTGAGTTTTATAACATGTATTTCTGATTATCTTTTGAATTCTAGGATCACAAGTGGCCCTCTATCAGGACTTATTGGAAGGTAAGGCTACAGAAGAAATATGATTATTGTTTTCTTTGTTTTTCCTTTTCCATCACATGCAATTCAAATGGGCCAGTAAATGTCAAACTAACTTCCTTGCATCCTCTCTTTTCTTTTTCTGATCCAGCATATTACATTTATTATTTTATTACTGTCACCTGATCATGTTCTGTTTTACCCGTTCTATTGTCATTCCAGCTTTGCATATTCTCATAGAAATGTTTTCGGAAGAAACCAGAAACTCAATATTTCATTGGAGCGAGGGCAGATTGACTCCATATTTCGCATAAACTACACAGATCCATGGATTCAAGGTGATGATAAGCGAACCTCAAGAACCATTATGGTCCAGGTAGCGTCTTGTGTTTCAATGTCATCACACTTACGTGGTCACAGTGGTGGGCTCTTTTCTCCCTCCATCTGGTCTAATTCTTTCTATTCTAGAATTCAAGGACTCCTGGGAATCTTGTTCATGGTAACCAACCTCACAATAGTAGTCTGACAATTGGGCGCATAACTGCTGGCTTAGAATTCAGTCGACCTATAAGGCCAAAGTGGAGTGGAACTGCTGGACTTATTTTTCAGGTACTCGCATCATTAAGTTTTATTTTTTACTTTTGTCAAAACATTATCGTTAGGGAGAACACCTCTAAAAGAATAGCTAAGAAAGTCCATACCTCATTTGGCAGTTCGCCTCATGTGGCTGATTCATAAATTTTTAATTCCAATATCTTAACTATTGAACTTGATTTTTTTGGATATCTCCTAATAGTTTTGTTTCCTATGTACCACTTCTTCATTTTATTTCTTTTTGTGTTTTAAACTGCAATTCAAACTGTTGACTTCTTCATCAATTCTAACACACTCAGCATGCTGGTGTACGGGATGAAAAAGGAAATCCAATTATTAAGGATTGCTATAGTAGTCCTCTTACTGCAAGGTATAATCTCCTTTACTGTATCTATTGCTATCTCAATATTTTAGTTACTTGTATGTCCTTGTCGCAAATATGCTAGAAGTAGAATGTGATGTTGGTTCTTCACTGTTTGTCATGCAGTGGGAAGAACTGTGATGATATGCTGCTAGCAAAAGTTGAAAGTGTTTATACTGGATCTGGTGAACATGGCTCATCAATGGTTGTTATTATCATTAAAAAAGATTCTCCTACTTTTGTTATGATTGTATTTGCTTGCTTTTCTTTTTACTTGTCAAAATTATGTCGCCGATGACTATATTTATTTGTATTTACGAACACCAGCATCACTTGTTTTTCTTTACAGTATTTACGAACACCACCATCACTTGTTTTTCTTTACAGTTTGTATTGAACATGGAACAATGTCTTCCTCTTTGGCCTGAGTGGCTGTTTTTCAACAGAGTAAATGCTCGCGCAAGAAAGGGCGTAGAAATAGGTCCAGCTCTTTTTCTTCTGAGGTATGGTGTATATTTGATGTCTCTTAAGTGGCAATATGCTTAGTTGAACCGGCATACTTGCAACAGTGGGAAACGGGATGTAAAAATGCTGGATAAACCAGAAGGGTGTTCCCCGATACGGCTTTGAAAGGATTATGGCCCATTTACTTGTTCTTATTATTAACAAACATTCCTGAAAAATTTCTTTTGGATCCGAAAATTTGCACTTTTTTTCTTTTCCATCTGCATATTTCTCATTACAATACTTGGCTGTGATAGTTTGATTCATCATGCTGACTCGGCTCTTGTTTCAATTTTGTAGTTTATCTGGTGGCCATGTAGTAGGTAAGTTCTCTCCTCATGAAGCCTTTGCCATCGGTGGCACAAATAGTGTGCGAGGGTATGAAGAAGGTGCTGTAGGGTCTGGACGGTCTTATGTTGTTGGCTCCGGTGAAATTTCTTTTCCTGTGGTAAGTGATGTCAACAACTATTTTATAAATTTTGTATTTAATGCTATACGGTACTTGTTTCTCTTTTCTTTTCCTTTATCATGATGCGAGTTGATGATATTTGCCCAGGCATTGCATTTCTTGCCGCCTGTGTAATATGAACTGTATCGATCCTCTTCTCTTCCTTGTTTTGCAGTTAGGCCCTGTGGAGGGAGTTGTGTTTGCTGACTATGGTACTGATCTAGGCTCTGGGCCCACTGTGCTTGGTAGGTTCTCATTTTCGTTACCTGTCCTTTCCAAATTTTGATGTTTGGCGAAGGTGAATGTCCTGACACTTGCACGCGGGACAACTCTCAAAACATAACATCCACCATCATAAAGCTGAAGTCTTTTCCTTGTCCTTGAGCATTAATGTTTGATGTGACAATATATGGAGTTTAGTCTTTTAGAACTTAGCAAAACCGTCCTTGTGGTATCTTCTCAAAACCGTCCTTGTGGTATCTTCTGTTGAGTTCAAAGGCCTTTGACAAACTCCAATTAGCTGGAATTTCCGGTTGTTGCTTGTTGTTTTAGGCATCTTAAAGACGTGTTTTTTTTTTAATCAAATAACATAAAAATCTACAGCGGAGAATTTAACCTGTTAACATTTTGACATTTGTGATTGAGAATTCTGATTCTTGTTGAACAGGTGATCCAGCTGGGGCAAGGCTAAAGCCTGGAAGCGGATATGGATACGGCTTTGGCGTTCGTGTGGACTCGCCCTTGGGCCCTCTGCGTCTTGAATATGCATTTAATGATAGACATGCGAAAAGGTTCCACTTTGGAGTCGGTCATCGAAATTAGCTCCTTTTCTAGTTTGGACATTGGGCGTTACCCACTCTTTCCTTTGTTCCACAGATGCTTATATTTTGAAAGTACAGCCTTTCGTTTATTGCAACATAGTATTATGAGGCCTCTAGGGCTAGCGGCATATCTGTTGTATGTCTGTGGACCTGAATTCTATAACATATCCTTTTGTTATATAAAAATTATCTGGTAAAAAAGGTGAAATTTGGTTTATTTCATTTTCATGTGTATGATGTGAGATTTGAGAAAAGGATGCTATCTTATGTATGTAACCCTGTGCATGATAATATAAATCTTTCTCGAACTTAAAAGGAGAGGCTATGTTGGTGTTGGGTAGGTTTTGATTCCATTCCTGGAAACTAGCATTCAAAGTCTGTGAAAAGTACAATTCCAACATCTTTTGAGACATCCAATTTGTCAACAATTCATTGTTCATACACGTTGTAGGAGAACTGGTACAAAATATCAATCCTCTAAGCAAAGATAACACGCTCCCGTGGGGTGGTCCAAATGGTTCATGGAATCTCTTTAAAGCTTCTAAATTATCGTGGAGGTTTGTGTTTACGTTTATGTCGTGTAGTTCTACAAATTTTTTTCTAGAATATTAGGAGGCAGAGTCTACAAAACTAAGCGACTGATCTTGAAACGTGGGGATGATGATAAATAAAAAATATAGCATTTTAGCAAAAAATTATTTAGTGTATATCTGAAGAATATCAATTACAGGTCTACTGTAAAAAAAAATAAAAAGATATGTTATACATCTAGTTCTTAGAGGAAAAATAAAAAAAGGTAGGCTAGATAAGATGAGGGTTGGGTAGATTTTGTGTCCATTACTGGGAACTCGCATTTAATGTTTGTAAAATAAAGCTCTTATAACATTTTTAGCGTGGCAGTGGCATCCAACTTCAGCAATTCAGTGTACATCAAAATCGTACTAAGACTTGGGGCCAATAAAGCTTTGCAATGTCTGGAACACATAACATGTTCCTTCCTTCAGAATTGGCTTTTTCTTCTTCTTTTTTTTTAATTTTAATTTTCGTGAGCGGTAAGTAATATGACCGTTGACATTAAGATGCTCAAGTTATAACGCTAATGTACAGATAGTTGGCCTCTCACTTTCCACAGACAGCAAGTTGTACAATGAAAATGGCTATCATGCAAGTTATCAATCTTCTATTCCACTCTTCCCGAGTGTTACCCATTTTTATCCATACATTTCATTAAAATATTGTGAAATGAGTGGATTAAAGTGTTTGGAACAGAATTGGCATTGGTGGAGTGAAACAAAGGATCTCCTCACATCGTGCAATCCCTTCATCAAGCAAAAGATACATGATTAGTTTGGGAAAATGACGACGGTTGATAACCTGCTAAAATGACAAGTATTTATTTTCAATAAGTACTTACGTGTTTGGGATTGCTGTTTTGGTAACTGCTGAAATGTAAAAGTAGGTGTTTGGCAAGTACGGTTGTGATTGCTGAAAAGAGATAAAATGACTAAAAAGTCCATTGATTTAATAAACTATTAATTGTTATATAAATAATTAAAAAATATGTTATTAGTCATATAAAATTAAAATTATAAATAATAAAATATTAAATTAAAATAAGAAAATATAAATAAAATAAATTT
>JANZXR010000170.1:19487719-19511869 GCA_027575705.1 Erythroxylum echinodendron
ATTAAATTATTAAATTAAAATAAGAAAATATAAATAAAATAAATTTAGTAAATAAAATATTTCACCTTACTTAAATAATATTGGCAAAACTTCCTTCTATTATTTAAGAGTGGGTAGAATAGAAAATACTAAAATATCATGAGGTTATTATTGGAAGGTAAAATTTCTACCACATAAGCAGTTTCCTAACGCAGTCTCCTTTCTGCTTATCTATTTCTACGGTGACACCGCAGTTTTCTCCAACCTGCTGTTGTCGACTGCAAATCCAAACGAATGACTGCGTTTGGAAACTGTAGTGGCTAAGTACTTATTCCTACCGCAGCGTAGATCCAAACGCAGCCATAATCAATGAGAACAATGAATTAACTTCACCTTGACATAAGATATCACATTCCTTCCTGACATTGCCACTCACATCCTACATCTGTGGTATGGTGAGGATAAGTATTTATTCACCGCAGTCTTCAAACGCAGTAATATGTTTCAATCTGCGGTAAACAAATGGAGGTTGGAGAAAAGTACGGTGCCACCGTAGAAATTAATAAGCAGAAAGAGAGTTGCGGTAGGAAACTGCTTCTGCAGTAGAAATTTTACTTTCCATTAATAGCCTTCAGTACAAGTATTATTTTCTACTATACTCTTAATTAATATGACTAATAACATATTTTTATGAAATATTTTATTTACTAAATTTATTTTATTTATATTTTCTTATTTTAATTTAATATTTAATATTTATAATTTTAAATTTATATGACTAATAATATTTTTTAATTATTTATACAATAATTAATAGCTTGTTAAATTAATGGGCTTTTTAGTCATTTTATCTCTTTTGAGCAACCGCAACCGCACTTGCTAAACACCTATTTTCATGTTTCAGCAGTTACCAAAACAGCAATCTCAAACATATAAGTACTTATTAAGCTCATTTCAGCATATTGATTTCAGCAGATTATCAACTGTCACCGCTCCTCCAAACATAGCCTAAGTTAATGTATCGCACTTTGTTCTCAAGGAACAAGTAAGAATTGTTGCCTCCATAAGGTGCAAGTACTTTGGTTTTGGAATTGAATTTAATCATTTAAAAAGGGAAAGCTAGTGCATTTAGAGTAACGTGACGAACCATTAGTTAACAAAAATAAGTGTTGAGTAAGAATGGATAAGTGTTCTTTATCGTTAAAATAGTGGAGCAAAAGGCCATAAAAAACAGGATCCTCCTCCCCAAAAGCCACTTGGCGAGCTTAACAGATGAACAATATGTTTTTCTTTTGTGTTATAATTATTTATCAACTTAACAGCATACTTATTAATTATGTCACAGAATTAAGATTTTATTGATAAAAGTTGTAGAAACAAATAGTAAAGAGAAAATGACAAAAGGAATTTTCCATTTTTTTGTGTAAGTATAATTCAATGTATATGGGGTACTTATAAACAATTAAGCTAACTAAATATTCCTAATTTTATGATATTCAATCATATCAATTTAGCTAGAAATAAGGATCAATTAGCTATAATCAAGGATAAGATAGGGTATATTTTATGATAATAAGATTAATGATAGGATTAATAATAAGATGATAATATTATTGTTAATACCCTACTTGAAAACAAGATCTGCAAAGAGCCAAAGTAGATAAGACTTTGTGAGAATGTCAACAGTATAGATTATGAGGAAACAGAAACTTGTTTATTCACCTGGAGAATAAGATGAGGAAAAGTAGCTTAAAAGAAGACCATGAAAGAGTGTACCTCAAACATACCTCAATATACGAAGAAAAATAAGGAAGTGAGTGGTATAAGGTGCGAATATGAATTGACTCATAACATGAACAAAATCTGGACGAGAGATAGTAAGATAAATAAGACTGCCAACTAATTGGCGATAAAGGGTACCATCACTAAGTAGACTTCCATTAGTAGCAGAAAGGTGATCGTTGGAGTCAAGTGGAGTGCAAGCTATCTTAGTATCAGTGATGTCAACTCGAGAGATGAGATCAGTAGCATACTTGCTTGTGACGTATGGTATCTAGATTTATCTAATGATACCTTAAACCAAAAAAAATAGCTTAAATTACAACTTAAGGGCAGAGATACCTTATATGTCATCAACAGTTATTTTCGTATTATCCATATAGAAAAGGAGAAGAGTGTACCCTTGATTTGTTTTTCCAAGAAACAAGGCATGATCATATGAGCTGGACTTAAAACCGAGTTGTCTAATGGTGGTGCTAAATTTTACAAACAAGGCTTGAGGAGCTTGTTTTAATCTATACAAGACTTTGCGGAGATGTCAAAAGTTATTTAGAGGATGATCATATCCCGGAGGAGTTTGCATGCGCCCTTCTTCTGTGAGATCATTAAGGATGGCATTCTTGACATCCTTTTGGAATATTTTCCATCTTTTACTAGCAGTAACAATAATGAGACTGCATACTAAGGCCAATCAGGCTACAGGAGCAAAAGCCTACTTATAATCAATGTCATATTCCTAAATGAATCCTTTAGCAACAATGCAAGCTTTATATCTTTTCACTGATCCATTTGCTCAAATCATAATTTTGTAGAACTATTCATAACTAACAACTTACTTATTTAGAGGTAAGTTAACCAAGTCACAAGTATTCATATGGGTAAGTGCCTATATTTCTTCCTCCATTTCTTTCTACCATAAAGGATCAGAGCTAGCCTTAAGATATGTGTGAGATTCATATAAAGACATAATGGAATAAACATAAAAATCATGAAGACAGACAGAGAGTTGACTTACATTATCAATACGATGAAGCAATGATGGTGGAGGGTGATGTTCTGATGAGGGATAGTCATATGGTGGATTTGGTGGATCCACAACTGTAGAAGATGCGGCGGGATCAGTTGAAAGTGAACTATAAGGTTTACTAAGAGAACCTGTAAAAGAAATGTTACGAAAAGAGATAAAGTGGGATTAATTAGCTACAACCAAGGAGAAGATATTATAACGTCAATAATAATATTATCATATTATGATTAATCTTATCATTATTAACAATAATATCATCTTCTTATCATTAATTGATTTTTTATAATAATATTATCATCTTATCATTATGTTAATAATAATATTACCATCTTATCATTCTTCTTATCATTATAAGATATACATCATCTTATGCTTGATTATAGCTAATTGATCCCAATATAGTAGAAGAAATATGATTAAGACAAGAATGCCAAAGATAAGAGGTGACAGTCCCATTAATAATTTTAGATGAAAGATGTAGGGAAATAAGCTTAAACAATTGCCCAACTTTATGTCCTGTGCCAAAGATATCGCCTACTGCAATTAAAAGATAGGTCAAAACTAAGTTCATATAATTTTCCAACATAAATGAGATTTAAAGACATTTTAGGAGCAAGAAAAATGTTGGGCAAGGTTATTATAGGTGTTTGAGTAGTACTTACACTTTAGACATGTATAATGGAATTGTCAATAATATGAACAATGTGTGGGACTAATAATTTTTATGGAGATGAAAGAATGTAAGAATTATAGCTAATTTAATTTTAATAGGCAAAATCAAATTACCATAAGGGTATAATACCTATTTTGATAGATAAGGCAAATGAAGAGACAGTGCCAAAATCGGGTTGGGTATTTTTCTTTAGTATTAATATGTTAAAAAATTCTTCCTTTAAGAAAGCTGCACATTTTTTTAGCTTACAAATCAGAATTTGAACCATCAAAGGTGATATTAATAGGATTAAGAATATATTCGGTAAGTTTAGAGGCATTCATAATGAAAAATGGTAGAAAACCTATATGTAGAGTTAAAGTTCAATTATTCTGACCTTAGAAATGGATTTAGAACATAAGAAAAAGAAACCTTAGGAACCAGTCTGATTAGCAAAAAAATCAAACGAGAAAGGGTTAAACTGGATGGTTAAATTGTTGGTCAACTCTTTTGAACTGAACTGAACCAGAGAAGACAAAATATAACATGTAGATAAATCAGTAGTCAACCTGTGGTGATCAATTAGGATGATAATGTGGCATATAATGATGTTATGTCACTGACGTTATTAATGACATATCTATTAATATAGATGATGATGTGCTTATTGATGTGCTATGAGTAGGATGCTAGCATAGTGTTGACTATGCGTCTTATTGCTGGCGTGGCCTTAACATGGTGCCTACCTGGGTAATGACATGGCAAAAGGTGAATCTGCATTGGTTTTTATCATTTTAGTTAAAACGATGTCGTTTTATTAGTTTAAAAAATGACATTGTTTAGACATTCTTCTGTTAGCTCAAGATTCGTATTTAATGAATTTGTTGATAACCTTATAATATTTCAAAATTCAAATTAGATTTATTTCCTTATATATAAACAACGGTATAATTCTTAAAGGAAATAAAATTATGAAATAATTGTCTTCCTTTTTGCAAGAACCTTCTTTATGAATTTACTTTATTAAAAATGGTTTATCCGAAATGATCCTACTTATTATGAAGGTCGTATATTAGCTACGTGATTACTGAAAGACTTTTGGCAAAGATAACATCGAATTTATTCAGAATTGAAACCATCCAGTTGACTAAAGATGCAAATAAAGTAACAGCTAGTTGAAAAAAATGCCTACTTAAGGGAGAGTCACTGCTTTTGCGAAAATAGAGATCAAACTTTTGAAATATAGCTATAGCATCAAGATATCCTTTGGCCCAAACAATTTAACTCATGTAGACCACACTTGTCAATAAATTCATTAAATTCATTCATGGAAGGCAAAGATCTAGGATTATCATCAATTCTCTCAGAGTTCCTTCTAATAACGTTGAAATCCCCTACTACTATCCAGGGTTTATCATTCACTTATAGCCCCTCTAAGTCTTTCCAGAGAGCTCTTCTCTCCCCATGAGTGCATTTGTCATAAATAAAAGAAATCAACATTTTTTTTCCATCTAACATCAACCAGTCAGAAATAGATTGTGTCGAACACGCTACTGTTTCAAAAATATTGGGATCATTCCAGAATACCTATATCTTTCCCCCTTACCCTTCATTCGAAATAAAGTAATGAAAATTCAAATTAATAAAATTACCCAACTCATGCACGCCATCCACTTTAATAAACGGTTCCGCCATCGCAAGCACGTTCATCTTATACTTATTGAGTAACTTTGTTAACCGGCCTCTGGAACTGCCCAACCCTCCTATATTCCAGAAGAAAATGTTTTCACTCATAAATTTAAAAGTTTTTTTGGGATATGCGCCCGTCAAGATTTCCTTACCGCCTTTCCTTCATGTGAATTACCTTTAGAAGTTTTTGATGCAATGGATTATCTCTCTCCATCTATATCATACATTTTTTCCTTTCCCAACAAAACTGTAAATTCTCCTTCCTTTTGCTCTGATGAGTATCCTATTTTCTCATCTCCCAGTGGACTGCCCTTACCCAGGCAGACATTATTTTCTTCCTCTCCTATCACCGTGTTCTGCACTCTATCCCCTTTCTCTATTCGTTGCAAATCAGGTTCCTTATCTTGCCAAACTTTTTCACACCCTTCACTACTATTATCATAATCTCTCACTATATTGTTTTGAACTTTTTTAGCCCATTTTGTTTTTTCAATTTTTTTGCCTTCCCTGTGTTGTATCCCTATCTCACTGGTTATCAGTTCCGTTTGGGCACTTCTCACTATATTGTTTGATTTTTCCTTAGGCTTCAATTTTGCTAATCTCTTCACGTCCTCTTTTTCATTCCTTTTGTCTATTAGACTCTCTCCTATAACAGTTCTGACTTTATCTTCCATCGCCTTCTTTATCCCTTTTTTTTGTTCCAAATTTGCTTTTCATTCACTTCTCTTTCATTTCCCTCTTCTCCCCCACCATGCATACAATAGACATATGCCTTTGTTTAAAACACTTGGAGCAATAAAAACCATTTCATTCATATTTAGCCTCCTGCCAGATGCAATTCGTAGGAGAAACTAATATTGAAAATCCGTTTATCGATTCTATAGTAAGATCATATTCGATACAGATACGCGCCCGAGATGTAGGCGTACGATTCAATGTGACGTTATCTGTTCCAAGATATCGACCAAACGTTGTAGCTATAATTTGTAAAATATCAGTTCGATATATGTGCCTCGGTAGCCTCGGTAGAAAAATCCATTGAGGTGCTGTTGGAGATTCCTTATTCACATCAAAATCTTTGGTCCATTTGAATAGCCGAAAAGGTCTACTATCTATTGTTCTTTCTTCACGTGCCTAACCATGTACAAATCTCTTTCATTTTTCATATGAATCAATACATGGAATTCATCCGTAAAGCTGATAGTAGGAATGTCAATCAACCCCCAAGTTTTTACCACATTAAGTTTTATCTTATTGATGGATAGGCTTATTTTCGTAAATTTCATCACCAATGCATACATGAATTCATCATCCGCTTTTGCCATCTCCACCTCTGGGAAAACAAATCCCATCTCACCATCGATATCCACTGGAAAATGCATGGGTATTTTGAAGCTAGGATTATTCATCTTGTTATTAATCACTTGAGCATATGATTTTTGGCAAGTATCATTGGAACCAGCGGGCCCCACCGACGGAGAGGCCATTGGAAGGGTGAAGACTCCTTCCAAAAATCAAGAGTTTCAATCAGTGACTGGAGAGTTGACTAGTAAGCGACTGTTTTCCTCCTTTTGCATGCGACTCTTAGTCTTCCGCTCTTTTCTCTCTCTTCTGCTCTTTTCTTAATAGCAAGCTTTTATGGAGGCTCGTCAAATTAATACTTGTTTTTATAGTTAAATATTCAAGTTGGATACTTGGTGAATAGACGTAGGCTTGGTTTGTAAGTCGAATCACTATAAATCGACTGCATCCTTCTCATCTTCTCTCTTAACTTTTATATTTCCGCATTATATTGTGTGTGTGTGTTTATTTTAACAAGAGGCTCCTTCACTTTTAAGATGATCTTTCTATTTTCAACTTCAAAGAGGTTTCTTTCAATTTTAATAGGTGCCTTCTATTTCAAATTGCTTTCAATAAGACTTTTTGTTTAACAAGCTGCTTTCGTATACACAAAATCCTATTGTATAATATGGGCTCCTACAGTTTTAACTATTGGCAAGCTCTTGTCATTACTTCTTGAATTGAAAGCAACTTACAAATTTTTTTTAGTTAAACATAATTCGCCTCCTTCTTGCATGTGTTTGTTTTATCATCTTCTACCTCCATATGCTTCAACTAGGGTTTTTCGAACTTTAATAGCTTTAGGTGGTGCGCGTGGGCACGTGGTGGGATTTTTGGAGCCATTTTTGATACCATTACAGTCTACTTAAGAATATGAACAACTTTGTATATAACAAGTTGTTTTTGGAGCAGATTGATGAAGCTAAACTATGAAAATAGAAGGCTACCAAAAAAGATTTAAAAGAACCCCAAATTTGTGATTCCTATTCACAAAGGAAACTTTAATACCATGTTGAAAGAAATAGTTAAGAGAAAATAATGAAAGAAAATCTATTTCTTGTCATTTAATGTATATGGGAGTATTTATATACCCCGCCTAACTAAAGATCCCTAATTTTATCTATTAGCTAAAAATAAGGATCAATTAGCTATAATTAAGGATAAGATAGAATATATCTTATAACATGATAAGTTGATAATATTATTGTTAACAAAAGTCACTAATTATGTGAATCAATTTCAAGATAACATAACTGCTATTTAACCAAAAACCATTAGAATTTAAAATCTCATTTATCATGAATAATCAATGTTACACTTCGATGGAGCTCAGAATAGATAAACTACAACAATGCTCATCATTTAAGCTTTCATTATCCCAAATTCAAAGAAAATCAATTTGGGATTAAGGTTTTTTCCTTAAATAAGTTTTTTGTTTCCACCTATTTAAAATAATAATAACAATAATCATTTGAGTTTCGAAGGAGCTTTCACCTGTAAAACTATAGTCTTTAATTTATGACAATCTTTATTTTTCAAGCACATATATTATTACAGATGGTTGACCGAATATTAATTAAAAAAGTTATAAATACATGCACTATAAGAAAATAAGACATTACCGACCAAAAATTACCGGTGGAACATATTCTGTCGGAAATTAGCAACGGACATTAACTTTCCCTCAGTAATGTTGGCATATTTACCAACAGACTAAAAATTTGTCGGTAAACGTGGAGGAAAAATATTTTCGCGAGTTTTCCGAAGAATAATAGTGATGGAACATGAAGTTCTGTTGCAAAATTATGAGGTAACGACTGGCGAGGAAAATTTGCAACTTGAATACTGACAGTATCAGTGTTCCATCGATAAACTACTGACAGAAATTCTTTTCTATCGGTAAGTGTTGAAATGATCATTAAATAAAACGACATCGTTTGGTTTTAAGCCAAACAACGTTGTTTTGTCATCAAAGTTTTATTTGTGTTTAAATGTGTTGCTGTTGGTAAATAATGAAAAAATGTAGCTGTTTTTTTATTAGTTAGAGACAGTTCGGGTTACCTATAACTTGTTTGATGAAATGTCTCTTAGAACAAAACTTAATTATGTTGATTTATTTTATAATGAAAAGATTATACATGTAATTGTTAACATATTGTATTATATAAATTAATTATAATTAAGTTATGTCAGTAACAATTTTGACACTTGGAAATACAACAATTTATTTTCAAAAGTCTTAATATGTAGTAACTTAGATAATTTGCTCCAAAATCTATCACAAGGTTGAAAAAAATATGTTGTGTCATCTTAATTAGGTATATCTTATAAGTGAAACAAAATGGCATCTACAATTAGCATTGGCAATGCCTCACTCTTAAGTGAAACAAAATGAGAACAAATAGAATGTGTGAGAGCAAATATGCATAAGAACTCTAAATCACTTGATATATGCTCATTAGATCCCTAAATATATGCTAATCTAATAACTAAATATATGCATAAATGAATAATCAATTGATTTACAAAATTGTTAACAAAAACAATGCCAAAGTGGATTGGGATAAAAATTTGCATGGGGAATAAAAACATATATTGACAAGTAACACAAGTCATTTGATATTATTAAACACGTTAGCAACTTCCAATTACTAGCACCAAGATGTCCTCTCTCTTTACCAATAAAGCAACCCATAGACAAGATTTAGCCTTATAAAAACTATTAGAATTGAGTCAAGCCCAGATCGCTTATGGCCTAAGCTTAACTTGAACTTTTTTATTTCAGCCCAATCTTAGCTTGATGCATAAAGCTTAATCAAACCTAAATTATGTCACTTGAACTTAAGCTTGATTAATTTTTAAACCTAAAACTGAATAGGAACCAATCTAATTTTATGTTATTCTAATAAGACCTCTTCATGGCGTTATTGTCTTATAGGAAATGACAAACATGTATTTTCGATTCACTAACTAAATTTGTTACAAACTCAAACCTTTAATACTTTCAAGAGTTTATGAAGTTTAAAACATTCAATAAAACCAATATTTTTTTGTTCATGATCATATACTTATGATAGTAAAGGCGAAAGTGTGACATTGCTAAGCTTGACTCTTCCAATTTGTAAAAATATCAGAGAAAAATAACTTAGAGAAGATGGAGTAAATTTTGAGTTTATTTAATTTCATCATGTTATATGCAATCGCGTAAAGTTTTCTTCACTTATACACGAAAATACCAAACAAGTATATAAAAGTTCAATTCTGTATATCTCTAAGTGGTAACCCAACGTAGTCGCATAAAAAATAAATCGAAAAGAAAAGATTAAAGAAAATAGACCAAGATAAGTGTGTAAGGTCTTAAAACATACAAATGAGCTAATGTTGCCAATAGTAGATGACTTGTGTTGATATGCTATGTCACCTTTTAATTTATAGCATAGCGGTTCCCTTATGAGTCCTTACTTTTACTTTGCTTTCGCCTAATAAACAAACAACTGTATTATATTAAATATTTCATATTTTTTTAGCAAACCCTATTGTGTCGAAGAGCGTCACTCATATTTCTTCGTTGTAATATGAAGCTGAACATCCATCCAGGTTTGTCGTCGAACTGAAGTTTACCATATGTATTGATTTAATAATACGATTCTGATACCTTTGGATTTTGTGTGAATCGAAAGGAGGTCTTGATTTTGTGTTGTTGTTTTGAATATTAGAATATTCTTATAATTATTGATGAGTTTTTATATTCTTCTTTAATAGTCTAAGTATTTTTTGTATGTGAAATGAGTTTGAGAAGTTATGGATAATTCATTCCATAATAAACTCCTAGGATGGTATATAGGCTAGAAACCTGTGATGCAGCTCCCGTGAGACTTATTAGTGAAAAATTCCACTAGCCAAAAAGTCACTGCGAGAACTTGTTTTCTTGATTCACAGGCATAAACAATGCCACGTATCATAATTTTGAATTCAATTGTAGATGATTAATTCAATTGATTAATACGTTTCATAAACAAGACCATTTGTTCCATAATAAATACCTAGGACGGTATATAGGCTGGAAACCCATGATGTAGCTCCCGTGAGACTTATCAGTGAAAAATTCCATGAGCCTAAGAGTCACAGCGAGAACTTATTTTCTTGATTCACAGGTGTAAACAATGCCACGTACTATAGTTTTGAAATCAATAAAGCGAAGTGTGATATTTAAGTGTGACTGGTTTGATCAAACTCTAAATGTTGGTACAAAAGTGCATAGCCAATACAATCTGGTTGAAATCAACAAATGAAGAAGATTTCGACTTTTTGAACCTTTCGTACTGGCAATGTAAGTGATCCAGGTGTATTATATCCCTTTTCCCAGCTTACGACAAGATAAGTCAGATTGGTTGGCTGTTTACAAAGTTAAACTATAGGTGTTTTGAATCACGTGGAAAAGGAGAACTGAGAATTGAAAGTGAAGCGTTTCAGGAAGATGCTTATGAAATAAATGCATCTGTCGTATATGAGGATAATGAACCTTTGAATGATCCATATAATAAATATGTTGAAATTTTATTTACGAGAGGATGAGGAGGGCAAGGGATCTGAAGAAGAGCTTGAGTTTGATTCAAATTCTTCAGAACAAGAAAATGATTTTGATTTACAATTAAGTGATAATAGCGATTAATTTGTGTTCGTAATTGAATATTATATTCAAAAAATCAATTATTTCCTTTTCAATATATTGTATAAAATATTGAAATCAAATTGTAATATTTCTACAGAATTCAATCAAATATTAATTTTAGATTCAAATATGACACCAAAGAGGAGACAGGATATGATGCGACCAAGATTCAGATCATGATTTGGAGGTACATAATGTACAGATGAAGCATCTTATGGTGTAGCAACTGGAGTTGAATTACTTCCTCCTCCTCCAGCTACTACACTTGCAGATGAGGCATCACCTTCCGTACCTGCTAGTATACCATCCACCACCCCTACATCATTCACTACTTAAATACCGACAGAGATATCAGGGGTAAACAATGTGAATGAAGGAGACGACCGCTAACTTGAAACTGAGGGACCCAATGGAAGAACTTACATTACAATTGTCAATAATATGTAAATGAAAATATATGAAATATTATATGTTTATAATTAAGTTATAGGTTTAAATTTTGAAAATGGTATAGATATATTTGTTTTTATATTAGGTTTTTCCATCTAGACCGTGCAAAAGAAGTATAACATCAAAGTTCAAGGAGAAGATTGAGCCCGAAGGTTATGTTTGGAAGAATATTTCTCAGGTGACAAAAGAATTTTACTATCACAAGTTTGAGGTACAACAAAAATTATTATTTTCTTTTTTAATTAACAATTTTATACATTAATTAAATAAATATTATTAGATCATAAGTATTTATCGAATATTTTTCCTTTTGTTTCAGAAACAATTTTTTGAAATTCTCAATTTGACGCGATCATCTATAGAATATGGGAGAGACGAGCACATACACGTTATTGAGACTTTATTGATACGATACACAAGGCTAGTGTATGACTGTCTTACATTTTTTAAGAAATATGGAGTCGTTGGCAGTAGTATTGAACATCACTTGACGCAATTTCTGTTTTAGAGGGTAATTCGGCCAACAAATGTGGAGGATCGGAGGGAGAGAGTCTTCCCATACATACGGGAGGATTTATTACCCACCATGAGCATGCAAAGAGACTTGTAAATATCTACACTTTACATTTATATTCTTTTTTTTTCTTTGTTGTATTTTAATTGAATTTGATGTGTGAATTTTGGAATAAAAATTTGTGTTTCTTGTTGAAAATGATAATGTTATAAATGTCTGGTGTCATATATGGCTGTGTTCTTGAGTTATTTTCTTTGTTCAATAATGGGTATATATCATAAAAATAGAGAAAACTCTGCCGAAATTTTTATAAATTCTAGTACACTTATAACATTTTATTCTTATGTGGGAAAAGTCTATGCGCATGAAGCCTACACTTCGTCAGCTCTTTTTGCACACTTACACTAAGAAGGATGATGGTGTAATATTCGTCAACAGCCGTAGTAGAGAATTAAATGTACGTGAAATTTATGGTTTAATATTAATGCTTAATATTTATCACTTACTAATATAAACACTGTCTTTTGATAGAACCAAATACAAGAAAGTATTCAACGACAATCTCAGTAGTCTGAAGATGTTGATGAGACTGAAACTTATCTTCATGCAGTAGGTGGTAGGGACCATCGTGGGAGAATATTCAGCTTAGGTTTATTTGTGAACACATATTATTCGCAATCCTCCACGTCCAGTACAACATCATCTAGTAAGAGGTCCACAACCAATAAAGTGCAAGAGCTTCGGAGCACAATGCAGACATTGGCAACTCAGTTGCAATAGTCGATGCAGTACATAGCTCAGTTCCTTAATGAGGTAGATGAGTTGAAGGCTAGGAGTAGCATCTCATCGCACCAATCAGAGCATCTGCCATCTTCAAATTAATAGTGTACTTTTAGTCATTTAATTTGAATTACAAATACTTATTATGTACAATGTAATGTATTTATTATCAATTAAGATATTTTTAACTTTATACCATCAATTAAATTTCTGTTTAAACAAATTAAATATATATTATTAAATTCATAACTGTTTAAATTATGCATCAACCATAATATCATCAAATAAAAATATTGATGTATATTTTTTTTAAAAATTTTCTGGTTAATTTACCGACTGAAGATCGTTGTTCCGTTGAAAAAACAATTGTATTTACTGACATCACACCACCAATCGTCGATAATTATAGACAGAATAACCAATTTTGTCGGTAATTATTAGCAACGGCTATTTCTACGACACTTTTATCCATCGATAAAATCTGTCACTAAACTAATTTGTCCGTTGGTAATCTCCGTTGCAAAATGACATTTTTCTTATAGCGATTTATCTTCTCTCAAACTTGATACTAAATGTAACTAACAAATTTTGTACATTTGTGAAATTATAGTTACATCACTATACCAATTACAAATTTATGTTAACAAAGAGATTAAAAAGAGGAAATAGAGTTAGAAATAAATTTTACAAGAAATTAGTTTTCGACACTCAATTAAATATAATAGACTATGGGAAATATAAGTTTATTGATAAAATTTAAATTTTTAGGTAATAAATAAAACTTAATAAAATTTAGAATTTTTAACAGTAATGTATAAGTTTTATTTGAAACTTGAATCTTGAAAATACAATCAATTTTTAATTAAAATTAGAATTTTACGTTTAACATCCCAAAAAATGCAATATAAACTAAGATTGCCCGATCAAATGGGTACTTGTAAACCACTTTCATCGAATGCATCGTAAAATCAAAGGCATAGCTGGAAACAAATTCAAGGGATACAAATGCTGAGGAGTACTGTAACCGGTACGGTAAATCTGATGCCTGGTTTGAAGAGATACAAGTCCAGGAGACGAGATCAAAGTCAGTCGAGAAAGCAAAAAGAAAAAAAGAAAAAGCTAGCTAGAGCTAGCTAGCTAGCTAGCTAGCTAGCAAGCAAATTAAGGGGATTAATGGCAGTGACGTCAGAGATGGAAGAGAACAGTGAGCTATTAATCAATGATTGCTCCTGGAGCTACGACCTTCCGAGTTACTTACAACGGCATCACATCAGACCTTTCTGGCCTTTTTTTTAAAAATATAATAGTTATTTTTAATCACATATTTATATAAATTTGTATTGTCGTAGATAAAATTTAATAAAATAAAATAAAAATTGGTTAACTAACACAAAAAACTGCAATCGTCGTATACATATATATACTCACTGCCTCACAGTTTCCACGTGTATGCTCTCTACATCCTCACCATACCCGATTAAACATATATGCATATTGTGTTGTATACCATAAGCGTAGGGTTTGAATGACTTGTTTCCTTTTTAATCTGTGTTTATTTATTAGATAAATAAATGTTCGTAAAATGATAAAAAAGGTGATCTGTTCCATATGCTAGTTAGTTACCTTGTCTCTCCGGTTATGTTAAATCCAAATGATTAGGTTTTGTCCTTCTATAAAGAAAGGCAGATTATTCATATTAAACGCATTCTTCTCTTTTTCTAAAATAAACTCATCAAACAAACAACACTCAAGAAACTGAATACTACAATGGTGTTTAACCTTTCGAAACAACCCTTACTGAGTGAGCTATTTCTTTCATTGGATTGCTTTTGATAGCTAGAGTGAAATTAATTACAAAAAATACAAATAATTCATAAATTCAGTAATAAAATCAATGAAAAATTTAATTTGAACGGTTAAACTTTTTTTTAATTTAATAATTTTTTAAAAATTGAATTTAATAACTTTAAAGTATTGCTTAGACTTGTTTACCCAAAAACTAGACGACATGTAAAACCTTTTCTCAAGTATTTTAAATATTATCCAAGATAGGGTAATAATTATATAATTTAAGTTGGTTTAAACATGGATTTAATGTTAACTTTAAAGAAAGCATAGCTGAAATAATATATTAACTACCAGTCAGCCAGCTTCAAAATTTCAGCAAATGAAATTTAACAAGTTCACATTTGAAAAGAGGAATCTCAAGGCAAGTTGCGAAACCAAAACAGAAGTAGACAAAAACGGTAAATGAGTTTGAGAAAATAGAGAGAGATGCCTGAAAATCTCATAACAAGACAGAGACAGGTAGGTTCGAGGGACAAGAAAGAAGTCAAGGAAGACACTCGTGTTGTCTTGGGGACACCGAAGAGCATATAGATTGATGCATAAAATCTGGTCAGAATATGGATGCTTCTGCTGCTGCATGTCTGATCGTGATTATGGGCCTGTATCTATTTAATTAAACATCTCCATAAATTCATGTCTCTCCAGTTCTCTCAAACTCGAGGAAATTTCAAGCTTTATTGTGCAATTGGTGTAATTTTGCTCTCACGTCATGTCGTTAATTAAGAGAGCCTTTGCGCGTGTAGTACACAGAAAGAACAATCTTTAGATATGGAAATAATAACAAACTGGAATTTAGAAATCAATGTCATATAGCCATTGCCATTGACATAAAAAGAGAACAATACAATTTTCAGTTAGATGGTCTCCCTTAATTTGCATGTATATGGCTTGTGAAATAATAGTCATGCATGACAATTGAGCTGTGATTCGAGAATTGATGCACTTTAATGTCTCCTACCAAAGATAAAGGGTCTCCATACATTGGAAATCTACAAGATTTGTTTATTTCCAAAGAAACCGTTGCACCAATCCCCAAGATACATTAGTTAATCAGTAAGTCAGAACTATTGACAATATTAAACTTGGTGTAGTGTTAAGACACATCGCCTAGCTAATAACCTACCCCTCTATATATTTCTATAATTCTTCCGCTTCTTGTTGCATGGAAGCTTCCGGTGAGATTGCTTACATTAAGCTACATGGCATTGGATACTATCGAGCTAGCTACCTAAAACTCCCCGTATTAGTAATTCCCTTTGGCTGGGAAAAAGCACGAAGTCTGCTATGTCTTCTAACAAGTCAATGGGAATTGTGCTCCATGTAGTGAAGTTTGACATTTTAGAGACTCCAGTCTGTCCACAAGGGCATGTCATGCGTATATGATGTGACAATTTGAAGGACACAAACTGCCTTTCCAGTTACTTCACCTTTGGCTTTGTGCTTGGACCCGGGATTCTTAGCTTCCCAGCAAGCATGGGCGTGGGACACTTTACTTCTTCTGTCTTCGCACAAACACTGTGGAGTTAGCTCGTCACACACCTACAAAACCCAACTTGTCCCTTCAAGTTCTCATTCAAAAAGGAAAGGAAACCGATGTCACTCATTTCCGTAGTCTGTGTCTTAATTTTCTTGCGTTTCTGTTGTTGCTTAATAAATGAAATAACTATATGTTATAGACAAGCACAAGTATATTGACATAGCTGAAGCAGTGATAAGAAGCCTTCGTAATTTTGCGACATAAGAATAATGTGAATCATAAGTTTTAAAGACACAGAAACATAGTAATTAGGGTTATAACTCTTTTACCTATAGATTTTAATTGATTGATAATTTTTCGGGTCAAGCCAAAACTTAAATACTTGTTACTAATTAATGTGATTACAACCTTTTATGGATATGACAGTGCCAATCGTAATGTCTTTGTCTCAAATGCCTATAGTATCATACTGAATGACTCCGAGTCATGACCTATATTTGTCAACATATATATAAACGCAACTTTTGATATGTTAATTTCCCAAATTTCAATAATCTTCTCTCTTAGTTTTTGTTATTCGCATGTTACTTTAATTTACAGTCATCTCTTGAAGATTTTCTTTCTATCTTTAATTTTGTTTTATTTAAGTTTATCCTTACATTTTTGCGTATCTTTTCATGTAGTAAATTATGAAATGTTAGTTCATATGGATATAAATTATAACTATTGTCAAGAAATTTTATTGCCAAAAATCTGAGACTGAGATTGATGATGAAGTTGTTTATGGTTTGATCTCTTTTCATAGGACTTTCTTGTGTTATTCTGCACGCATATATATTTATATAAAATGGTTTTTTTTTCATATTAAAATAATTTACAATTATTAAAGAATATAATTCAAAATTCGTTGACTATGATGCTCATAAGAGATGGATAACGAAAACATCAAAGTTGAACTAAAAATAAGCATGACACGAGAAGTGGTTTTGGTTAATAACTATCTATATTTATATATAAAAATTCCATGATGGTTTGCTACTGCCAATCGCTCAATAATTGCAACCTAGAAACATTCATCTGAATTATATGTACCCTTGGAACAAATACAAAATTTTCAGTGACACTGAATGCTATCAGTACTCCTCCTGCAGGTGATGAGCTTTATGAAGATCGGTAAATCCTATCTAGTCTGCCCTTAGCTAGCTGGTACCATTGTTGTTTTTGTTAGTGTATGCGTACCATTCACGTAAACAAATGCCAGTCTGATTTTTGCTATGTTAAAACATACTCTGTCTCCTACACACACACACATATATATCGACATGATATATACTAGGCATTATCATCTGACAAAATGTCATATAAAAACTTGTTACTATCAAATATTTCTAATTCAGTGATAAAAAAATTATTAAGGCGATATAATGGTAAAGAAAATTTATGTTGGACGTATGATTTTTTAATTTTTATAATATTTATGTCACTTTATTGCAACATTTTAAATTATAATTGTGATTTTAATAATGTATTTGACTATTAACAATGGAAAGAGATACATTTGTTTAGATTAGAATTATATATGTCAATGCCTCGATGTCTTTTCTCCGTCTAGGACGTCAAGTGATCAAAATGTGCATGCCTGCTCTCTGCTGTGTGGGATTTGTAGAATAGAAAGGCAACAGACGCATGAGGAATGAAAGAGGAGATAAGTAAGGTTCGTGGGAAGGAAGAGTACTTCGATAAAAATTTACCTGTGCTCTCTTCGAAGAAGGAAACAGATGTATATAATTGGGTTGGTGAGAGGCTAATTTAGTTCAGCTACTGGATTTGACTAGATAATATATTTGAACATAACTTGTTTTGGCAATTGAGTCTGGGAGAACTTAATTAAAAAACAGATCATCTTCTGTTATGGAAATTGAGATTTTTGGTTCTGCAGCATCAGTAGCAGGAATAAGCATACAACCATGTGGGGGAGGGGAGGGTGTAGTAGACAAGCACCAAGAAAAGAGAGAGATTTTGGAGGAATAGCCAAGACTTGAACACTGAGTTTGGTTGGGACAGTATATCAGATGGTTCTGAGTCAAGCCGACCAGGGCGCGCCCACCAAAGCAATTGCTGGGATAGTTAGAACTATTTGTTTCCCGATGGAATTGGATAAAACCAAAAAGCCAAATGCAATACATGTATGGCTGTAGTTGTAGTGAGTCGTAACGCCAAACTCTCTCCAACTCTCTACACACATTCTTGTTTGGATTAGGAATGAAGATTTATGAGAGACAAGCCTCCATCCCTAATTACCAACTTTGTCTTTGGCCCATCTTTCTCTCCCTGTGCTTCAAACTCTTTCTTGGATATTGATAGATAAGATACTCCCAAAAAAATTAATTTTAGTTCCTTCTTTGATCCTTTCAATCTTTTCACACGCTATTCAACTAGCACCCTTGTTCTTTCAAGTCCCAAGATCATCTCTCACCACAACACCATCCCCTCATGCTCTACCCTTTTGTTTTGTGCCCCTCCTCCCCACTCTCTCTCACTTGCTTTTGGCATATTTTCTCTATTGTTTAGTCACACCTCACAAGTGATATCTTGTCTCTCCTTTTTTACTCTATTGGGTTTACTTTATCAACATTGATCTTATACATTTTTCCTCCAAACCCTTCGACCTTACACTTCTCTTTTCTCGTTTGATGATCTTGTTCAGCGATCTCCACCTTATAACCTTTTCGTCATCTTTTATTTCTGTTCTACTCTCTCTCCTTCTCTTTCTATCTTGTAATCAGGTATCTCTCGTCAATCCCAGCTCTCCTCATGGCTGATCCATATTCCAATTACCTTAGTGGGTGGTATAACTTCAATCAACTCCACTATTTCTCTGCCTCAACATCATCTTCAAATCCTTCTTTCTATGGCTGCAACAGTTACTCTGATGTTCATGATATCACCAGTTACTGTAACTCTTGCCTTCATCCCCAATCCTCACCACCTTCTCCTCCTCTGAAAGAACCTCTTCCACTTCTCAGTTTAAGCCCAACGAGGCATGATGATCGACAAGATTCTTCACACAGTGTCATGGAACTTGACAAGAACAAGGACAAAGAAGGTAGCCTATGCCAACATGAAGAAACTGTGACTGTGGCTCTGCATCTAGGGCTTCCAAGTCCAACTTCTGCGGAATTGATCTCCAGATTCTCCTCTACAGAGATATCATCTGATAAAGAAGAAGTCACTGTTGATTCTGGTTGTAATCAGTCAAGCAGTCTCAACAAGGGTCACTATTGGATCCCCACACCTGCTCAAATTCTAATCGGTCCTACACAGTTTTCATGTCCTCTTTGCTTCAAGACCTTCAATAGATACAACAACATGCAGGTACTGTTTCAAAGAAATGAATATGATCACCATGTTTCAAAAGCTTTTACCTTTCTCTTACTCTCCTATCCGTTTCTGCGTTTCTTCTTTAGAGTCTTTCATATGCAGGAAAAGATGAGAAGTCCCCAATCCTATCCTTTTCTCGTACACTTCTTTTCTTGCTTGATTTCAAGCTTTTGCTTTTCATTGTTTCCTAAGCTGGTCTATTCGAGCGGAGAGGATTGAATGGGTGCTTTCAGCGGTTTATCTTTCCTTTTTTTCTCTACTTTAAAACATTACATATATGTATCTTTCCTTCGTGTGCTTTCTCGTCTTTGAATTTAGGCTTTTTAATCTCTTAGCTAAGCCCTCCCCATTCCCTTCTTTCCTTTCATCCACTCTTTTGCATGATTTGTGGGCTTTGGGATTTAAAAAGTAAGAACAAATCTATCTATCTGGTCCATATCTGAGAATAAGATCAGTTGTTCTCTTTATGCGATTAAACAATTCATCAGTCATTATGCTTTTTGCACCTTGAAGTTTGTGTCTACACATTGACAGGTATGTAAAACTGAAACTATCCCACCTCCTTCCAAGCCCTAGAGCAATTTTGCACACTCCACCCCAAAGACCGAAGCTTTGCTGCTAGCTCAATCTCGGGCAGCTTGTTAATTATCTTCATTCTTCTATTAGTTAGACACGCTTTACTCTCTACTTTAAGTTACCGCTTACACCGAAGAACTAACTAAATTTCTTTTTAAAGCTACCAATTTCTTCTTATTATTTTGTTCACTGTGTATGTCAAGAGCGAAGACCAAGCCGTTAGCTCTCTCTAGTTATCTTTCCACTTCCTTATTCATCACTTTCGATCCGAAAATTTTTCAAATGACATGTTTCATTTCATTATGCCTTATTTACTAGCACTACATGCGAAAGCTTAGCGTATTTAATTGTTGTTCAGCTTTGGATAAGATTCATGCTTTGTGTTAATTCTAAATTACACAAGTATTCATTTCCGTATGGGAAAAGATATATTCAAAGTTTGTAAAGAACTGCTGGTCCCAAATTTATTGAGCCGATTCTCCTTTTCCTTCATCAAAATTCTCACTTCCTACTTTGACAAGTACTTGCAGTCTATTCTTTGTACCTGCAAAGAAAAAATTTTTCGTTTTAGAATTTTAATACGGACTTGTCGTTTGTTTCTGTAGATGCATATGTGGGGGCACGGATCTCAGTATAGAAAAGGTCCAGAATCTTTAAGAGGGACACAGCCGACTGCAATGCTGAGATTACCTTGTTACTGCTGTACACCAGGATGTAAGAACAATATTGATCATCCAAGAGCCAAACCTCTGAAAGATTTCAGAACCCTCCAAACTCATTACAAGAGAAAACATGGAATCAAGCCTTTTATGTGCAGAAAATGTGGCAAAGCTTTTGCAGTTAGAGGCGATTGGAGGACCCATGAGAAGAACTGTGGGAAGCTCTGGTATTGCACTTGTGGTTCAGATTTCAAACATAAAAGGTCACTCAAAGATCACATCAAATCATTCGGGCATGGACATGCAGCTTATGGCATCGACTCTTTTGAAGAAGAAGATGAACCCGCCTCAGAAATTGAGCAAGATAACGAATCCTCTCAGTGATATGACGAAGAGACTGTTATAAAGATCGTCCCCAAAATTCAGCTGATATACCATTTTTTAAAAGCCATGCTCGCTTGTTCTCACTGTTTCATCTTTTCTTATTCTTGTAGTAGCGTATCCTTCTAAAGATTTGGAAGCTTTTTCGTCTTTTAGACTTAACAAGATAAATTAATCTAGGTGAATATTCCGCAAATTCATCACTTTGATTCTCTGTGTTCCCGTGTGTGCATTCGACGAACATCTTGTAGAAAAACTTGCCTAAATTGATGCAGAACAGAACTAGACAGGTATAACGATAGAGCTTATGAACTTTAGCACGTACGATGAAGCCTTATTAGGTCTCAATATGTTTGTTCCATTGAAGCATCCACGGGTTCATGACTTCTGTATACACTGACTCGTTCTCAGCAACTTATGACAACAAGGGGTTTGCAAGGAAGAGCTTACTCTTGGAGGACCAAGCAAAGATAAATGACCTGATATGATTATAAAATACATGACAGAATGGACCTTTCGTTTTGTTTGCGGGGTGAGTTCTGTCAATGTCTTACGGCTTCAGTAATTCCTTTCTGAAGGAGCCTCTTATAACAGTGAAAAAGGGAGGCAGAGGTCACTATAGGACCGGTCTATGTGTAGCTAGGATCCTCTACCTGGGCTGCACAGGGAATACTTGAAACGGAATAAGTATATTGTGTATGGGCAAATGGCAGTGAGAAGTGCTTGTCAAAACCAACCTGTAAATAAGGAGAAAAAAACAAAAAAACAAAAGAGAGCAAGCCTAACTCCTGTGTGTTCAAACAAAGCTTTTTGAGTGAAGCAATTAATGGCTCGGAGGGGAAGGTTTTCACTGATGGACAGCGCGTAAATACTATGTTTGGATTCACAAATAAACATTCAAATCAAATGATTAGTTAGTGAACAGATGAGAAAGAAAGAGGAGAGAGAGAGTTTGTATGTATATATACATATACATATGTTTTGTAAGATTGTGCAAGAGGGGAACGAAAAGGGTGTAAGAGAATGGATCTTGTTGGCAGCCTTGCCAACAATGGAGAGAAAGGGCAGGCAGTCAAAACAGTCTTGATATGTCATTTCATGCTACAATAGTGTCAGCATATTTGTACTGTTGGATTGCTCCAGTACCTGTCCCAGATGATGAGCTGAAACCTAAAGAACCTGGGCTCCACTCTCTGCACCCTCTCTCTCTCTCACACACACTCTTTGCCCATCCAGTATGAAAACTTTTCACCAGGCGTTAAGATTTTTACCAGACTCCCTTTTTTCATTATTGAACCGGTAATATTTTAGATGATGGATCCTTTGATGCTGCAATGAACTCAAAGCCCAGCTTTCCACAGTTCGAATTCTTTCGTCAAGGTACCTTTTATATTTAATTCTGCAACTTCATTTATCACGCCAGATATACATGTATATTCATGAATGCTAAAGTCTTTCAAATTAGTTCATAACCCTTGTATAACCATATAAAGATTAAAGGGTAGCGAGGAACGCTGATCCTCACAAATAGATAGGAAGCTCGGGTTAAGTTAAAGGAGAAAGCTAGCTTACTGAAAGGCCGGTATATATACCGCTACAAGAAAATCATAAATTAACGAAAAAAATTTTTCAACGGAAAAAAACCGTAGTTATTTACCGACGGAAAATAACAATCCGTCGATAAATACGTTGCACTATTTATATATAGCGACGGAAATATATTACCGTCGGCAATAATGGAGGGAATAAATTTCGTGCAAAATTTCCGAAGACATATAGTGACGACACAACCTTTACCGTCAACAAAAATTGCGAGAATGCTTCCCGCAATTTAATTGCTTCGAAAGTTTACAGACAACGCATATTCTATCGGTAAGTTATGCTCAGTTTCTGTTATTCACTGACGGAAGACGTTACCATGGCCGTCGGTAATAATTGCATAAATTTTTCTCACAATTAACTAACTTCGGTCATTTACCGACGTAATAGGTACCGTCGGTAAATGTGGTTCAGCTTTTGTTATATACCGACATAATGTGTTCCGTCGGTATACATTAAATTAACTTTACCGACGAAAATTTGGTTCCGTCGCAAAATATAGCAGCAACCAGACGCGGTGAAATAATTAGGAATTTAAATACCGACAGAATGTATATTCCGTCAGTAAACGTCGACTAGTTAATAAATAAAACGACGTAACCAAACGACGTCTTTTGGTTCATTGTCTTTAAGACGACGCAGCCGCCCCCACCCCTATTTCTTCTTCTTCTCTCCTCCCGTCCGTCGCGCCGTCTGTCTGACCCTTCCTTGCATTTTTTGGCCGTTTTTTGACCGTTTTCTAGCTCATTGTACATCGTTTAAGGTAAGCACTCTAATGGGTGTATTATTTCTCCAAAAAATGCATGTTTTTAGTATTAACCGTGGGTATTTGGGTGATAAAATTTTGTTTGATTATTGTTGTTGTTTGCGGTTTTTTGTGTCATTGTTGGTTGATTTGTTGTTTGTATGTATTATTGTTGGTAAACAATGGAAAATGCAATTGATTTATGATTAGATTGAAATTATACATATTGCCTATTAGGTGTTCAATAAAATGCCTTTTATGATGGTTGAAATGTTTCTTTGTAATTGTTGTGTGAATTTGAGAATTTGAATGCTTAATTTTGATAAAATGCTTAATTTGAATTGTGAATTTTTTGAATTTGACATTTAAGTGTGAATTTGATAATAAATCGGGTTGATTTAACTTACTAATAGATTTTTTGGGTTGATTTAATTCTCTAAGTCTTAATGTATTATTATTATTAATTTTGCACTTATTATTAATTTTATTAATATTAAATTTATTGTATTTATCAATATTGTCATTAATTATTATTAATAATAAGTATTAATATTATTAGTTTGATTAATCTTATGAAATTGATAAATATTATTAGTTTAAT
>JANZXR010000170.1:19519839-19534884 GCA_027575705.1 Erythroxylum echinodendron
CATGAGTGGATTTTAAATTTGAGGTGACACTATTGCAAATGTGAGGAGAATATAGGTCCACCTTATATTCGATGTAAATATATTCGAGAGATACACATTGAATTTGAGGAATGTGATACTAACACACAAAATGAGGCACACAAATAAATTGAAATGTGTGGGGGAACTAATAGGCGTTTGAATAAGTCGATGTGAATTAAAAGAATTTGAATGAGAAGAGAAAATCATTAGAGACAAGAAATCAAGTGGGAGACTAAAAATGACATGAGACAATATTATTTTCATTAAGGAATTAGTCGCCTAATAAATTGCAACTACATTTTGTCTTTATAACTAACTAATAATAAATAAAAAACTATTGGATGTTATACATATGGTATCCATAATTTTCGCATGTATTAAAATTTTAAAGTACTAGTAGTGTAACAATTTTTTATAATCTTTCATATAATATGTAATATCTATTATTTAATTTTAAGAAGGATAAAAATATATTGATTGTAACCTATGGCATAATTCTCTAAATAATGAAGTACTAAAATCTGTGGAGAAGAAGAAGAATCCCGCTTATATAAATTGCATGTTTGTTACATGGCTATATGAAAAACTTAGATCAAAAATTTGAAATATAAAGATTAGAATAAGTCTATGTATGAACTTGTGTCTAATGAAGGTTTTGTTTAATATGATTAAGTATATGAGCATGTAGTGAATCTTGTCCTACTTTAAAAATTGGTAAGTAGTTATACATGGGTTGTGTTATGATGACATTCATGGGTTGTGTTATGTTGTCTAGTAATTACAATAATGCGTGGGACCTACCGTATTATTAGGCCATTTTTATTTAGAAAAGTTAAGAGAGTTTACGATAACTACATTTTAAATATAATTATCAATGGTAGCATAACACTTAAGATTTCAACATGGCTGTAAGCTGTATTAAGCACCAAAAGATATATATAAAACATTTATTGAGCCTTATAAAAAGAGATTGCAATGAAACAAAAAACTATCATATAATTGCCTATTTATGAGTAAGGAAAAACCTATTGAGGCCCTCCAAAACCACTCTTGATTAATACTCTGATACTATACATTATATACGATGCGTAAGACTTAACCTATATAATTCTTTTTGTTTTTCTGTTGATCCTTTTTTAGCCTATTTTTCATATAAAAACTAATAATTTGACAAGCGTATAATATGGAATAGAAGATGAAGAGGCAAAAATAGTGAGATAGCGAAGAAAGGAAACTTGACAATTTAGGTTTGTAAATTCTTGGTCAAAAGTATGATTGTATTCTCGTAAAACTTCCTTCCTACTTTTGTGAATGTTTTCATTTGTCCATAGTTCCTTATGAATCTAATCTATAGACAAATATTATATTTATTAATTGAACTTTGATTAGGGTATTTTTAATTAAAACAATAGTTATGAATAGAAATATAAACCCACTAAAGTTCCTTTCTTCACTCAAGATTTATATTTGCTAATATTTTTTCTCTGGAACAAAAAATTACTATAATGTGTCCCTTGTCTCTTATAGGAATATATACCCATGGATATATCTTCCTTTGGCATTCTATATTTTATTATGTCCACTATTTCTCTTATAGGAATATAGACCTATAAATGTTCCTTCTTTCAATTCCCAATATTTTTCTATCTACTTTTTCTTTTATAAAGATTGACATATGCCATTACATTTGTATAACTATTCTTAATGGAAACCTTCAGACCATGGACCAAGCTAGGACTACTATAGATGTGTCTAAGGGGCCAAGTGCTGACCATGATACTGTTTTGAAGAGTTGAGATTCATTAAGCAATGTTGTTGGACCTTTAACTCGTTCAAGATCTAAGAGACTAAAAGAAGCGCTACCCATTTTAATTAAAGAAGTCCATACAAAAGAAATGGTTACTCATGAAGGATATCATCCTAAAATAATTAATGTGTTACAAGTTGGGTCTAATCCAAATGGTGATCCAAACGAAGTTTAAAACAAATAGGAAACTCCAAGTCAAGTTGGTGTGATTTATAATTCCTTATTAGATTTACATTGCACGGTTAACTAGATTAGTAGTTAGAATAAAAGAGAATATCTCTTATTTTAAATTAGCTCATTTCGCATTTTTGATAAATAAGAATGTCGAATTTCTTTATTAGTATTAGATTAAGTTTTCTTCTTAGTTTTTAGCTTCAATAACCGAACCCTTAGCCATATATAAAGGGACTAAAAATTCATTGTAAGTGATGAGTACGATTATAATAGAAGTTCAGGTTTAATACCTTTTGTGGGTTGTTCTTTTATGAACTAAATTTGTTTGTTTGCACGCATTGTTTCTTACAATTTCTGACTTATCTTTTGAGTTTCTTTCACTTAAAAGTGGCGTCAATAGTTAAGGAACTTTTCTTTATTTGTATTCATGAGTGCTAAATCATATATTTAATTTTCTTCGTTTCAAATTATTGAATTGGGTCTTGTTAAAATTTTCGAGTTTCTTGAAGGGTGATAGTTCATCTATAACTATTGATCTTCTTGTGCTTGTTATTCTTTTCGAAACATAGCATATAATTTGCGTTCTAATCCTTAGGGAGATTAGGGTTCAATTTTGCGAGTGTATTGCCTCACTTCTTGATTAAATATCACTGTCACATTTTTTTTGTTTCATCATAACTGAGTGCTTAAATATTGAGGTTAATATCTCTAGATCCTTCTGTTGCATCTTATCTTTTCGTTTGCAATATTGATATTCATATTGATTGTAACATCCCATTACCTTTGGGAGGTTAGAATAGTAAATATGAGTGATTAATGAGAGCTTAGAAATGCATTTTTCATGCTCATGTATAATATGACATACGCATACAAGTGAATAGTGAAATGTTGCACATTTAAAATGACTGTACATGCATTCATTGATATTCCGGGTATATTGATAAGTGGAATGTGATTTTGTTAGGAATTGTGGTTTATTTTGACTTGGAGAATGTATTTGTTGATTTAGAATTTTTGGAAAAATTTAAGAATTTTTCTGGAATCAAGGGTATTTTTGGACTAGGAAAAATGCCAAGTGGCAGAACAATTGATGAATAGCAGTAGAAATAGATTTCAAATGATAGTGAAAATTTTCATATATGATATTGGGATTTAATGACATATTTCATTGAATTTTGGAGACAATTGGGATAGAAATTCGAGTTAAATGGACTAGTTTTTAAAAGATGTCCAATTGGGACCACAGGAAAGTGACAAGTGTCACCACCACTTGCCACTCCTCCCCACTCACGACACTCCACTCTTTTATTTGAAAGACCAATTTAAATGTTGTCTTTCACTTGCTTCTCTTCTTCATTTCTTTCAATTTTGGTGACCTTCTCCATTTCTCCTCTCCTTCACGATTTTTTTTACTTCTCCAACCTCTATACACGTTGAAACTTGCCTTCTTTTCTTTCACTTATCATTCCCATCTTGTTGTCTTCTTCTTTACCATAAGAAAACCTAGATTTTCCAACATTCAAGATGAAGATTGTGTGATGCTTGGGAGCTAGGGCTTCTTGTTGTGTTTGAAGATTTGGAGTTAAATTAAGTAAGTTATGTTTTAAATATTATGGGTATGGTTAAATGAAGCTAGAATGATGAGTACATTAAGATTGATAACTTGATTATGTGAATTTTTATGTTTGTGTCGTGGGTGATGAAAAATTCATGTAAATGTCTTACTTTTTAATATGTGTATGATCATTAATGACCTATAAATTGTTATAGAGATAATGTTGAGGTAGAATGATCATTAATATATGAGTTTAGTGAATTAAGGAATGAAAGGGTAAATGTATAGGTTCTATTTTGGTTAATGATCAAGCATAGATCATGAATTGTTTGTGAATAAAATTGAGTTGGAATGGAGTGAGAATGAAGAGAAAATAAAGTAGAAAAGGATGATCTTTGTACAAATATGTTAGGTGTAAAAATCTGGAAAAACTTGAAGATGATGGGTTGGAAAATGTTCACTGCGTATGCTTCAGTGTTTTATCCATAACTTCTTTGATTTTGATTAAATTAGAGATATATGGTTATATTTCATGAAGACACAAAATTTTAATTCTGTCATTAAGAGTCTCAAAAAATTGACATGAAGTCTGAGAATTTTCGGGAGTGAATAGTAAGAGAGTTAAAATTTTGATCTGAAACTTCTATGAATTTACTGTATAGATCTAGATAGATTTTGACAAAATGGTCTGAATAAAATTTGTAGATCTTTCTTTTAGATTTCCTTTGATATAAAATTTGGAATTTTTTTAGTTCTGGATCAAAAGTTATGGAGGATTGAAGTAGAGATGTTGGTAAAGAAGAAGAAGAATTGCACAATAGCGACTTTGAAGTTTTCAGGGGTGATGAACATCCAATAGGTTTTTGGGCAATAACTTTTTCATCAGACCTCCAAATGAGATGAGACTTCAACCGTTGGACTCATAAGACATTAATCTACCTCTACACCAAAAATCATAGCCATATAAAATGAATTTAGAGAGATTGAGTGATAAAAGTGGATAGGTCTGACTTGTTCTCTCACCCAATTTTTATCTTTATCTGTCACACCCATGACTCTTGCACACTCATGTTCCTCTCACGCCCGTGACTCCGGCACCCCCATGAGTTAATTGCAAGACTCATGTTTAATTGTCACATCAAGTTATTGTTTTCCTCAATAGTATCCATGACTTGCAATTGATCTAACCACTCGAGAGGAATTTGCAAATTGGATAGTCTTGTTTCTTTTGACCATAACTTCTTCTCTAGATGTCCGAATGAGATGATCTTTAATTTGGAATAAACTAGAGACATAGGGCTACAAATCATATGAGAATTATAATTGTGATTCAGTCTCTAAAATGGTTAATTTTTGGATGGAATTTATGCTTAGTACACTATTTTTGAATATGAACAGCCAAAAAATGTTTGAGACATATATTCCAAATTACTGAACCAAATTGAGTGATTTTGGTGTGAATAGAAACATAAGACATAAAGGAACACTTTTATAGAAGAAGATATGACCAAATTACATCATTTTCACTTTCTAATTGAATGTGAACAATACATCTGAGAGTGTGACTTGGAAAAAAAATCTGAAGTGAGTCAATGAGAAAGGAATGGAGATTTTAATGGTTTTAGTAAGGCATAACCCAAGTGTAAATTGTACTTAAATGAGTTTTGATATGAGAATGACTTTGTGATGAAATTTATGGATAAATACTTGGAATTGTCACGAACATGCATTATACATATTTCATTTCATACATGTTCATTATTAAACGCTTACGATTGTACAAATTGTGATATATGTGTATGGTATTTGATATAGAGGAGAAACTCAAATGTCAACCTCTAGACATTGCCGGAACTTCCAGTCATTGGCTTCAGGAGACACTGGTAAGTAACTTAGACAGTCTCACTTAAATACTTGTGTGCTTAATTTTTGTTTTGAAATGATTGAATGATTGCGACTTGATTGTTGATTCTGGACAGAAGATCCGATGACTGTGAAATGTGGAATGTATATTAAAGTGCTTCTTGAATGTTAATGTGAAGAACTAAATATGTTATGACATGATTGATTGAAAATGTGAGATGCATTCTGTACATGAATGCATGATCAGATAATGACAGTTGTGACCAGAGGAGCCACCGATCAGATCTTAAAGCTCAACATGTGAAAAAGCCTCGAGCTCAAACAATGATTAAGAGCCTAAGGCTCACTATGTATAATGAACCCTGTATCCTCATCGGATAAGTAACAGTTAGTAATGAGCCTGGTATCTAAAATGGATACGGGACAGTTCAGGCACTCGGTCACAACAACATAACAATTGGAAAAGTGTCCCATAAACATTCCATATGCATTTTGATAAGTATGTTTGATTGATTAAAATGCAAAAATTTGCCTATGCTTAAGTGAAAATGTGATACTGATGTAAAGTGAAATTTTGTGAAATATTTGTTATGTGAAATGATGGTTGCATGAATTGAGTGAACTATCAATGATGGTTACCTCATTAAGCTCGCAAAACTCACCAAAATTGCAACGTTATCTTTTTAGGACCGAGAGATGACTCTAGGTATGAGACACTCTGCCAGCTGTGTAGATTGTGATTTAGCAAGAGAAGTCATGGCTCAAAGGTTGGTCAGCTGGGATTTTTGGTTAGATTAAATAGACTTCGTATATTTTCCTCTTTCATGTAGTACTTTTGTACTAGGTTTTGATGATGTACATGTAGTAATTGTTTAAAGGTACAATGTAGACTTTCGATTTTGTGAAGTGAAATGAGGAAAAAGTTGGTTTTAAAATATTGTAATTTTCTTATGATGCTTTATAAGTGAATAATGATATGATGCCATGTGAAATGAATATAGTGATCGAATGTAGCTTGCCCTTATTGTAGGATATATACTAGAATGACCCCTGGGCATCCTGGTTTGTACCCTACGATAAGGGGGCTCCACATTGAATCTTAATTTTTTCATACAAATTTGGTATCAGTTTTGTATCAACGCTTTGTGAGATATAATCTTCAAAGTTTCGAACAAAAGTTCGTAATTTCTTTAATCCGAAATACATTGCTAAATCCTACATCCATCTTATTTGTGGATCGTCTGAAAAAATAATTATTACTTGTTTCCTTAATTCAATTTCTCGGTCTTCATAAAAAAATCCATTTCAAACTTAGATTTTGAGTGTTATAATTGATTACTACCTTATTGGTTGATTCGAATTAAGCAATAGCCGAATTCGATCACAATTTGTCTAATCCGTTTCCTATTTTTTTCTAATTCGAATATTATCACAATTCATTGCCTATTGTGTGTCTTGTTTCCTAATTTCTTTTTTGTTTCCTAATTCCATTGTCTCCTGAAGTCCTTGTTTTCTATTGTTTCCTAATCTGTTTGGGCACAACTTTCAGCAAAGATCATCAAGTAAGTTTCCAAATGTTGGGGTTTCAAATTATTTGTTAAGTCACTAATTCTTTTGTTGCTGTCATATAAAAAGAAGAGGCTAAAGTCTAAATCTAGTAAAAAAAAGAGGAAATAGCAAGAAAGAAACGAAATCTAAAGGGAGATCGTCCATTAAAGTTAAAAGGTTATGCACTTGTTAAGCAAGACCCTATATCCTTTCAACTCTTGAACAAGATTTGTGTTCTTCCCTCGTTCTTAATTGCGTTTTGTGCTTGTTAATCCTACCTTTTGTACTCTAAATAGTCTAAAGTTGGTTGCTTTCTACTTTGAGTTTGGTTTAAATTAGAACTTCATAACAAAAGGTTTAAGGTAAAGGGCTTGTGTGTTGCTCACTAAAATTGGGGAAAAAGCCTAAGTATCCTAAGGAGAGTATACATGAGGTGATTGTGTGTGAATCACTACCAAAAAGGGGGAAACAATTCAGGTATTTAGGGGAGGATACGTAGGAATTTTTCTAGTAACCCTATATACACTTGTGTTAGCTATTTGTTGTAATTTTTAAAGAGAGATGGACCAAACCCGTGAGACTTTTGCTTACAAAACTAAAAGAGAGCACCACAATACTCGAATCCATTAGTGATAGGTTAACCAACTTTGAAGCACAATTCTCTGTATGTGAACCTACACGTGAAAGGGAAGAAGATGGTGAGTTCGAGTGTTTTGTTGCTCCGAGAAGTATGATAATCAAAACAATCTTGATAATATTAAAATTAAAATTCCTGAATTTCATGGCACTAATGATCCTAAAGCCTACCTTGAGTAGGAAAAAAAGATAGATAATGTGTTTGACTTATAGGACTATTCAGAGACCAAGAAAATAAAGCTTACTGCAGTCGAGTTTTAAAATTATGCCTTAATCCGGTGGGACCAATTGGTCAAAGAGAGGAGATTGTGTGAAGAAGAACCCATCGTTATATGGGATGAAATGAAAAAGGTAACGCAAAAAAGGTTTGTGCCCTCCTACTATTTTTGAGATTTATATAAAAAAATCCAAACAATTTCGTAAGGCTCTAAATCAGTGGATGAATTTTATCAAGAGCTAGAAGTAGCAATGATTCGAGCTAGGATTAAGGAAGAACGTGAGGCCACTATGGCTAGGTTTTTAAATGGTTTAAATCAAAATATTGCTGAAGTTATTGAACTGACTCCGTACATAGATATAACTGAAATGTTGCATAGAGCTAAACTTGTAGAAAGATAGCTCAAGAAGAGGAGTTCGGCCCCAACCAAAGCCTCCACACTATGGAAGAAGGATGATACCAAAATTTTTTGTAATTAGTCAAAAGGAGGTAATTCTAGGTTTGTTAGAAATACTTCAAAGTTTGAAAAGTTTTCTAATGCTTTAAGTTCTAATTCATTTAAAACTAATAGTTTTACTAATGTAAGTTCTAGTAGTGCTTGACAAATTACATGTTTTAAATTACATGTTTTAAGTTTTTAAGAAAAGGTCACATAGCTTCTCAGTGATCGAATACAAGAGATGATGGAACATATGAGACTGCATCTGATCATGACCCAAATTCTGATTGTGAAGATGAAGAAGCCAAAGAGGTTTATGAAGATGAAGAAATTGGACATGCATACGTCAATTTAAGAACCTTACACATCCAACATAAAGAAAAGAACCAACAACGCACTAACATTTTTCATACAAAGGGTATGTGACTAATCAGGTTTGCCTAATTATAATTGATTTTGGTTCTTGCACTAAAGTTGTGAGTTCTTATTTTGTAGATAGCATAAAACTGCCTACCCTCACGCATCCAACACCATATAGACTACAATGGCTAAATTAGAGTGGAGATATCCCTGTCACAAAATAGGTTAAGGTGTCGTTTTCTATTGGTAAATATAATGATGAGGTATTATATGATGTTGTACCCATGGATGCAAGCGATCTTTTGTTAGGCAGACCTTGGGAGTATGATCGTAGAGCTGTCCATGATGGTTTTACAAATAAGTATTCATTTGTTGTAGATAGGAAAAAGTATTATCTATCTCCCCTCTCCATAACCTAAGTGTATGAATGTAATGCAACAAGAGAGAGACAAATACCAGGGAAAAGCCTCTATGCAGGAAAAGGACACTAAGTTCGAGAGTTGTGCAAGGTCCGAAGCCCAACCAAAATCCACAAATGGACTCAAAATTGGAAAGAATTTCTTCTCTAGTCTTAAATTAGTATAAAAGTTCTTTGCAAACCATTGAGGTATGATTCTCATGATATTCCAATACTATTCTTTGATTCAAACTGATTTGCCTAGCAATTTGCCACAAGTTTTCTAGAAACTCCTCCAAGAATTTGAAAACGTTTTTCCAGAGGAGTTGCCAAAAGAACTTCTCCAATGAGAGGAATCAAACACCAAATTGACCTAATTTCATACTCAACAATTCCAAATAGGCCAGCCTATAGAGCCAATTCGGAAGAAACCAAGGAGCTTGGAACACAAGTTGAAGGACTCCTTAAAAAAGGTTAGATTAGTGAATCTCTTAGCCCTTATGTTGTACCTATGATTTTGGTTCCGAAGAAAGATGGTACATAGCGCATATGCATTGATTGTCGGGCTATAAATAAGGTCACTATTAAATATAGGCATCCGATACCTAGGGTTGATGACATGTTAGAAGACTTGTATGGTGCTACTATATTTTCAAAAATTGATCTTAAGTCTAGTTACCATTAGATTCGGATAAGAGAAGGTGATGAGTGGAAAATAGCCTTTAAAACAAAGATTGGTTTGTATGAGTGGTTAGTTATGCCATTTGGTCTTACTAATGCTCCTAGTACTTTTATGCAATTAATGCACCATGTTTTAAGGCATTTGATTGGAAAATTTGTTGTGGTATATTTTAATGATATACTAGTATAGTCTAAGAATTTAAATGAACATGTCGAGCATGTGCGTATTATCTTAAAATCACTTAGAGTAAAAAATTGTATGCTAATTTAGCAAAATGTTCTTTTTATGTTAAAGAGGTTATATTTCTCGGTTTTAGCGTGAGTTCCAATGGTATACATATTGATGAATTGAAAGTACAAGATATTAAAGATTGGCCAACACTAACTAATGTGTCTCAAATTCGTTCTTTTTATGGTTTGGCTAGGTTTTATAGAAGGTTTGTAAAGGATTTTTTAACCAAAGCTGCTCCCTCAAATGAGCTGTTCAAAAATGATGTTAAATTCGAAAGGGTCCCAACAGAAGAAAAAGCTTTTAATCAGTTAAAGTATGATTTGTCCAATGCTCCTGTTTTAACCTTGCCTAATTTTGACAAAATTTTTGAACTTGAATATGATGCATCTGGAATAGGCATTGAAGCCGTCTTAATGCAAGAAAATTATGCAATAGCTTATTTTAGTGAGAAGTAAATGGTTCATATTTGAAGTATCCCACATATGACAAAGAGCTATACGTTGTTGTTTGTGCTTTAGAAACTTGGCAACATTATTTGCTGCCTAAGGAGTTTATCATTCATACTGATCATGAATCTTTAAAAAACATTAAAACTCATAATATATTAAACAAAAGGCATGCCAAATGGCTTACTTTCATTGAAACTTTTCCTTACGTGATCAAATACAAGAAAGGGAAAGATAACATTGTTGTTGATGCTTTATCTAGGATAAACTCTTTGCTAACTTCTCTAGATGCAAAATTGATGGGATTTGCATATATTAAAGAATTGTATGTTAATGATCTCAATTTTGCAAATGTCTTTAAGGCTTGTGACCAATTTGCTTTGACAAATTCTTTATACATGACGAATTTTTGTTCAAGGAAAATAAATTATGTGTGCCCAAAAGCTCCTTTCGTGAGTTATTAATTCGAGAGGCACTTAATGGTGGTTTGATAGGACATTTCGGTGTGCCAAAGACATTAGATGTGCTCCAACAACATTTCTTTTGGCCAAAAATGAAAGCAGATGTCCAAACCGTTGTTGAAAGATATGTAGAATGCAGTCAAGCCAAGTCCAAGTCAATGCCCTATGGACTTTACACGTCATTGCCCATACTAACCCAACCTTGGGTCGACATCTCAATGGACTTCATTTTGGGACTACCTCGAACACAAAGAAATATAGATTCTATTTTTATAGTTGTTGATAGATTTTCTAAAATGACTCATTTTTTGGCTTATAGGGAGACTGATGACGCTAAGAATATTGAGAGTTTATTTCTCAAAGAAATTGTCAAACTTCATGGAATTCCAAAGACGATCGTAAGTGATAGGGATATTAAATTCCTTAGTTATTTTTGGAAATCCTTATGTGATAGGTTGGGGACGAAATTAATATTTAGTACCCCTAAACAAATGGTCAGACTGAAGTGACCAATAAAACCTAGGAACACTCCTAAGTGCTATAATTAAAAATAACTTAAAGGATTGGGAAGAATGTTTGCCTAATGCTGAATTTGCTTATAATCATACAATACATTCGTCTACCCAATTTTTTCCCTTTGAAATTGTTTATAGCTTTAATCCTCTAGCCCCTTTGGATTTATCTCCGTTACCTTTAAAAGAATAGGTTAGTTTGGATGAAGTAAAGAAAGCTGAAGCAATTCAAAAATTGCAGGAAAGAGTGCGACAAAATATTAAAAAACACACTGAACAATATGTTAAAGGTGCAAACAAAGGTTGCAATCTCGTGAGTTTTAAACCCGAATATTGGGTATGGGTTCATATAAGAAAATTGAGGTTTTCGAATTCCAAAAAAACAAAATTATATCTACATGGAGATGGTCCCTTCCAAATTATAGCCAAGATCAACGACAATGCCTATAAATTAGATTCACCAGGTAAGTATTATATAAGTGCTACATTTAATGTTTCTGATTTGTTTCCCTTTGATTTTAATGAAGGTTTAGATTTGACGACTAATCTTTCTAAAGAAGGGGAGGATGATGGAAACCATCAGACCATAGACCAAGCTAGAACTACTATAGACGTGTCTAGGGGGCCAAGTGTTGACCACGATACTGTTTTAGAGAGTCGAGATCCATTAAGTAATGTTATTGGACCTTTAACTCGTTCAAAATCTAAGAGACTAAAAGAAGCACTACCCATTTTAATTAAAGAAGTCCATATGAAAGAAATGGTTAAGCATGAAGGATATCATCCCAAAATAATTTATGTGTTACAAGTTGGGTCTAATCTAAATGGTGATCTAATCGAAGTTTAAAACAAATAGGAAACTCCAAGTCAAGTTGGAGAGATTTCAAATTCCTTATTGGATTTAATTGCACCATTAACTAGATTAGCAGTTAGAATAAAAGAGAATATCTTTTATTTTAGATTAGCTCATTTCGGATTCTTGATAGATAAGAATGCTAAATTTCTTTCTTAGTATTAAATTAAATTTTCCTCCTAGTTTTTAGCTTCAATAATCAAACCCTTAGCCATATATAAAGGGACCGAAAATTCATTATAAGAGATGAGTATGATTACGATAAAAGTTTAGGTTTAATAACTTTTGTGGATTGTTTTTTTGTGAACTAAATTTAGTTGTTTGTAGGCATTGTTACATACAATTTCTGACTTATCTTTCGAGTTTGTAATTTTTCTTTATTTGTATTCAAGGGTGCTAAATCATGTATTTAGTGTTCTTTGTTTCTAATTATTGAATTGGGTCTTACTGGAATTTTTGAGTTTCTTGAAGGGTGATAGTTCATATATAACTATTGATATTCTTGTGCTTGTTATCCTTTTTGAAGCATAACACATAATTGGCGTTCTAATCCTTAGGGAGATTAGGGTCAATTTTGTGAGTGTATTACCTCACTTCTTGATCAAATATCACTGTCACATTTTTTATTGGTTCATTATAACCAAGTGCTTAATATTGAGATTAATATCTCTAGACCCTTCCGTTGCATCTTATCTTTTCGTTTGCGAGATTGATATTCATATTGATTCTTAATTTTGTCATATGAATTTGACATCAATTCTTGTGGAAATTTATTTAAATTTATTTTTTTCAACTGATGGTTAAAGAGCATCATCATTACGAAAAGAAAGCTTACATGTTTTGATGTTTGAAGTTTAACTATGAGTGGTTTCCATTTCAACATTAGCTAAGTATAGATAATATAATGGCTCTAAATAATCCCCAAATAGTGATGCCTTTAACTAAGGTTAATTGTGTATTTTTTGTGGATCATTATCTTAATGTATTGATGTTATTTGAAATTAAAGAAAACCAAAGTCTACTTTTATGTTGTAGGATAAATTGTTATTGTCTTATTTTTCAATAGAATTTAAATTTTATGATACAATGATAAAATTAAAATTTTACACCTCAAATACCATAGAAAAATTGAAATATATTAAAAATAGAATATTAATCTATAATTGGATGTCAATGCAATGTTTGAAGGTCTACACATTTTCCATTTTGCAGCTAAAGTGAACATAATATGGGAATTTTGTCTATAATGGTAGTTATAAGCACGTATTATCATGTTAGTTAATTAGATGCATTTAAAAAATTTTCACTTTTATGAAGAAGAGGAAAATATGGCAAGTCAATAATTATAAGAGGCTATATTTTTGGGCATGCTAGATTCTGTCGACGATTTATAAAGGATTTTTCATTAATTGCCAAATCCCTTACTCATTTATTAGTAAAAGATGTACCTTTTATATTTGATAATGTTTGTTTACTTGCTTTTGATAGGTTAAGGGCGTATTGACATTAGCACCAATTTCATAACCGCTAGACTGGAGTTTACCATTTGAATTGATGTGTGACGCCAATGAGTATGCAATTGGATGTGTATTGGGGCAACATAAGGATAAAAGGTTACATTCCAACTGCTATGCCAGCAAGACTGTAATAGGACCTCAACTTAACTATGCAAACACAGAAAAAAATTGTTAGTTGTAATTTTTGAAAGTGACAAGTTCCATTTTTACTTACTGGGTTTACAGATCATGCAGAACATAGGTATCATTTTGCTAAAAAGGATGCAAAGCCCTAATTTATTTAGTGGATCCTACTCCCATAAGAATTTGATATTGAGATCAAGGATAAAAAAGGAGTAAAAAACATGGTAGTTGATCACCTCCTAAGGTTAGAAGGAGGGTAGTTTCATCCACAAGCAGAAATCAATGAACAATTCCCCTATGAGACGTTATTATCGGTAAATAAATAAAAAATTCCATAGTTTGTGGACATCGCGAACTACATCATAAATGGTATCCTTTTACCAAATTTTGTTACCAATAGAGAAAGATATTTTTATATGATTGTGCACAATATATATGGGAGGAACCAAATTTCTACAAAAATTGTACTGAGGGATTAATTAGATAATGTGTTCTAGATAATTAATTTCGTGCTATATTAACTCTCTGTTATAGTTCTTTGTATAAAGGACATTATAGGGTCAGCAAGATAGTTGCAAAAGTGTTGGTGCGTAGATTCTTTTGGCCTAACATCATTCAAAGATGCACAAGACTTTGTAAAAAGCTGTGACAGATGTAAGAGAGTCGAGAATTGTTAGACCCTAATTCCGGAGTCTGACTCAGACTTGCTTACTTACTTGCTCTGATACCATACTCTGTTAAGCCTTGCTTGCAGAGCCTAACTCCTCATACATGATTATTCATGCTTTCTTTGATACCACACCTGTTAGACCCCTCTTATGGAGCCTAACTCCTCATACATGATTATTCATGCTTGCTCTGATATCAACTCTGTTAAGCCCCGCTTGCAAAGCCTAACTCAGACTTACCTGATTATTTATGCTTGTTCTGACACCATATTCTGTTACTTTCATGCATGCAGAATATCTTACTACATAAGTTATCTTCCAGGGATAACACCTTGATCACTTTCAAATTATCTTCTCAAAACTCCCCTTTTAATAGTCTCATTGATTGCGTCTCATATTCGGATTCCTTTCATTTCATTTCTATTGTCTGATTTCTGTCTATTTCGAAGTCTATGAACAGTAACACAGATGATAGTCTGTGAATAGTAACACAGACGATATCTTACAATCTTCATAACTTTCTCTAGCGTAATCG
>JANZXR010000170.1:19535683-19555413 GCA_027575705.1 Erythroxylum echinodendron
AATAAGACAAGTCCACCATGCCTTTCCCAAAAGTCCACTTTACCCTTAGTTCTTAAGCTATATACCGAAAATACCCTTAATTTCCTCTCATGCATTTATTCCATAAGCTATTATGCTTAAGTTAATGGAAAAATTTTCAGGGGGCCGATAAGAACATTTCGAAAAGTGATGAGATGCCACTGTAAAAAATCTTGGAAGCTGAAATCTTTAATGTTTGTGGGCTAGACATTATAGGCCCATTTTCATCTTTATTCAGAAATACTTATATCCTAGCGGGTGTTGACTATATATAAAAATGGGTCGAGGTTAGGGCAACTCCAACAAATGATGATTGAGCAGTTAAAGATTTGTTAAGCGAATATTTAATAGGTTTAGAGTGCTAAAGGTCATAATCAGTGATGGAGGTACGCATGTCTGTAACAAACCATTTGAGGCTCTATTGAAAAGATATAGGGTGCAAAACCGAGTCATAATGCCTTACTACCCCCAAACCAGTAGGCTAGTAGAAGTGGTGAATAAAGAGCTAAAAATGATCTTGGAGAAGATTATCAATAATTCAAGAAAAGATTTGGCAACAAAGGTAGATGATGCAATTTTAGCAAAATGTGTTTAATTGTTAACGAATTTAATCAGTTACACTTAGCAATTAATGATACGACAATGCTTAAGATACTAACTTTAATTCATATATGATTTTAGGTAAAATTTGGAAGCAAAGAAATTAAAGTGAGTTAAAAACACTACATTTGAGTCTTTTTTTTCCAGATTAATTTTCACTTTTGTTCTTGGAAAGAGAAGAAGAAAATTAAAAGACAAGAAAAATGAAAGTACAAAATGCAAATAACGTGGAACGTGCATGTGGTGGAAAGAAATGGAATAAAACGCATGCACAATTTGAAGAAAACGTAACTGTATGAAGAGAAGCAGAAACAATGATACAGTGGAGAAGGAAATGTAGACAACCGTGGACATCCTGCTAAAACACTGAATGTCTACATTTCAAGTGGTCGTCTACAGAAATGTAGATGTTTCAATAAGCTGTAAGCTGAAGGGCTTTAAAAAGGTGAATAGTATGTGTAGACCAAGAACTTAAATTGGTCACATCAGCTACAATGAAGAGAATAGTAGGCAGCAGAAACAAAAAGGAGAAGAGAGCTGCAGTAGAGAAGGAGAGTGAATAGCGAGATAAACCATAAACTATAATTGTCAAATCAGTGAATATGAGTAGAGAGAAGAGAATTTTGTGGTAGAGTGGAGAGCTAGAGGGGTTTTGGTAGGGTTATAAGTAGGGGTTGAAGCATTTTTCCAGTAAAGACCATGAAGGAGTAGCATCCTGACATCGGTTCGGAGGTGATATCAATGCTGACTACCCAGGTTAAGCATTTTTTTTATTGTTTTATTATTTCTTTCTCTAATTAAAAATTGATTATGTTAATCTTGTGTGGATTGATTGGGTATTTGAATGATGATGACTTTAATGCTCTATTGAATCATTTTTCTTGAAAAATCATTGTTAAAATCGAATGCAATATGTAATCGTTGTATTCCCGATTCATGTGTAGCAACTAATGGTTCTGAATCATTGTAGATAACATAACATAGGTTAAATAATATGAGCTTGTGTGATTATTACCTATATTGGTCTATTTTCTGATTCGTAAGGCGATTGTTTGGATAAACTAAGAGAGCTTATTCTAGGTTTCTGATAGTTAGTATGAATTAACGTGCACTTTGTAATTAACTAAGATCGAAGGAAAAATCAAGATTAAAAGAGTTTGTTATTAATCTATAACCAATAATTGCTAAGAGAGATAAAAGAACAACAAATCAAGGAATTGTGCTTAATTCGAATGTAGGCTGAGATTGAACCAAAGAACCGGATCCCTACTGTTTTATCATTTTTCACATGTTTTCTTTAATTTGTTTTCATTAGGCTTATTTTATTTGATTTTCTTATTAAATCCAAACATCCCCATTACCTAAACATCAATTAATTTCATTTCATAAGCTAACCGAACACTCCCTATGGGATCGATCTAAACTCACCACTGCTACAGTAGTAGTTTAGTGTAAAAAAGAAGGAGTTCGAGGTCAAAGATATGGTCTTATTGTTTAACTATAACCTTTGATTATTTCATGACAAACTAAAATTTAGATGGAGGATCCCGTTTCAAGTCACTTATTTTTTCTCACATAGTGCATTGGAGTCAACCATTGACAAAGGTGCGACATTCAAAATCAACAACAATTAGTATAAGCCTTATTTTAAAAGACATTTTTTATAAGATCAGGAAGTGCTTTCCCTCTCCCCATCAAGTAATCCAGGCATGATGAAGAAGTCCTGCTAATGACTTTAAACCTAGAATTGGTTTGTAAATACATTTGTTCTCTTTATGTTTAAGTGTTTTGCTTAATATCATTTTTCAAGTTATTAGATTAAGCAACTCCTCAAATGCTTTAAACTTCAAGGAGTACACGTGTCATTGCCACAAACTTCTTGATGCATAACGAATTCGTTAGAAAATAAAACCTAACATTTGACGCTAAATTTTATAAAAGTGGTAAGTAGGGATTATATCCACAAAGAATGTACGTGTAACTTTTGTAATCAAAAGAATTGATGTTTAGGAAATAAAGGGAGGGTTTGTTTAGATGCAATTAAGAAAATAAAGTAAATTAAATCAATGAAAACAAATCAAATCAATCAATTGAAGATAGATAAAATTGATGAATGTGTTTAAAATTTGGTTCTTGGTTCAATCTCAGTTTACATAGAAGTAAACATACTTCATTATCTTATTACTTTTACATCTCTTTTAGAAACTGTTAATTGTATGTTAATAATAAGTTCTGTTATCCCCAATTTTCTCTTAGATATTGTTTAATCAAAATAAACTTTTTAACTAAACCTAGCTATCGAATAACCTAGAATAAGCTCTTTATATTTAGTAGGTCAGTCGTAATACGAATTAGGAAAATAAATTAATCTAGGCAAGAATAACTCAAGCTCAGATTATTTAACCTATCTTATGTTATCCCTAATGATTTATCACCATTAGTTTACCAAAAATGAATTGAAAACATAACTATTAGATATTATATTCAAGATTTTGGAAAAGGTTTTTATATAAAAAATCCAATGAAGAATCCAAATCATTCTTAAACAAATATCCAAATCAATAAGCAAAGAATAACATAAACAATCTCCAAAGAGAAAGAGAGTTAATAATACACAATGAACAGATAAGAGAGTTAATAATACATAATGAACAGATGCTCAATTGTGATCTTTAACTTTGATTTCGCTATAAACCAAAAGGAAAAAGGATTAGCCCTCTATGGATCTCAAAGAAATTGAGTTTTACTGGCTTTCGTGTTTTGAAAATGAATAATGCCTTTTTTGGCCACTCATAGGTCTATTTACATAAAAAACTAGGTTTTTTTAGGTGAAAATGCAAGGTTTGATACACAACCATGCATCCAACTGTGCATCTCTAAAAAAATAAAACTTTAAAAATTATACATAGCTGTGCAAGTACATACATGGTTGTACATCTTGTAGATCATGTTGAATCCTTAACTTTCTTGCATTTTCTTGTCATATCTTCACTCTAATCCATCTCCTTCTTATTGCGTGAAGAAAAATGAGTTTGGACATCAAAAGGATGGCTCAAAGAATGTGCTTTAAACTCATTTTAGCTCTTTTGCCTCCAACTTGTACCTAAAACCAAATGTGAGCCACTATTAATATTAATCACTAAGTATTAAGGAGTGAATAGATAAACAATCAAGCACACATCAAGTTCCTCCATTTAGCTTTTGACCATCCTCGAGCAAAACAAAAAAAATTAGTCACAAACCAAAACACTTTCACATTTTCCATATTTCCTAAGAATATATTGGTATAAGAAAAGATGAATAACTTTTAAAACCATAGAAAAAGCTAAACATTAAATGCCTCTACTCATGATTAATCAATGACAATTCCCTTTAGAAATTAAGAAATCGAGTGGTAGACTTTGGTAAAATGTGTTTAAGAATAAGACAGGTTTATAAGTACAGTTAAACACCATTTATGATCAAGACATTCCATGACTTTGCATATCATTTTATTTCTCCACTATTAGGATTCACATGTATAATCATGAATCAAAGGACTTTTTAAGGTTGTAATGTGGTTAAAGGTTAAGGTGAGATGTATTTGGATAGTGTAGTGTAAAATCCTTCAAAGCTAGTATAGTGAGAAAAACATTTAATGTAACATCAAACGTGAAAATCAACATTCACTCAAAACTAGGTGCTATCAGCTATAATGAATGCAAAAACTTTGTTTTACAGCTTAGATTTAAGCCTTCACACTTGTTAATTGATGTTACAAAACTGTCTACTCGTTTTATACCCAAAAACTGCAAGTATACGGGTCGTGACTTGTAACTAGAAAGCAGATATCGATCCCACAGGGATTGATGCCCAGATACCACTTAATTTAGATCAAACTTTGTTTAAGAAACGAAATTGTTTAATAGAAATAATCTGAAAAATTAAATTAAAATTAAATGACTAAAAATGAGTAATTGACAATACCAAAATGCAAAAAAATGGAATTCAAGGTTTTAATGACTACAAATCACTTTCTCGCTATCTTGTCTCCCTCTTATTTTATTAATTGAATTGTGTCTCGCCTAAGATGTCCAATTATATTAACTACCTTCTTTTAAGGTGTAATTAATTGTCCCTAATCAAATTAAATGAAGTTGATTAAGTGATATCTCAACCTACCCAATCACTCCACCAATTTTGATTAAGTGATCTCCCAACCTACCCAGTCACTCTACCAATTTAACTAGTTATTAAGTTATCCTATAGGTGATCAATTGAATTAGACGAGATCTTTCTTATAACTAATCAATTAACGTGATGAATGTAAGTCTATAGGTTGCCAGCTCTTGTTATACAATCCTACACAAATAACCTAACTCAATCTCTCAATTTATTGTAAGGTATAAGAATATAATCAACAATTATCAAATACAAATTTCATTCAATTCAATAAAATAGGAGTTTAACAAGATAGTTCAAAAGTAATCCCTAAAACTAAATCAGCCACTCATGGTCCCAAAACATCACCAACATTTAAATATTCATTCTTACAAAGACTAGAAGAGATAAAAACACAGAAAATTGAATAAAGAAAACTCCTCTTTTTTGCCATATTTTGAAATTTTTAGTGTTGATGTGATATTTTCCTAATTGTTGTTGATAATCCTTGAATCTCCACCTTCCCCAAGACTCAAAACTTGTATTTCTCCTCAAGGAGGCTCTTTTCGTCCTCTTTCATCCATGGAAGTTTTATATCTTATATAGTCCCAAAAACCTAAAATTTAATTGAAACCTGCAGAAGGTCTCGGATTAAACGTCCCACGATCATAGGAATTGGCATGATTCCCACGATCATGGGATCTTTTCGTAGAATCCTTCTTCTTTTCTTCTCCTCTTTAGTCTCTAGCTTAATCTCCAAGTTTCTCAATCTTCAAACCTACATAAAAATATTATCAATTCTTAACTTAAATTAACATTAAACATAAAGGAACAACAATAAAGATTAAACTAAATGAAAACATACAAAAAGAATCCTAAGAAACACATGATAAATACTTAGAATGATATAGACTAATGCACAACTATCAAGTTTCCCACACTTAAATCTTTGCTTGTCCTCAAGTAAAATAAATACAATCAATCTGATCACTTCATTTTCATAAAGATCAAAGCATAAAATCCCCCAAATTTTAGCTAACTCAAATATCAAGTTTCTGCACATATCATGACTACTTTTTCATTAGTGTACATAAGCAAACTCAACAATTGGCACCATTACTCAAAGATAAGTATAGATGCGAAATGAATCTTCCTCACAGTTTCACGCATTTCTCCTAAGTGTTTGATGGTTGGTGTTTTGCTCAAACTTCCTACAAGAAATTGCACTACCATAGGCTTGCTAATACACTAATTCTCCTCTACAATGATTGCATATATAAATAGATCAAAAGGACTTGTTTAGGGCTGCAATATGGTAAAGGTTAAGTTGGGTAAAGAGGGAAAAGGGTTTAACATAAGCATTCATAAACTAAAAAGCAAGTGGAAGGAATAACAAAACATAACTTCGAGATACATAAGTGTAAATATGCTAATACGTTGCACTTATTTAAGCTACTAAATTGTTCTTCCCTTTTTCTTTTCTTTTCTTTTCTTTTCTTTTCGTTTTTTAATACATGGAAGAGATTGTGAATAAAATAGCAACTAAATACGATATGATTCATAGGCAGAAGTATCCTCAACTCATCTCCGTAAAAATTTTCATAATGCCTAATGAATGCTTTACTTAATACTCTACTAAGCTTATGAATGGGTAAGTTAATAGGGTTTTAGTTTTTAAATTTTTTGGGTATTTTCGAGAAACAAAAGGTTAAGGTTCAATGGTGGTAGTAAGGGATAATCAAAGGGTAGGTCATTTAAGCCAAGGGTTAACATAAAAAGGGCCTTAATAATCTCTACTAAACATGCATCCAGTAGACTCAAACCAATTCAAAGCAACTTGTGAAGGTAATAACCTAAGGAAATATCACTCAACAAAGAAATAGAATGACTATAGATGGAGTCATATAGGCTTCTCTGCTTCATCAGCAGTCTTGTGCATCAAGGATCATCATCATACTGCATCGATCTTGCCTCTAGTTGGTTGGTTCACTCCATTGTAAAAAGTCTACAAAAGGAACTCCTTGAGTAGGTTATAGTGTGCGTTCTTTGCAAATCCTTATATCTCTCCTACGCTTTGTAAATTGACTCCCCATAACCTTGATGGAAATTCGTGATTTCCTTTATAATCTTTGTGGTCTTTGTCAATAGGAAGTACTTGTCCAAGAAAGCACGCACAAGCTGATCCCATATCAAGATGTTAGATGGGTCTTTGAATGATACCAAGCATTAACTCTATCCCTAAGAGTGAAAGGAAATAGCCCTATTCTAACTGCATCCTCTAACATTTGATAATATCGAAAGTTATCACAGATCTCGAGGAAGTTACTAATATGCTCATTGGGATCCTCATTAGCCAATCCATAGAATTGCACACTTTACTGAAGCATATTAAGGAGTGCAGGTTTTATCTCAAATGAGGCTGCTTGAACAGGTGGCTTAGCCACTCCTTGGTTCGACAGGTTGAACCCTGACCTCATAAAGTCCATCAGGGTCATCTGTTGCTGTCCTTAGTTCTCTTCCTAATCCATATTCCGTCGAAACTCCTTTGCCATTATTGATTTTCCAATCTCTTTGTCTTCTTCTCACTGAGCTTTCCTAAGGTTTCATCTAATCGAGTAATATCTAAATCTATCACCTCCGCAAGACGACTAGAACCTCCTGTGACTCTTGTGTTCGAGTAAGAGCACGATTTCTAAAATGAAATGAAAAAATGAAAAAAAAATTAAAAAATAATCTAATGCCTTAAACTATAGAACTAAACTATCGCCTTCCCGATAACGGCACCAAAAAGCTTGATCAGGGTATTACTCTATGAAAATTTTTTAATATTTATAACCTCGATATTTCTACAAGTGAAGGGTCATTCGCGTAGTACCTAAGGTATCATTCCCACGAAGAGGGTTAGTCTAGTTATAAAATATAAGGTCGGAGATTATTAAACAAATATTTAACAAACAATAATTGACAATTAACACTTAATTAAAAATAATCATAATGACGATTAACAATTTTAAATAATAATTAATGGAAATTTATCAATTTGTTGAATAATGCTCACATATCCTCAAAGTCCACCAATGAATTTACCGAAAGAGAGAAAAGAAAAACTATCTATTCTTAATGTCAACCTAACCTATTACAATTTATCGAATTAATGGTTCTAGATAATCCTTGGGTTAATTACTCTCTTTTAAGTTATAATTGAACCCTAAAGCATAAACTACCCTAATTAGATTATAGGAAGTTATAATCTCTCAATTACCAACTTATCTAAATCCTAATTTGTTTTTAAGTTCTCTAATAAAAAATTGAAAACCTAAATGTGATCTCTCAACATAAGATTTACCAACATGATTTAATTCTGAACCTATTAATTACCTAACTCTCGTTAGCTCAAATTAATCATTTTCTCTTTATTCACCATCTCAGTTTATTATCAAGATATGAACTGTAGAATAAATCACAATAATTTAATAAACTCATAAAATAATCAGATTTCATTAAATTAATAATAATAATCCAAATTTGAGAATAGAACTTCAACCATAATGCAAGTCTATAATCAACTATATATCCCAATTCTATAATTGAATAAAATTGAAATACATAGGAACAAAACTCAACGGGATGATAGGAGACCGTGACTTTAGAAAGCTTCTTAATCTGGAAAGCACGTCATGTCTGCATCATCTTCCTCTTCTTTCTTCCTTCGTCTCTTTCTCGATCGCTCAAGGTTCTCTTTTAGGGTTTCATTTTTGGTGGCTAATCAAAGCTCTTCAAATGTTGCTTGTTCTGTCCTTTAATATTGTATTTATACTTTGGAAGCCCTATGGTTGATTCGGGTTGAAATGGTCTGAAAGTCTTGCAAAACTTGAGTTTTTTGTGTCAGTCCGATGCCTACTTGCCACGATCATGGCTAGCAGCTAACCCTCTCTGTCACGATAGCGACCCAAAAGTATACAATCGTGGCCTAGAACAGATCTCTCTGTCATGATCATGGCCCAAAGTGCACGATCGTGGCCTGGGTTCTATCAGTATGCCTCTTTCTTTCATAATCATGGTTGTGTTTTTGGCTCAAAACTCTTCAAAACTTCTCCGTTCTCTGTCGTTTACACTAAAACACTAACAAACACATCAAGGTACCTTAAAAAGATAACATTTAAGCTCAAAGACTCATATTGACCCATAAAAACACTTAAACACATAAACTGACACAATTAAAACATAAATACACATTAAAAAATCAAATTGTCATTAAATACTTAACAAATTGAACCTTAAAATATCATGCAAATCATAACTATCAATGTTCGTCCAAGAACCATAGGGGTTTTCGCATCTGCTCCAATATCCAGTATGTAGAAATCTGTGAGGAAGATGAATATATCAATCTACACTTGTATGTTCTTAATAATCCCTTTCAGCTGATGCACTGTTCTGTCAGTCGTTTTCACTAATATCTTTGTGAGATCTGGCTCTCCTAACCTTAACTTCTGACTAAAAGTGTAGGGCATTATGTTGATACTAGCTCCCAAGTCCGCAAATGCGTTGGCTATCTTGACTCCATTGATACTACAAGGAATGAAAAAGCCCCTAGGTCTTCTTTCTTTTATGCCATATTTAGATTTCCTTCTGTTATATGCTCCTTCGCCTATTTCTTGACTGGTTCCTTTAACATGAGCTTTGTTTTTAGTTGATTTGTTATATCCTTAACTTATTTAACTCAACCTCTTTAGAATTTCTAGCTGACCTACTTGTAAATAACTTTTGTTGAGCAAAGATAGGATATGGAATCCCAGATTGAGGCTTCTTGATCGGCTCTCTTACTAGATCACTTGGAAAGAATCCCAAAATTATTTGTCCTTCTCTCTTGTCTTTGTCTTTCTTCTCATGTTCACTTTCATTTTCCTCTTTCCGAGTGATGGCTATGATCCATTGCTTTGGGTTGACACTGATATTACTTGGTAGAGTACTTATATTTCTAGAAGATAGAGCATTAGCAAGTTGACGTACCTGAACCTCCAAATTATGGATGGATGATGTATGATTCTTCGTAATCTGGACAAACTTTACTTACATCCTCTTTTAACTTTCCTCCTGGCTGGAAAACATCCTCTTCTGATTTTCTTCTTGAGCTTCTAGTTTGGAACTCAAAACCTCCATCATCTTATCTATCTTGCTATCTATCGATCCAATTCGATCTTGCTGAAATCCCAGAGGTCCTTACGATCTTGCTTGGCTACCTACATTGTTAGTACTCCATAAAAAATTCATGTGGTTTTTCTTCCCCGGATTAAAAATATTTAAGTGAAGGTTATTACCTCTCTACAGTTGGCCTAGGTAATTTACCTATTCGGTGCCATCGACTCCTAACAAGAAACACTAGGCTAAGCCATGATTGTTATGTCCGCATGGCTCACATTATACTTGTATCACCTTTGCTGTAGAGGAAGATGATCATTGCATGTTGTTCAACTACTTTGTAAGGGCTGTCATCTGAGCCTACAAAGTAGTAACATAATCAATAGAAATCATACCTTTTTGCTCCTTCTGCCTTTGCCTGCTCCTTTTGCTAGACCACATGTAACTTTTGCTCTCCAACTCCTCCAAAAGGTAATGAGCTGCTTCTACAGTCTTTCTCATCAATGAACATCTAACGGTTACATTTATAGTTCCTCTTATGCTCGGATTCACACCATTGTAGAAAAACTGCTACAAGAACTCCCTCGGAAGGTTGTGGTGGGGATAACTTCTCTATAGTTCTTTAAATCTCTAGCAAGCGTCATAGAGAGATTCTCCATCATTCTGCTAGAAATTTGTGATCTCCTTGATGATCCGCATCGTCTAGGTCAACGGAAAGTACTTTGTGAGGAATGCTTAGGCTAGCTACTCCTAAGTAGTAATCTACCTCGAATTTAGCGAATTGTACCACACCTTCCCCTGATCTTTAATGTGAAAGAAAATAATCTTAAATTAACTACATCATCGGACATTTCGTTGAATCGAAAAGTATTGCAAATCTAAAAATAATGGCAATGAGGGTATTTGAATCCTCGTTAGAAAACCCATAGAATTGCACACTATTTTACAATATGTTAAAAAGTGCCGGCTTGATCTCAAAATTGTTGGCTTAAATCACTGACCTCACAACTCTTTGAGGACTAATGGCCTTATGAAGTCCATCAGTGTCCTCTCAGCTCTTCCCTGTTCTCCTTCTTTAGCCATATTTCTTTAAGATTTTGTCACTTTGCTCTTTTTAACTCGCTTTCATATCTTTTGATATCTGGAAGCTCATCTTCACTAACTTCTATCGATCTTCGTGTGCTCTTTGTGTTCATATACCTACAATTACACAAGGAAAAGTATCAAAAAATTCTAAATCAAAGTAATCTAAATTAAGCAAGATGCTAAACAATCGATCCCGGTAACGACGCCAAAAATTTATTGATTGATTTCGCAAAATAGTCTACTCGTTTTACGCTCAGAAATTACAAGTATACGGGTCATGTATTGTAATTAGAAAGTAGATATTGATCCCCCGAGGATTGATGCCCAGACACCACTTAATTCAGATTAAACTCTGTTTAAGAAACAAAATTGTTTAATGGAAATAATCTGGAAAATTAAATTAAAATTAAATGACTAACAATAAATAATTGACAATACCAAAATATAGAAAATTGGAGTTCAAGGTTTTAATACTACAAATCACTTTCTCCCTATCTTGTCTTCCTCCTATTTTATTAATTGAATTGTGTCTCACCTAAGATGTCTAATTATATTAACTATCCTCTCTTAAGGTGTAATTAATTGTCCCTATTCAAATTAAATGAAGTTGATTAAGTAATCTCTCAACCTACCTAATCACTTCACCAATTTAACTAGTTATTAAGTTATCCTATGGGTGATCAATTGAATTAGCTGAGATCTCTCTTCTAACTAATCAATTAACGTCATGAATGTAAGTTTATAGGTTGCTAACTCTTGTTGTAAAATCCTACACAAATAACCATCTCAATATCTCAATTTATTGTAAGGTATAAGAATATAATCAACAATCATCAAAGACAACTTTCATTCAATTCAATAAAATAGGAGTTTAAAAAGATAGTTCAAAAATAATCCCTAAAACTAAATCAGCCACTTATGGTCTTAATAACATCACCAACATTCAGATATTCCATCTTACAAAGACTATAAGAGATAACAAATAAAAAATTGAATAAAGAAAACTCTTTCTCTTTTTTGCCAAAATTTAGAATTTTTGGTGTTGATGTGCTATTTTCCCAATTGTTGTTGATAATCCTTAAATCTCTAACTTCCTTAAGACTCAAAACTTGGATTTCTCACTCAAGGAAGCTCTTTTATACAAAGGGTTTTCATCCTCTTTCATCCACGGAAGTTTTATATCTTATATAGTCCCAAAAACCTAAAATTTAATTGAACCCCACAAAATGTCTCGGATTAAACATCCCACGATCGTGGGAATTGGCATGATTCCCATGATCATAGATCTTATAGCAAAATCCTTCTCCTTTTCTTGCCTTCTTTGGTCTCTAGCTCAATCTCCAAGTTGCTCAATCTTCATTCCTACACAAAAAATGATCAATTCTTACCCTAAATTAACATCAAACATAAAAGAACAAAAATGAAGATCAAACTAAAAGAAACAACAATCAACTATTATGCAAGAAACATATTCCTAATACTTAGAAGAACATAGAATAATGCCAAACTATCAATACCATAAACCACATAAAGCATAAATCACTCTAAAAAATTGAAAGTAAATAGTACATTGCAACCGTAAGGAGTGACCCTTCAAAACAACATCTTCTCATTCACATTATAATCAAGTTACCCTTTCCATACAAGTTTAAGAAGAAAGAATAATCATGACTAAATTGGTAACAAAAATGCATTTGCTCCTTGACAATTTTATTCAAACATATATTTCTTTCATTTCTTTTTTCTCTTTTGCCTTTTCTTTTGTTTTCTTATAAAAAAAACCTATATCAACATTTGGAATTCATTGATAAGAGATAAAATGACATTCCAACAATTATAACCAACTTTCACATAAGCATATCCCTACACTTATACTTTTATGCATCTACAAAAATCAATAATAATAATGCTCCACTAACTTTAAGGTTTACATAGGAAATTTAGTTAGGTTTTAAGGCATGTAATGTAATTAGCATAAAAATAAAAGGTAAATAAAGCTCAAAGGGGCTTATTAAAAAGAAAAATCATATCGATAGGTAAGCTATTTGGTTATGTAGGTTGTAAGACAAAGCATGCCTATATCATTTTCAAGTTTATGCACGTGATAAAAATGTGTTCTCAAATAAACAATCAAAGCTAAGTGAGGATGTACATGTCATAAAGGTCACACATAAACAAAAGACAATGAGACTAATATGGATGTGTTAATCTGTAAAGGCTCAAAATATCACTGGCTTATGTCTACCACTAGTCTCTTCTCTTCTAAAGATAATGTATATTGACCAATACAAGAGTAAAAGTATTGCTCAGGTTGTTATGAATATTCTTGTCAATTCACTCTCTAATTATGACTACATAATCCTAAAAGCAATAGGAAAAATAAAATGTTTGTTTATTCGGTTAATGTTTTAATAAATTTAAGAAAAACACATAAAAACTAAGATCCCCACCCCTATACTTAAAACTTAAAATTTCCTCAATGTAACATCAAATGTAAGAAATGGAGTATTGAACATAAGCAACAAATGCAAGAATGTAAATGAAAAAGAACAAACTTCCTTTTAGTTGCCTCCCAAGTAATGCCTTTGTTTCATGTCATTGGCTCAACTCTATATTACCCTCATTAAGCAATCCCATTGGCATCTTTAAGCATCACCACTCCTATATTCTCTGTTTGGAAGCCTTTATAGTATGAATTCAAGTGAAGAACATTAACTTTAAACTTTTTTTTTTCAAACTTTATATCTCTACTACGCCAATAAAAAAGACATAAGATACAATAAAAGACCAACCTAATAGGAATGTAAATTAACTGGGATAATTTGAGTCTGGAGTGATAGAGAGGCACTTTCTAACCCACAATGACGCTTTTCCTCAAAATCATCATATCATAAAAAGTCTTGCTCTTTTCCTTATATATCATCGCATTCTGATAGAAGTCATTTTGCATCTCCTCCAACTTATGCAATTGTAATTTTTTATGTGCTCCTGATTGGTGTCTTATGAGCCTTCCTATAATCTCCCAATACATCTTCCAGCATTATGCTCCAATCCTTTCTATTAGGCTGAATTGTTTTCTCTAGGATTGACTTAATTTCTCAATTAGACACTTCAGCTTGGCCATTGGTCTGAGGATGGTAGAAGTTAGAAATCTTATTCACGATGTGATATTTCTTGAGCAGCATTTTCATCACCTTATTACAGAAATAGATTCCCTGTCGCTTATGATTGCCTTTAGTATCCTCAACTAAGAAAGTATGTTAGATTTGATAAAAGCTATAAAAAATTTAGCATCAATAGTTTTGGTGGCTTTAACTTTCACCCACTTGAAAACGTAATTGACTATAAGTAATATAAAACTAAAACCAAAATATGGAGGAAAAGATCCCATAAAATCAATACCCTAAACATTTAAAAGAAAAGAATAGGAGTTTGTGGTATTTGATTTTTACAGGACAAGTTACCTGATTGTTAGCACCTATCATATGATTTTGTGAAAGATATATGCTTATTTGAATAATAAGGGCCCATAGAAACCACTCTCCAAAACTTTATGGGTAGTCCTCTTTACCCCAAAATGTCCTTCCTAAGCGTATGAATGGAAGAAGGCTAAGATCAAAGGTGTCTCGCTCTCAAGCACACACCTTCTTATAACATGATCTAGACATTGCCTCCATAAATATGGATCATCTCAAATATAATACTTAGCTTCATTCTTCAATTTATCCCTCTTATCCCTTGAAAAAACAATAGGAAATTTGTTACTAACTAAAAAATTATAATATCTGCACAAATCAGTAGAAAATAGTTTTTCATTTAGAAATGTTTCTCTTAGTGGGATATCATCTTCTTTTCTGACCAAAAGACTAAGGTGATCAACAACCATGTTTTCTACTCCCTTTTTATCTCTTATCTCCAAGTCAAATTCTTAAAGAAGGAGAATCCATTTGATCAACTTTGGCTGTGCTTCTTTCTTCATAATCAAGTACCTTAAAGCTGTATAATTAAAGTAAACAATAACCTTAACACCTAGCAAATATGACCGAAATTTCTTTAAAGAAAAAAACCACAAATAAAAGTTCTTTTACAATTTTACAATAATTTAATTGAGCTGGACTCAAAGTCTTCGAAGCATAATAGATGGCATGTAAAGCTTTACCCACTTTTTATCCTATAACAGCCCACATTTCATAGTCACTTTCATCAAATATGAACTCGAAGGGAATACTCCAATTTGGTTGTTGAATCATTGGTGGAGACTTTAAGAGCTGCTTAAGTTTAACAAAGGCCTTCTTGCACTTATCAAAGGAGACCTCTTGTTGTAACAGCTCGCACAAAGGTGAGAATGTCTTTGAGAAATCCTTGATGAACCAACAGTAAAAACCTATATGGCTAAGAAAAAAATGAATTTCCCACACATTTAATAGGTAAGCCAACGTAGAAATAAGATCAATTTTAGAATGATCTACTTTTATACCACTAGCAGATATAAAACGTCCTAAAACTATACCTTGATCTACCATAAAATGAGGTTTTTCCTAACTTCCTAACTAAGTAAAAGTTTATTTTTAATACACCTTTACAAGATAAGAGTAAGATTTTCTTAACATTCATTGAAAGAAGAACCATACACTAAAGTCATCCATAAATACATCTATGATTTTCTCAACATACTCAGGGAAAAAGCTTACCATGCCTCTTTGGAAGTAGACGGTGCATTGCACAATTTGAATGGAATCCTTTGGTAAGAAAATGTGCCAAATGGTCGTGTAAAGATGGTCTTTTTTGATTCTTTAGTGTAATCAGGATCTGAAGATAAGCTAAAAAGCCAGCTAAAAAATAGTAATACTGATACCTAGGCAATCTTTCAAGCATCTGATCAATAAAGGCGAGGGGAAAGTGGTCTTTACGAGTTGTAGCATTCAATTTTTTCAGTTAATTCATATTTTCCACCCTATTTGAAGGTAGTTGGGAACTAAATCACCTTCTTGACTGGTCACTACCATAATCCTATATTTCTTTGAAACAATCTAAATCGGATTTACCCAATTACTGCTAGAGATTTGTTAAATGACCCCAACTTTAAGAAGCTTCAACACTTCCTTCTTCACTACTTCCATCATTAGAGGATTCAACCTACGATGAGCTTGCTTATGGACTTGGCATCATCCTTCAGGAAAATATGATGCATGCATATAGAGGGGCTTATTCCTTGGATATCTGTAATAGTCCATCCAGTGTCCTTCTTATGCTTCGTCAACATTCAAACCAGTTTGTATTCTTGTTCAAAAGTCAGTATTACTGAAATAATGATTGGTAGGGTCTGCTTATCTCCCAAATATGCATACTTTAGGTAACGGGTAGTGATTTCAACTCCACATTAGTTACTTATATATCAGAAGGTAATATCATCTGGTAAGATTCAGGTTATTGTATGGAATACATTTCATAACTTATGGGAGAGGTTTCCAATGACTATAAGGTAGCCATCATCTCAATTAGCTCTTCTCCCAACTTAAAATCATTAGTGGCTTCTAATTCCAAGTGCTCGGTCAAGATTGCTACTAATTGATCCTTGCAACATATTTTAAACTTTTCCTACACTAGGGGATCAATCATAACTAATCTTCAGGCTTTACTTATAAAGTCTTTATTCCTTGGTAATCAAAGTCTAAAGATCTATGAACTATTCCATATTTGACTAGCCAAGTGGACAAATGACTCTCCATCTTTTTTCTCTCTCCTACATTTTTTCTAATATAAGTTGTTTTTTATATGTCTTTATTTGTATAAGTTTTTAACATTTACAATGAAATTTATGAAGATTAACTTATCCTTTTGTTTTTCTATATAAAAAAATCCGTTTTATAATTTAAATTGACTAAGTTTTGATATGATACTGACTTTTTCTATTTGAAATTTTTTTCAGATAGGATTTTTGAAGTAGACGGTGGTTAATAGAGTAATCCTTATTCATATACCAGTAGAAGATTCAGCAGCTACCGTGGCCTCCTAACTGCTCTTCGTAATGCTAATGAAAATAAAATATCTAGACTACTACTATCGTAGTGGTGAGTCTAGGTCGAACCCACAGAGAGTATGTGTAAGGTTATTGAAATGAAAGTAACCGGTTTTAGGTTTAGGGGGTTTTGGATTTAAAAATAAGAAAATAAAATGAATCTAGACTAATAAAAACAAATTAAAGAAAACATGTGAAAATTGATAAAAGTGGGGAATTCGGTAGGGACTCAGTTCTTTGGTTCAATCTTAACCTACACCGTTAAATATATTTCATTGAATTGTTGTTCTCAAACCTCTCCTAGCAACTATTAATCGTGGGTTAATAATTAACCTGAGTTTTCCCTTAGGTAGTGTGTAATCAATATATGATCGTTAATTAAACCTGACCATCAAATAACCTAGGATATGATTTGTAGATTTAATTAGGCAGTAGCATTATGAATTAGGAAAACTGATTAATCAAGGAAACAACCATATACGATGCGTTATTTAACCTAGGTCATTTTATTCCTAATTATTTTGAATTGTTAGTCGCCACACATGAATTTCAACATAACAATTACGGATTATATCAAAATTCTAGCAATGGGTTTACAAATAAACGATTCAATGAACACATTAAAACCATCTTTTCATAATACCTAATGGGTTTATACACAAATAACTGAACAATAACAAAAATCTAATTATCCATACACAAAAAATCAATTAATATAGGATAACACAATCAATTTCTAATGAGAGAAAAAACAACTAAAATAAAGAAATACCATTAACTCGGGTCGTTAACGTTGATGTCACCTTTAAACCGACATCGGGACGTTATTCCTCTATGGGTCTCTCCCAAAAAAATGCTTCAGCCCCTATTGAATATTTCCTACCAAAGCCCCTCCTATCGCCTCTCTACTGTCTTGTCTCCCTACTGTTCTATTCTCTCTCACCCTGCTATTATTCTTTGATGTGATGAATTAATATTTTTTGGTCCATTTTACTATTCGCCTCTTCATTTAAAACCCTCGACATGCCAATGCATCTGTTATGTCTATGTTTCATACCTTGCATGAAATGAAGATGTATTTGTTAAATTCAGACGCTTGCATTTAATGCAAACTTATCCTAGTTCATCACCACATTGTCGTTTTGGTGTCCTGCTGCTTCCCTTCTTATGCTGCGTCATTTTCTTCTGGGGTGGATTATCCTTCCTTGGCTATACTGTGTTTTGTTCTTTTACTTTCTTCTTTTATTGCCATTTTATGCTTCCACCTACTGTGGCCTTCCATCTTTGTTTTACCATAATTCCAAAAAGCTTTCCATAAAATTTGAACTCACATTTTTTCTTGGGCCATGCGTAGCCTTGACTAGATTTAAATCTTCTTTATTTTTTTTTGTCTCCTTGTCTTTCAATTTTCTTATTCTTGCTTCATGAAGATAAGTAAAAATTAATCTTCGAAAGATGACCCAAGTATCATGCTTTAGACTCACTTTAACTTCTTTGCTTCTGAATTGTGCCTAAAATCACGTATAAGTGAAAGTGAGTATATTAAGCAAGTTATTGTCTTTAATCGCTAACGTAGCGTTTGGTTAGCGTCCTCAGACACGAGGACGGAGGACAAGGACATAAAAGTTCTGTCCTCCGTGGTGTTTGCTTGCCGTCTTCGCCCATTTTTGTTCTGTCTTCAGAGGACAAAGACAAAAATTTTTGTTCCATCCAAGACTGTGGTACAGAAATTCTTGTCCTGAGGACAAGAATAGATCACAAAAATGAAAAGTCCGAAATACCCTCCCTTCACTCCAAAATGTTGTGTTGTCTGAAGCCAAACGACGAGCAACATCTGCGCAGCTCTACTTCCTTCTTCCCTCTGCTTCGTAGCTCTCCTTCCTTCTTCCCTCTGCTTCTTAATCTCCGCAGGTAATGGTTTGCTCTATTCATAAAATCTCCCCTTGTTTGCCTCTAGAGTCGCTATCGATGTTTGATTTTTTACAAATCTCCGAAATGCTCTCTCCAATTGTTTGCGTCTCTTTCATTTTTCTGTTCCCATATCTCTCTCTTTTGTTTGATTATTTATGAATCTCCCAAAATCTTCTTTTAATTCAACCCTAAGGCATTCGGATTTCGTGCTTTTTCATCTTCTACCTACTATTCAAATATGAGATTCAACTGTAAAAATACGAAATTTGGCAAATGGTCTTCTGGTTTTTGAAGGGTGCTTACGACATTGATGAGTTTTGATGTTCAATCTCTTTACTCCTAATAGTTCTTTTTGCTCATTGATTACTTTCTTTAACTTTGATTAACTAATAGTAAGTTGTCGATGAATTATCCCCAATTGAAATTGGGGTTATCTTTGTTTTCTATTTACCTTTCTGCTGATTATGATGGACGTGCAATTTTCTTCTCTTGAGGGTTAATTGCTCGAGCTAAACTTTTTCTCTCAATTGGAGGGACAATCTTCTTGGGATTTTTGCCACTTATACTCGTTACCATAATTGGTGAGTTTTCTTATCATTGTTAAATGCATGGTGTCCTTGCTCTGTATTGGTTTTTTAGCATTGTTTAACTCCATTATAAGCTGTAAACTTTCCCCATAATGGTGTGCATGTGTATAGATATATACTTGGAAGAGAAGATACATAAGCAAGCTATGAGCAATGCGTTTAGTATTTGAGAATGGAATTGTAGATAGGATTAGACAATGAAGGCTGATGGATTTCATTAATTTATT
>JANZXR010000170.1:19558157-19589504 GCA_027575705.1 Erythroxylum echinodendron
TTCCATTCCATGCATAACCGAATTTGATAGTGTAAGAAAGACTTCTTGCAAGTTTTTAGACTCTCTCTCCTTTCATGTAAGGGTGAACCAAAATTACCAAGTGAAAGAGTCTCATTTTTGGTTCATCTTATTCTAAGAAAATCTCCTCCAAACATTTCTTCTCCTTTCCCACCAAAGGATTTTGTTAACCTATTTGTCCATAAAGAATAAGAGGTAAATCAAATTGGTTGAGGATACAATAATAAGGAGAAGATAGATTGCTAAAGGAAAATATTTAAAAGCAAAGGATTTGGATACAAGAAGAAGGAGAGGATAAACAGCGAGGATTTAAAGCTGCAGCAAAGGAGTCGGTAATAGTCTTTATCTTCTTTATGTTTTTTATTATCCTTATACCATATCATGTATGGATTGGCATGATGATTTAGATTTGTTGCTTCCGCTGGAAAAATAATTTCTTAAAAGTTTTGAAATCTATCATTTCTCCAAATATATTATGCTTTCTTTTTTCGATCCAACACTATAATGCATGTTATTAAAGTCCTTATAGATATGCATTAAGTGTACATTTTAACACTTTTTCTCTTTTCTTTTGGTTATCGAATCGTATGATGTCTTCTAGTGTGAACCTACACTCCCTATTAGATTCAAATAAACCCATGGGACCAAACTTCTTGGATTGGCTATAGAATTTGAGAATTGTTCTCAAATACTAAAAACTACAATATGTCTTAGATAAACCACTTCCCAATCCCCCTACTATCTATGCATTTGATGAAGATTAGGGAGCTTACAAGAAGCTACAAGATGATAGTGAGTTTGCTAGCTGTATAATGATTTCCTCTATGTCACCAAAACTACAAAAGCAGTATGAGGCTATAGATGCTCATACCATAGTCTACCAGATGAGGGGACTGTTTTATGAGCAAGCTCGGTCTGAAAGGTTCGAGACCTTGAGGTTGTTTTTCCATTCAAAGATGGTTGAGGGATCATCTCCGGTGCAGTATGTGCTAAAGATGAATGGCTACATTAAGAGATTAGCTAGTTTGGGTTTCATTATGGATCATGAATTAAGTATAGACTTAATTCTGACTGGTTTAACTAATAATTATTCCTAGTTTGTGCTTAACTATCTGATGAACCAAATATTCACAACGATTCTTGAGCTGATTAATTTGCTCAAAATAGTTGAGCAAACTGTCAAGTAGGACAGTAAGGCTGTGATGTTAGTGGACTATGCTTTTGGTTCTCAAAAGAAGAACCAAAAGAAGAAGAAAAAGTCCAAGAGGCTAGTAAGAGGTGTAGCTAAGAAGACGGCAAAGGAGACAGCACCAAAGGGGATATGTTTCCATTGCAACAAGGAAGGACATTGGAAGAGGAATTGCAAAGCTTATCTAGAGTCACTAAAGCAGAAGAAGGCATTAGATGCCCCACCATCTACTTCAAGTAAGATATTTGTCATTGAGGTTAAGACTATTTCTGATTATAACATTTAGGTGTTAGATACTAGATGTGGCTCATACATATGTGTTGATATACAGGGGCTCAGGGATAGTAGAACGCTAAAGAAGGGAGGGATGGACCTAAGAGTGGGAAATGGAGTAAGAGTTGTTGCATTAGCTATAGGGACATGTGATTTGTATCTTCTTAGTGGGCTAGAGTTAATTTTGAAAAATTGCTATTATATACCCGTTATGACTAAAAAAATTATATATGTTTCATGTCTTAATAAAGCGGGATTTTATTAACTTTTTCAAAGAATTGTTGTTTAATTAAGTTGAATGAAATGTTGTATGGCACTGCTACATTGTGCAATGAAATTTACATATTAGATATGTCCAATCCAATTTTAAATATCAATGATAATAAAATACAAAAATGAGATAACTTAAAATCATCTTACTTATAGCATTGTCGACTTGGCCATATAAGTGAGAAACGTATGATTAAGCTACACAATAATGGTAGCCTAGGGTTTATGAATCATATGACCGATGTGAATCTTGCTTGTTAAGTAAGATGACTAAATTACCTTTTAAAGGAAAAGGTGAACGAATGAATGGCTTATTAGACCTAATACATTCTGATGTATGTGGTCCGATGTCTATTCATGCCAGAGGTGGTTTTGTTTACTTTATTACTTTTATCAGCAATTATTCATGATATGGGTATATGTATCTAATGAGATACAAGTCTGAAACGTTTGAAATGTTCAAAAAATTTAGTTATGAAGTAGAGAAACAACTCGGTAGAAGTATTATGGCACTTCGATCAGATCGAGGTAGTAAATACTTAAACAAGAAATTTCTAACTTATCTCAGATATAATGAGATAACATCCCAGTGGACTCCACCTTACACACCACAACATAATGGTGTAGCTGAAAGGAGACACCAAACCTTGTTAGACATGGTAAGGTCGATGATGGGCTTAGCAAATCTATGAAAATCCTTTTGGGGTTATACACTAGGGACTATTGTTTATGTGACAAATAGAGTCCCTTCAAAGGCAGTTGAAGTTACTCGATATGAGATATAGACTAACAAAAGGCCCTATCTTTCACACATGAAAGTTTGGGGTTATCCAGCTTTTGTGAAGCGGATTCAATTAGACAAGCTTGAAGCAAAGTATGATAAATTTCTGTTTATAGGATATCCTAAGGAAACAATCAGATATAAGTTCTATAATGCTTTAGAGCAAAAGGTGTTTGTCTCAAAGCATGCTATCTTTTTAGAGAAAGAGTTTCAGCTAAAAGAAGACAGTGGGAGAAAAGTTGAACATGATGAAGTTTATGATGCTCAAATAGACATAAATCAATTGCCTGAACATGAAATTATTGTTCATAGAGATGAGACAACAGTTGAACCATAGGGTGCAATTGGATTTTCAAGAAGAAAATCGACATGGAAAGTAATGAGATTACCTATAAAGCGAGGCTAGTCACTAAAGGTTATTGTCAAGGATAAGGAATTGACTATGACGAGACATTTATTCCCTTAGCTATTCTTAAATCCATTAGAATGCTCTTAACTTTTGCTGCTCATAATGATTATGAAATATGGTAGATGGATGCGAAGATATCCTTCCAAAATGGAAACCTAGTTGAGGATGCATATATGATACAACCTGAGAGCTTCATATCCAGAGATGGCAGAAAAGTATGCAAGCTTCAAAATTCCATTTATGGATTAAGCACACATCGAGGAGTTGGAACATCCGATTTGATGAGACAATAAAAAAGTTTGGTTTCTCACAAAATCCTAATAACCTTGTGTGTACAGGAAGGTTAGTGGGAGTGCTATCATATTCCTTGTGTTATATATGGATGACATATTACAAATAGGAAATGATATCTCAATTTTACAATCAATTAAAGTTTGGTTGTCCTAGAATTTTTCCATGAAAGACCTTGGAGAAGTAACTTATATATTAGGAATAAAGATCTATAGAGATAGATCAAGGAAGTTGCTAGGTCTTTCACAGTCAACGTATATAGACAAAGTGCTAAATAGGTTTAGCATGAAGTAGTCCAAGAGAGGGTTTCTTCCCATGATGCATAGGATAAAACGCTCAAAATCTATATTTCCTCAGATATAAGATGAGAGGACTCGCATAAGTATGATCCCGTATGCTTCGGCAGTAGGATCGATCATGTATGCTATGTTATGTTCAAGACCCAATATATCGTATGCTCTAAGTGTTACAAGCAGATATCAATCAAATCCTGGTGAGGGTCACTGGGTGGCTGTCAAGAATATCCTAAAGTACTTGAGAAAGACTAAGGATGTATTCTTGATATATGAAAATGGAGATCTTATAGTGAGCAGGCATATAAATGCTAGTTTTTAATCTAACTAGGATGACTTCAAATCCCAGTCAGGTTATATTTTCATACGGAATGGTTGTGCAGTTAGTTGGAAGAGTTCCAAATAAGAAATGACTGTAGATTCGATGATCAAGTCAAAGTACATTACAGCTACGGAAGCGGAAAAAGAAACTATTTGGATTAAGAAGTTCCTCATGGAACTTGGAGTGGTTCCTAGCATAGTAGACACAATATTGTTGTACTACAACAGTAATGGGACTATTGCTCAAATCAAGGAACCAAGGTCTCATCAGAGGCCCAACCACGTACTCAGGAGATATCACTTGATTAGGGAGATAATTGATAGAGGTAATGTGAAGATAGAGACAGTGCCTACAGATCAGAACATTGCTGATCCTTTAACTAAGCCACTTTCTCAGAAAAAATTTGATTCTTGTGTACTCGCCTATGGTATTAGATACAAAGGTGATTGACTTTAGTGCAGGTGGGAGATTGTTAAAGTAGTGTTCTAAAGGCAATCACCTTTAGCACTTTTGTACAAACTTTATTTTGATTAATAAAGAAAAAGACATTTTTCATTGATTTGATATTCATTTATATATGAACTTATATCGATCTTAAATCAAATTAATGAAGTCCATAATACAAAACATAGCATAAAGAAAATCATAATGAGAACATGATAGTGAGATTCCTATCATGTGCAATTATGTTAGTATCTAAATAGTCCTTAGTCATAAGATTAATAGCATAGGACATTATTAATCCGAAAAAACTAGCAAATATTATACTCCTTGAGTTGATCAAGCAGTGGATCTCATAAACTGTAAGCATGAGATGTTCAGAGTAAATATGTGGATGTTTACTAAGGGTAGTAAGTACTTCGAATAACCTACTATAAGATTATCATATGGATGATCTATCGAATGTAAATGATTAATCTCATTATAGCAATGGTGCAAATATCCTTAAACTTGAGGTACTCAAGGATATCTTAGATATAAATCCTGTGCTTTGACACCATTCCTTGTTACCTCAAGACGAGGTTGGTCTTAGGATGGTGATTAGGTACGGCTATTTGCATTCAAAGGTAATTAGGTAGCCAATAAAGGATTTGCCACTCCTGATATAAGGAGATGATACCTATAGCCTCTTGTCGGGGTTGTTACTCAGGAATCTCTGGCCAGAGCAATTATATGTCATAAAGAGAGTCTTCAATGACACATAGAGTAATAAGATCCCAGGATGAGAACTAACATCACTTGGACTAGATGTGATTATATCAGTCTAGTGGGAGTTGACACATAGCCCATACTCCGAACCAAGTGGGGCATAGTATGATGAAAGTACAAATTACACGATAATTATCTATAGAAAGGTTCATAATTTGGATAATTAACTATCAAAGATTTTATATGTTAATCCACTTATATTCCAGCAAATAGCCGTCATGAAACCCTTCATGATGTGTTTGAATTAAGAGTTAATTCAAGTGCCTAAAATAGCCGAAAACCTAAGGGTCAAATGCATAAAAAATCATATGAAAAACAAATGAGTATGGCCTATTTTAAGCAGGCCACGATCGTGCCTCATAGGGCCACAATCGTGGCCTAAGGCAAGGCATGACACGATCGTGGACAATCATGACAGAAGCTGTGAAGTGACATATAAATGAGTTCTTTACGTATGTACACAAGGTTCCTTCACTTCTTACACACTCAATTGATAGAGAAAGGGTTCTAGAGAGAGAGAGAGAGAAGTGTTCTTGAGTTTTCTTAATGTAAATTCATGCAATTGTTTTATAAATCTTATATGCATGCAAGATAACCTTGATCTATCTCCCATATTGAACATCTACTTGAATCCATCAAGTTTGGTGCTCTAAAACCCTTACATTTTGTTTCCTCTTCCTTCTTTGCTTGTTTTTGGGTGATCAAGGAAGGGTTCGGTGTTTGCAATAACCTAAACAAGGAGAAGAATCAAGAAAGGAGGATATACATAAGGCAAAATGTTTACATTTCATGTTCTTTTATACATATCTATGCATGGATGTTTAATCTTGTGGATTTTGGGTTATCATGGTGTCGAAATCTTGATTCTGACACTTCTGCTACATCCACATGCATGTGATGCATGCAACTATGGCTAACTCAATACATCTCATGTGAGATGTAGTAACATCAGAAGCATATAGTCTTTGAAGTCTCAGAGTTAGCAAGAAATAATACATCCACTTCCATAATACTAATTTCTTTTTCATAGAACACTTTCTTGGCTTGAACCAAAATTAACCACAAAATTTGCACTCTTGTACTTCCACATCATCTCCCTAATACAACGTACATCCCAATTTACAACAATTAATCTTTTTAACAGGAAAACCCAGACCCTTAATAATTTTCTTCATATTGTAAAAACTATCAACCATTGTATGATCAGGAGGCAATGATTCATTATACCATCCAAGAATTTTATCCAAAGTATGATCAGAAATATGCCCTTTATACTTTCTTTTCAATATTGGAGTAATTGAAGACAATTGATTCATTATCTAACAATTTCGCCATAATTTTTGATAGGCTGAGTGTAGTAAGTCAAAAAAATGTTTTACATGTGGGTTTGGTTCTTTAAGATTTTCTATATTTTACTAAAAGGTATAACCAGCTGCATTATAAACCATTTGCATGTAAGGATTTTCATTTGCACTGACATTATTTATTCTAAATTCAATTTTCCCTTCAAACTTATCTACATTCATTGATAAGTGTACTTCATTACCCCTTGAGATTCTACAAATCAATAGCTACCCATGTCATGTCCACTCAAAATAATTAGGAACAAACCCTTTTCTCAGTAAATACTCATTTACTTCATTAATAGGAAGGAAACAAATATGTTTGCACTTTTTACGTGGACATCTGACCTTTGGGTCATCCATATATGTAAGTTGAGAACATGCATAACGAATAAAAGCTTCAACTCCCTCAACAAACTTAGAAACCATCAGGAGTTAATCTCCTATACATTCAAGTTCTATCAACATTACTCATTTCTACAATATTGTTAATTTCATAGTTAGTATCCTTCATGTTCCCTAAGTTTACATAACATTTAAACTTTACACAACATCCCCTAAGTATTAATCAATTGAATTAATCACCTATAATAGATTTCAATATTATGGTACGTGGTATTGTTTACACCTATAAATCAAGAAAGTAAGTTCTTTCCATGAATCCTAAGCTCATGGAATTTCTCACTGATAAGCCTTACGGGAGCTACATCACGAGTTTCCAGCGTATGTATGATCCTAGGGGTTTATTATGCAAAGAATTGTCTTGTCTATTAAACATATGAATTTCTTGTGTTAATACTAAGTTTGCATTAATCACATTGAAGTTGAAGTATTAATCAATTGAATTAATCACTTATAATTGATTTCAATACTATGATACGTGGCATTGTTTACACCTGTGAATTAAGAAAGAAAAGTTTTACTATGATTCCTAGGCTCGTGGAATTTTTCACTGATAAGCATCACAGGAGTTGCATCATGGATTTCCAACCTATATACCGTCCTAGGTGTTTATTATGTAAAGAACTATCTTGTCTATTAAACATATGAATTTCTTATGTTAATACTAAGTTTGCATCACAGATTTCTAACCTATATACCGTCCTAGAGACTTAATTATGCCTCAAATCATCCATAAGATCTCAAACTCATTCCACATACAATAAATTCTTAAACTATTAAAGAAGAACATAAAAACTCATCAATCATTATAAGAATATTCTAAACAACAACACAAAATCAAGACCGCCTTTGCATTCACAAAACCCAAACACATCATAATCGTATTATTAAAGCAATACATATAGTAGACATGAGTTGGACGACTTACCTGAATGGACAGATATTTCCAAACTACAAAGAAGAAGTATGAGCGATGCTCTTCAACACAATATAGGGCCTGCGAAAAAGAATATTTCGTAAAAAGAAGGGTAAATTATTCAAAAATAAAAATCGTGTGTGAATTCTCTTTATTATTAATATATCAAAAGTTTAAATATATATAATTGACAAAAAGTATTATCAATTATAATAATCCAAGTTAACCATAATAATTAAAATACTCTTTAAATCGTGATATAACTAGTCTTTCATCAACAATTACTCAATTATGTAATAACAAATTAAATTACACCATTTAAGTTATCAAAGGTATATCAAATTGTCTTACATTTTAATCTTACCAATCTTACCTTTCTTCTTTGAATCTTTCCCTAAATCTGTAAAATTTGTCATAAGCCTAGGTAATTATTTAGATAAGCATGATTAGGTACCTAACACTTTCCTTGTTCTACAATCAATCCCCAAACTTTCATTATTATATTAGGACTTTATAGTTCTTTTTCTTTTAGAACGAGAACAAAAACAAACTTGAAGAGCGAACAAATAATGACATCCAAGAACAAGTCCTTTTTTCTCCAAGTCCGACTGCACCAAAACAAGAAATTAAATAGTTAGAGCTATCTACATTTCGCAATGGTTATTTGAAATCTAAAGCGAAGCCAACAGTCTAAAACGAGTGAATTAATGACATTACTTGAGCAAAAAAACACCCCTTCTTTATAATTTGGAAAGAGAATGATGAAAACCAATAAAATATACCATTTCCTTTCTTTTAATTGAATGAATGTGAGTATATAATTCCTATGATCCTACAATTTAGTGACATTATAAAGAACTAAAAGCAAATGAAAATAATAAGGTCAATTTTAAATGGAATGTAAATAGTGATTCTAATACGAATAACAAGTGTAGAATAATAAATTATGCTAATTTAACACATGAAAAGTAAATCTTAAATTTATCATTGCTTAGGAAACTTTAAAGTCAAAAAGAATCTTTAAATATAAAGAGAATTTGTGAAAGATGTTTTACTTATAAATAAGCTAAATCTCAAATGCAACCCCATAGATAGGTAGATTTGTTAATGGATTTTTATTTAGGTTTAGCTAGTTCTAAAAATGGTAAGGATCCAATATTTGTAGTACTATATAGGTTTTCTAAAATGGAACTCTCATTATAAGTCAAAAAGTCAATGATTTATTAAGTCAAAAAGTCAATGAAGCATTCTACATTACTTAATTGTTTGTTTTAATTGTTTTACCGCAAGTTTATAATGTAGTTATAGCTAACAATGCAAGTACAGATCAATCCCATAAGGATTCTTAGTTAACTACCCACTATCTATAAACTTAGCAAGATATATCAACATTTATAGATGATTAGACAAATAAAATAAAAAGAATCTAAATCTAATGCAAAGAAATATTCAAGAATATACCAAACTATGAATTAGCTAGATTTAGGTCATGTTCCCCTAAGGCTCTACTATATTTAGTTTCACTGTTGATTAATAAATTATTCTAGTTCTTGGATCAGTAAGGGTTCCTAATTCAGAGGACCCATTAATTATTGTACAATATGAAAATTGCATTATACTCACACCCCTGACAAAGCATATTATTAAGGAGCCTCAAGGCAAAACGAGGTTGTTTTTTCTTACAAAATGACTTTATCCTAACTGTAGAAGTGTAGATACTACAAGTAGCACCTGTATCTTTCATTCTCAAATAAAGTTTATGTGCTTGATTGAAGTAGTCATACCCGACCAATATATTTGTAATGACATTATAAGATCGTACAAATGGTTCACAATTATAGAAGTCCATTCTTTCAAACATGTTAATAACTTCTTGAACATTTTCTTTCTTTCCATAACTTAACATTGCTTCAATATTTATAGTCTCCATTAAAGTTCTATCAATAGTCATCCTTATTTTTATAAGCGTACACTCCTTGTCTTTAACTACCCTTGAGTCTAAGCTTGTCAACCATACATTTATAAGTAATAAACATGTATGCAAATCCATCTTCATTTTTAATATAATTAAAAAATTCAAGTGCTTAAAGAGGGTACTTTCGGTATTTCATGACACCAATAATCAATGTCGTTGCCCCCAAAAAAAAACAAAAAGTTGAGGCCAGCCTACTCCCACTCCCACCAACTCAATTTCCACATTTCAAGCCAATCATACACAAACTTAAAAGACACACGATTCTCTTTTGTACAAGTTTTCAAAAGTCACAATTACTTTCTTTTATAGGTGTGACTGGTTTTATACATGAGTTACACATTAAAGGTCAAATACATGACAATCGTATTGTCTTTTAGGTAGTAGATAATAATTGTATTTAGATTATTAAGGCATGCTAATCACAAATATCACAAGAGCTATAATGTCTTTGTGCATTAAAGGTTAAAAATTTTATCTTCTAAATATAAAACTGAAGAAAATAGAAAAAATCATACGATAAAATACTTTCTTATATTGAATATAACACATTCCCCTTTTTTTCGCTCTTTTATCCACCATTCAAGTCAATAAAGGATAAAAGAAGCAATACCTTTTAACCCTACACTTCATTAGGGGGAAATAAAGAACTTAAATTATGAAATTCGTACTAAAAAAGAACTGAAAATAAAGAACTAAAATTATTTTTTCAAAGAACAAATATTTCATCAAACACCTTATATGCATTAGAAATTCATCCCAACATCCTAACCAAAATCACGTATTGTCTCTTCTATCACTAACATTTATACCTTAAAATTGTTTTCTAATCACAGAATACACAAATAAATGAAAGTAATCAAATACCCAAATTAACTATCATCCAATTTACGAAAAAACACATGATAATGGCTACAAAAATACCTCCACTGAAGGACATGATGATAGTGGCTGGAGAAGACAAACACCGACGAGTAGAAGAGGAGTCCATGACAAAGAAATCAGAGAGAAGAAAATTGCACGAGAGTAGAGCCGAAATAGATGAAGAAGAATATATAGATGGGTGGGGGGTGCGAAGGAGGACCTTTCAGGTGAGTTTAACGTAAAAGAAAATGACGTCGTCTGGTGTTAAACCAAATGATATTGTTTTTGTTTACTCTAAAATTCTAAATCCGAAGTACACAACGATGTTTGCCTTCAAAATTTACCGACAAACAAATTTCTTTTTGTAAACTCAAAACTTTTTTTCGCCAACAATTTCCACCATCTTTATCAACGGGCATTTTATACCATCGCTAAAGTCCATCGCAAATTTTGTCAGGATGATTTCCCTTTATATTTACTCACGAATATTACTGCCTCTGCTAAGTGAAAATTTTCCCATCAATGTTACCGACGAAAATTGATTTTCTATTGGTAATTTACAATGGTTTCGTTTTTATCGGTAAAGAATGATAAAATTGATGAATACATTTAAAATTTAGTTCTCGCTTCAATCTCAACCTATACACAAATAAACCTAATTCATTGTCTTGTTATTTTCACACCTTTTAGAAACTATTAATCATAGGTTAACAATAAGCTCTATTAACCCCTGTTCTCCCTTAAATCTTGTTTAATCAAAATGAACTCTTTAACTAAATCTACCTATCAAAAAACTTAAAATAAACTCTCTAGATTTAGTAGGACAACAGTAATACGAACTAGTAAAACAAATTAATCTAGGTAACAACCACACAAGCTCGAGTTATGTAACCTATGTTATTTTATCCCTAATGATTTAACACTATTAGTTTACCACAAATGAATTGAAAACACAACTATTATTTATTATATTCAAGATTTTGGAATAAGGTCTATATGAAAACAATCCAATGAAAGCAATCAAATCATTCTTGCATAAATACCCAAATCAATAAGTAGATAATAATATAAACAATCTCCAAAGAGAAAGAGACTTAACGATACATAATGAAGAGATGATCATCAAAGACAAGATGCAATTCTCAATAGAGGATGAGGAAAACACTAAGATTATGTATCTTATAGATAGCATCATTCAATCCAAATTACAAGAATATTCATTAGAGATAAAAGGTAGATTTAGAATATAATTTCTTTATTTTCTATTTTTCTTTTAAATATTTGTTATCGGTTTTGTTTTCTATATGTAGGACCTAAAATTTTAATGCCTGGGTGTGATGAACCCTAACTTGTGATGACAATATGATTTTATTTTTTATTTAATGCAGTTTTATTGATTGATTATTGTGATTCAATTATGTGCTATATTCTTGATGTAATATAACTAGAATATTAGTTCATTATCTGATTCCATATTATTAAGAATGAGAAATCCTTTTGTGTGAATAAATTTACCATAATTGGAAGGAGATACATGCAAACTTAGAGGTAGGTCGACATTAATCTTCTAAGGTCAAAGTCAGTAGTGAAATTCACTAATCAGTAATGCAATCTTGTGGGTTTTATCTCAGAAGAGATTTTGGTTAACTAACGAAGCGATTAGTTGTTAATAGTCTTGAGAAAGATATTAACATAAGATAGGAATTTCCAGTCTATAAGCAAAAGTTTAATTTCATAATAAAGGGTTAGTATTTAAGAATTCTTAGGGGGATTTATCACCTAGGTACTATTTACTTCATATTAACTTTTCAAAGTATTTTCCTTTGTCTAAGTTCATTATTGTGTTAATTTTAGTTTAGTTAGTTTAGTTTAATTTTTAATTAAATACATAATCTGATTCAGTGGTTAGATAATAGGAAAAGGATGAATACTAGTCCTTACAATCCTTGTGGGATTGACTTGTACTTATTAGTACTAACTACAGCTATACCGTTTACTTGCAACTAAAACTGATAAATCTTTATAAGCATAAAAAACGTTAGTCAAGTTTTTGGCTCCGTTTTAGGGGATAGTGATATTAGGAAAGCTTTGTTTTTATTAATCTAACCATTATTTTTATTTATTTTTTATTTTTATTTTTATTTTTAGTGTGATTGTGATTATGATTTTGTTTTTGTTTTTGTTTTTATTTTTGTTTTTGTTTTTGTTTTTAATTTTATTTACTTATTCATTTATTTATGTTTTGAATTTCTATATCCTTACTTAGTGTTTGTGGCACATTGTTAGGATTTAAACTTAATCACTATAGCTATAAACCATAATGGAAGGATAGAGAGGACAGTATTCTCATGGGAGTTATAGTATGTCATCGCATATGACAACATCGCAAATTTGGGATTGGAGAATGGTGACATGTCTTTGGAAGTTCAACCAATATCCACACTATATTGTGACATTTATGAGGGGTAACCATTACAATTATGAATGTCAGGCACCAAATTATATATGGGAGCAACCATATTGCATACAAAATTGGCCTCAAAGTATACCATATGAGAATACTTATAATTCATAGTAAAGTTACCCTTATGCTGATGGACGGAATTATTATGCTTCAATTGAATCTTTACAACCACAACAGTAAGAAGAATGACTTATAAATATAATAACAAAATGCCTTGCCAAAATGAAGCTAGTCAATATAAATTCAAAGAGAGATTTTCTTTAGCTGAATATATTATGCTAAATGCAACATATTATTTGAGCTTATTAACGCCTGAAAATGAAGAAGAGACAAAGGTCAACTTTATTAATAAAGTTAAATTTCAAGAAGACGAGGAGGTAATTATTGTTGTAGAAGAGAAAGGAGAACAGATGATAGAGGAAGAAATTTCAAGAAGACGAGGAGGTAATTATTGTTGTAGAAGAGAAAGGAGAACAGATGATAGAGGAAGTAGAGGAAGAAGCCTCTATCTAAGAAAAGCAAGTAAAAGAGTGGCAAAAGATGATTGAATAAGAAGAAGAAGAGGAGAAAGCCTCTGTCCAAGAAGAGGAGAAAGCCTCTGTCCAAGAAGAGGAAGCTGAAGAATGGACAAAGGTGATTGAGGACGAACAAGAGGAGGAGCCAAATGAGGAACCTATAGACGAATCATTGGTGGTCACCTTGAGCACGAATGATTCCCACTTCCTACAAGACAAACTGTTAAAGTCAACTAAATATTTAGGAATTTTTATTATTCCTTATTATATTAACAGTTTGTCGTTGAAAAGGGCATTAATGGAGTCATCAGATTTTAATTTAATACATTATGACCTTATTATTATCTTATAAAAAGTGGCTTATTAACATGCTATATGGAGAAATAAGTGGAAGCAAGTTACTAATTATAGACCAACATTGATGGTAAATATGAAAGGTACATCGAGTTAACGACATTAAACAAGTGCTACTTGGGAGGCAACTCAAGCCTTAGGATATGTTTTATTTCTATTTCATGTTGTTTCCATTTTTCAAAGTTAACATAGGACTTTATTTTTTTATTTTTTATTTCCATGTCCGTTATTATTTTTCTTTTAACCTTTTATCCCTTTTTGTTTATATTTTGCAAGGATGATTGTATCTAATATCAGATGACCCTTTATCAAATTCAAAACTCTGTAATTCTTATTATTCAAGGCAATATCAATTAAAACTAATATTGCTACCATAATGATAGTCAACAACCAATCATTCACTTTTCATTCCTTATTAATTAATCTCTTTCCAAACCTATCAACTAATTATCCCCTAATTGTTCCCTTATGAAATTAACAAAAAAGCCGACTAATGTGGGAATCTATAAATAATCCAAAATTGTCCGACTTTAACTAATAACAAAGGGCTGTTAAATTGAATCAACTTCTTCTCATCTCTTTTTTCTGTGAAACCAATTAAAAAACTATAGTAAAAAAGAAAAAAACACACTTCAAATTAAAATTACGTAAATTTTTTCTAAGCTAAATTTTGAAATAATGATTCTTTTGCCTTTTTAAAATTCGGATCAGACAATTTAATCAGTTTTAAATATTTGGTGTTGACTAATTTTAAAAATTCGAACATTTTATCTAATTAGGTAAACCCATATCTATATTTAAATTTATTTGGAATAAAAATTGATCATCCTAATTTGAATTTGGTCAAAAAATTTTAACCTGTATATAATTTTTTCCGAATCAGACAAAGTTAAATTATTGGTTCGGACCAAATTTTGCTAAGCCTCCAACAGAGAGTCTCTATGGTGGCGCAACTATTTTCTATGTTAGAACGATGAGACGCACGACGCCTTACTGCCATTTGACCAATTCCATTAGCCGCCTCAACTTCGTCCAAAATTAAAACCCTCCAAAAAACCCCCACTTAATTTTCGCTCGAATTTTCCCGACGAACAATTAAACGCCTGAGAATGGCCTCTCGTTTCTCTCTCCTCCGTCTCAGATCCTACTTTCTCCGAGCCAGAGGAATCGCCGCCAGATCGTTCCACACCAATCCATTGATCTTCCCCACCATCAAATCGGACCCGTTCATCATCTGTCCACTCTCAGATCTCCGTACTCTCTGCTCCAAGCCCCATTCGATATCCGGTCTCCGTTTCTTCTCTATCTCCCGGCGGCAACCAGTCCGCCCGAAGACTGTAGACATCGGAAAGCGAGCTCGCCAACTCCAAGCACGCCGTCTCTGGACCTACGCTTTGGCCTTCAGCGGCGTCGCTGGATTCATCGTTGTCGTTCTAAATAATTTCCAAGATCAATTAACATTCTACGTAACTCCATCAGATGCTATGGAGAAATATAGAGCGAATCCAGAGAAAACCAGGTTCAGATTGGGGGGTTTGGTACTCGAAGGAAGTGTAGTGTACCCTGACTCGTCGACCGAGATGGAGTTTGTGATAACAGATCTGATGACAGATATTTTAGTGACATATGAGGGGTCGTTGCCGGACTTATTCAGGGAAGGGCATTCCGTGGTGGTGGAAGGTTTCGTGAAGCCGTTAACGGAGGAATTGAGGGAGAAGGTGGGACCCCAGAGTGTTTCAGCTAAGGCGAGGAGTCACGATTGTTACTTTTCGGCTATTGAGGTTCTGGCTAAACATGATGAGAAGTACATGCCTCAAGAAGTTGCTGCTGCTATTGAGAAGAATAAGAAGTTGATTGAGGGTGCTCAAGTTGTTGGGGATGGGGGTGCTTATCAGAAATAGATTCATGGGTATGCATCAAAATTTTGATTTTTGCTGGCCAAGGCTTTCCATCGGTTTTGAGTTAGTTGATTGATGAACAGTTTAACATGTTTTGGTTACTAATTATGATTATGGTATACAAAAATACGTATAGAGTGGGAGGGATACTGGATTTTTATTGTGCCATTACAGATGATCTATCTTCTTTTTTCTTTCCGCCCTTTTATGAGGGCATACTCATTGGTTTAGAGGAGAGACGGGTCGATTATTTGAGGCTTCCAGTTTTCTGGATTTTGATGTTGTAATTGCACATTTATTCATGTCGTTGACGCCTTAATTGGGAGAAGAATAAATATATTATGAATGCTCTGGTCGAGTTCTACTAAAACTTTACAATGCTCGTTCTCTCGAGTTCTACTAAAACTTTACAATGCTCGTTCTGTCCTTTTCATGTTTATATGAATTAATATATGGATGTTTGGACTTGCATCCTTTTTGGGTTTATTGTAGTAGCAAATTTTCCTTTCGCAATGGGTAAAATGTTTGAATAAATTTCCTCTAGTTTCATGGCAGTGAGAGCACACGAAGAAGCAATCTCTCCTTTCTCCTCTCTCCTCTGTTTCTCTTTTCCTTTTCTCTAGTTGTAACAGTAATCTACTATTCTTGTCTGGCTTCATGATCATTGCTGGAGTTCATAAGAGGAGAAATCAGGGAATGTGCGTTGTTGAACATGATTAATTTTTAAAAAATCGATGTACTGACTTTGTTTTCTGAGGTTAGGAAGTCACCTTTTGCTCAAATGCTTCTGTATCTATTAGTCTGTATGCTAGGACTTACAACTTAGGAAGTTAAGGAGATCCTCTACATAGCAGATTCTTTCCCTTCTGATATGCAATTCTCATAAGCTTTTATCGTTATTTGGTGGTTGACGGAAGGAAAGAATGTTTGTCCTGTCTGTACTGATATGGAATTTGCTGGTAAGATTTAGGATTTCCATGATCAGCAGTATTTTAGTATCAAAGAAACAGTTGGTGAATCGGGCTTCTCACATGTGTCTATTGGGAGGATTGACGGAGAATACTAAATGGTAAGACTAATCCGAAGGTTGTTTTTTTTGTCTCAAGGTCTTTTTCTTTCTTAGAATGTCATTGGTGAATGACGGTACCCGGAAGATTCTGTCCATGGCTCAGCAGCATCTTAACAGAACATGTAGCGTAGATTTTGTGGTATTGAAGCAACTGCTTGTGTCTTGGTGATGTTGCTGTAAATTTGTCGGTAAAATCACCGGAAGTCGCATGCATGAACTAGAAAGTCTCAATTTTTATGGAGTGAGGACCCTCTTGACTAGTTTCTACACGTTTGCTGTATGTGGCCACAAGTGATGCATGCTATCTGTTTGAGGGTTTCCTACCATATATCTTGGTTCAATATATAAGAAAACGAATGAGACATTTTCTTGTTTGGATATTCTTTAGCATGCATTGATAATTGAAGAAAGGGCAACAAAGAAAGCATCCAGATTTCTCCAACCAAAATTAATGCACAAAAAATTTGAAATGATATGATACAGCAACTTGCAATTCTCCACCATTACCCCAAGTGCACTCATCAATCGATGTCAGATGTCAGACCAAAAAGAGGTCAAAATCCTCAAAATTAACTATAAACCTCGTCCTCTATCTTTATCACATAGATACGTATTCTTTTACATGGTAATATCCAAAATATCAACAGCTATCATTGCTGCAAACTGGGAGAGGATGATTGTCGCTGGAACAGTTACTTTAATTTTCCTAGTTAATATTGGATTTCTTATTATTTAATATTTCTTAAGTTATTTGGATTCTTAGTTACCATAGAATTAGCATATTACTTTTTAATTAGTATTTTTTTTTTCCTATTAAGAATTGGATTAGGTTCTATATTAGTATAAATAGGTTGCCTATGCTTGATTTTCAAGATGTCATTTAATAATCAATAAATCTTATACTTTTAGAGGTTTTTCTACACACTTTAAGCTCTATTTTTAGGTTCCAGCTACAATTTGCATCAATTATAACCTATTTTATTCTACTTATCTTTGTTTTTCCTTCCCACACTATGTCAAATTGGTATCAGAGCAAGTTAGATCCTTAGATTTTGATTGCTTAGCTATGGTTAGACACAATAGAACATGTGGACATGGAAATCAAGATAACCAAGGAGAGATGGTTGAGTTGAGACGTATGATTGTAGGCTTGTTGCGAGCAGTGTAAGATTTGCAGTAGTGACGGGAACCGGTGGCAACCCGAATGGAGATTCCAGAAGGTGACCAAGACCCCTCAGATGTACCGGAAGGAAGTCTTGAGGTTGAAACTGAAGATTCAGTGGATAACAACCCCTTTCATGTAGCTGGACCCGCAAACAATGCGGTAAGAAGTGGATTAGAAGAGAGGTTAGTCCATGCCCTTGAATTGAATGGTGGTGGAATTAGAATTGAAGTTATTGATTTTCATGGAAAGATGTATGTGGAGGACTATTTGGATTGGGATGCGAGTTTAGGGACTTATTTTGAATGGAAGCTTATGGTTGAAGCTAGAAAAGTGTTGTTTGTTAAGCTTAAATTGAAAAGCACTGCACTTCAATGGTGGAAGCGAGTTGAGGAGCAACGTGCACGCAAGACAAGCCTAAAATTAGCATTGGGAACATATGAAAGCGAAGTTGTGCAAGTAATTTTTACCAGTTGATTACTTAATGGAATTGTATGAAAAGTTCCATTCGTTGAGACAAATTAATGAGCTCAAGTGTGGCGGAATACACAGCTATGTTTAACAAGCTCTCAATTCGAGTGGGGTTGAATGAAACTAACGAACAATTGACCTCTCGATATCTAGTAGGTTTGAATCAATCAATTAGGGATGAGATGGGAGTATTTTGATTATTTAACCTTGCGGAAGCAAGGCAATAGGCTTTAATGGTAGAAAAACGAATATGAAGGTATGGTTCTAGAAGGCCTTTGTTTGGAAAAACTGATGAAGTTGTTCAGAGGAGTGCTAGAGCTATTCACAATGAAAAAACAGGTCAATCAGCTCCTAGAAACAGTCGCGAGACTGCTAACATGAACTGAGCTAATGGAGGAAATATGGGCAATGTTGAAGTTTGGAGTAACAAACACCCTAATCCTAATAATTTTAAAGCTAGCAGCAGCTCACAAATTCGGTGTTTTACTTGTGGAGAAAAGGGTCATACTTCTTATGCTTATCCGGAGCGAAGGGTGAACCTCACTGAATTAGAAGAAGAAGACGAGAACGTGTCAAACCCTGTGTATGATGATGGCGTAGAAGAAAGTGAGGATTTAGATGTGTACTCAATTCAAGGAGAATCTTTAGTGGTTCAACGAGTAATGACAACCACTAATAAGTGCGAAAGGGAAGACTAGAGACGTCGAAGCATATTTCGAGCCCCGTGTTAATTGTGGAGGTAAGGTGTGCAATCTAGTTATTAATGGACATAGCATGGAGAATGTTATTTCAAAAGATGCAGTAGAAAAGCTTAAACTTACGACTGAAAGGCATCGAAATCATTACAAGATTGGTTAGCTTAAGAAAGGTCATGAGATTCCAGTCACTTCTCGATGCTTAGTTAAATTCACTATGGGCCAAATCTAGATGATGAAGCTTTGTGTGATGTTATGCCTATAGATGTTGGCCATATTCTTGTGGGCAGACCTTGGTTATATGACCATGACATGGAACACCTCACTAAACCAAACACTTACTCTTTTCGTAAAGGCAACAAGACTTACACCTTACACTATTTAAAGGAAGATGCCAAAGAGACTTTTAAATCTTTAAAAGGTGGCAAGGTTAGTGGATATATAGCAGCTGAAAGGTTTGAATCAAAATGTGAAGAGTCAGAGGAGGTGTATGCTTTGGTTAGTAAGGTTGTGAAGGATGTCAAAGTCAGAAATTTGATTCAACAACCTCCTAAAATCCAACAATTGTTGAAGGAATTCAAGGAGCTGGTCAACAATGAATTGCCTCCAAGTTTACCACCTATAAGAAGCATTCAACATGTTATTGATTTAGTGCCTAGAGCACGTCTACCTAATTTTCCAGCATAAAGAATGCCACCTATGCAGCGTGCCAAGATACAAAAACAGGTTGGTGAATTGCTTAGTAAAGGACTGGTGCGAGAAAGTAAAAGTCCTTGTGCTTGTCTAGCTCTAATTGCTCCAAAAAAGGATGGTTCTTAGAGAATGTGTGTTGAAAGTTGTACTATCAACAAAATAACTGTCAAGTACAGGTTTCCTATTCCTCGTTTGGATGATATGCTTGATCAATTAGGTGGTTCTAAAGTGTTTTTCAAAGATTGATTTGAAGAATGGGTACCATTAAATCAGATTGAGGCGTGGAGATGAATGGAAGACAATTTTTAAAACACCAAACGGAATTTTTGAGTGGTTGGTGATGTCATTTGATCTTTCTAATGCACCTAGTACGTTTATGAGAGCCATGAGTGAAATACTTAAGCCATTCTTAAACTCTTTTGTAGTTGTTTACTTTGATGACATTTTAATCTATAGTTAGAGCAAAGAGGAACACTTGGTTCATTTGCACCAAGTTTTGGAGGTGATGTGTAAGGAGATGCTTGTTATTAATTTGAAGAAGTGCACATTCTTATGTGATGAAGTTATGTTTTTGGGGTTTGTTATCTCTCCTGAAGGGACAAAACTGGATTTTGAGAAAGTTCGAGGCATCACGGAATGGTCAGAACCTCAAAGAATCAAAGATGTTCGAAGTTTTCATGGTTTGACCTCTTTCTATAAGAGGTTTATAAGGAATTTTAATGTTGTAATGAGTCCTATAATTGAATGTTTGAAGAAAGACAGCTTTGCATGGTCTAATTCAGCACAAAAAGCCTTTGAAAGAATTAAAACTTTGATGATGGAAGCACCTATTCTTACACTACTAGACTTTGGGAAGTTATTTATTGTTGAATGCAATGCTTCTCATGTTGGAATTGGAGCTGTTCTAAATTAAGAAGGGAGGCCTATAGAAATTTTTAGCAAGAAGTTATGTAATGCTAAGCGAAGATATTCCACCTATAATTTAGAGTTTTAGGCTTTGGTGAGAGCTATTGATCATTAGAGACACTACTTGGCTTATAAGGAACTTTTGGTTTATTCCGACTATCAAGCTCTACGCTATTTGAATTCTCAAAAAAGGTTGAATGAACACCATATTAGATGGAGTTCTTTTCTTAATCAATTCAACTTTTCTTTGAAATACAAGACAGGTGAATGCAATAAAGTGGTTGATACATTGAGCAGGTGATCTTCACTTTTAGCAGTGATGAGTACTCAAGTTACAGGATTTGAAGAACTCAAAAATCAGTATGAAAAAGATCCATATTTCAAACTGATTCTTGGGAATTTGAAGGGACCAATAGGGGTTGATTTGTTGCAGTATAGGTTGCATGATGGTTATATTTTAAAAGGCAATCGATTGTATATTCCAACAGGTTCTATGAGAGAACAATTGTGTGAAAACTTCATGGTAATAGTTTATGAGGACATTTTAGTAGAGACAAGACATTGGCAATGGTAGTTGATCATTATTATTGGCCAAGTATGTATAGAGATGTGGAAAGATTGGTGAAACGGTGTTCAGCTTGTCAATTTAGTAAGGGAACTTCACAAAATAAGAGTCTATACACTCCTTTGCCGATATCGGAGGCACCTTAGGTTCATTTGAGCATGGATTTTGTCTTAGGACTTCCAAAGACAGCAAAGGGATTTGATTCTATATTTGTTATGGTGGATCGGTTTTTAAAGATGGTACATTTTATTCCATGTTTCAAGACTTTCTATGCTACACATATTGCTGATTTATTTTTCAAGGAAGTGGCGAGACTATATGGCGTACCAAGTTCAATTGTTTCTGATAGGAATGTGAAGTTTATGGGACACTTTTGGAGGACTTTGCGGAGAAAGATGAGGACTGAGTATTCTCGCACTTGCCATCTACAAACAGATGGCCAAATTCAATCTATCAATCGAAGTTTGGGTAATATGTTGAGATGTCTTGTTGGGAATCATGTGAAGAATTGGGATTTTGTGATACCACAAGCTGAATTTGCTTACAACAATTCAGTGAATAGATCAACAAAGAAAACACCCTTTGAAGCTGCCTATGGATTTAAGCCACAACTTGTGATTGATTTGGTGCCATTAGTTAGCGATGATGGTGAAGCCTTGGCTGATCAAATTTGTAGGGTTCAAGAAGAAGTAATGGAAACTTTAAAGGCTAGCAATCAATCTGATGCTAGTGTGGCATATCAACATCGTAGGGAAAAAGAGTTTGAAGAGGGAGACTTGGTATTAGTACACTTGAAGAAAGAAAGGTTTCCTAAGGGAACTTATCACAAGCTCAAGTCTAGGAAGCTTGGGCCATGCAAGATATTGAAGAAAATCAGCTCTAATACTTATTTTGTAGACCTATAATTAGACCTACATATCAGCCCAATCTTTAATGTTTCTGACTTATATTCATTTGAAGGATTTAATGGAGAAGTGGCTAAAGTTGCAGAGAAAATAGACTAGTTACCAAGGGTGCATCCAAATGTTATTGAGCAAGTTCTGGATGTTAAAGAACTGTGTTCAAGAAGGGGAAATCAGTACAAATAGTTCTTAGTGAAGTGGTTGGGCAAACCAACTAGTGAAAGCACTTGGATAACTAAAGAAGAGTTAAAGAAAGTTGCTCCAGAGTTGCATGTTGAAGTTTTGAAGGTTTTCTTGCTGGAGTCGAGTCTTTCAACCCGAGGGGATTGATGCCAAAGCAGTTAGTTTAGTTTTCCTAGTTAATATTGGATTTCTTACTATTTAGTGTTTCTTAAGTTATTTGGATTCCTAGTTATCATATGATTACCATATTACTTTCTAATTAGTATTTCCTTTTCCTATTAAGAGTTGGATTAGGTCCTATACTAGTATAAATAGGCTGCCTATGCTTGATTTTCGAGATGCCTTTTAACAATCAATAAATCTTATACTTTTAGAGGTTTTTCTACAAACCTTAAGCTCTATTTTCAAGTTTCAGCTACAATATGCATCAATTATAGCCTATTCTATTCTACTTATCTTTGTTTTTCCTTCCCACACTACGTCAATTATTCAATTGTATAAGCTTATTCATGATTACTTCCGTATTGTACATAAGGTTTAGTTTTATTTTAACGATTATGATGGGATTGATTAATAATGACCTAGTATGATATGTATAATAAGACGCAAAGAATCAATCAATAGAAGCCAGTTCGTAATAAAAATTGTTAAAATCTATAGCATCACCTGACCAAAATTAATCATAAACCGATAGGCTCTTTTTTGGATTAATTTCTAATGAAGTCATAATCTAAAACCTGAAAGTAAAAGAAATTCATATTACTAATAAGCAATGTTACTGTAGATCTCTTGTAGGCTCTCACTCCATTTTACTTGTTAATCAAATCTCTCAAGTGCAATTTTTGTGAATTTTCATCAATCTTTTTTGTCAACCAAATTTTTGATTCTCTTGAAGACTTCTTCACCAAAAGGTCTTAAGATTCCTTCCAATTCATCGAACCTTTCTTCACTAATAAACTTTCCATAAATCTCTAGCAGTGAATCCAGTGCTTCTGCTCTTTGTAAGATCTTGGGATCCCATTCGATCCTTGTTCCTGCTCCATTCAAAAATGTCTACGTACTCATTGAAGAGATGTCACTCAATAACCCTCTTCCACTAATTTCATGAATTTGTAGTTTTCCTGTCTGGGTTGAACTTGATGGATGTGGCGTCACTACAACTAGAAATTGATGGAGTGATGACAATCTGCAAAGTGAAGTACGTGAAGTACTGTAATCAGCTAGTCTCTTCCAAGAAGTTAAATGAGAATAAGTGAAGATGTTACGTTTTTCTTAATTTCTTAGAAAATATAACAAGGAAACAGTTTTGAGTTGGCATTAAGAGATTCTGCTGTCTTGTCGATGTAGGAAAACTTGAAACATTGAATATGGTCTGAACTTGAAAATTCATTTTGTTTGATGGTCTTGAATGTGTCAACATTTAGAGTTTGTGTACATGGTCCTAAAGCAAACTGTTAAAAGGCAATGGATGGGGGAGGGAAAAGAAGAAAAGGGTATGTAGACAATTACGGTGGATGCAAGATCATCCTTGCTACGTAATTGTCTACAAGATCATCCTTGCTAAGTAATTTTGTAAGTCCAAAGTCACCTGAAAATGTGAAGTGAGATACATTGTGTCTACCCCGTTTACAAGGAATCCAGTTGAGAAGAGAAATCTAAGTTTTTGTGTCCTTTCCAAGCTGGATGCCACGGTTTTTTATGAGGAATATGTTCAAAGAACTTTATACAATAAATAAAAGTTTAACAAGTCTTGACATCAAATGGGTTAGAGAGAGACTCTCCTCCTTCTCTCTAGGAGCAATGCAAGTATGATCCTCATCTTTGTTTCTTCTCCTTTTCATCTTGAATCTCTGTTCACCTTTGATTCTTCTCCCTTTCATTCCCTTTATATCCTCCATTGCTTTTTGCTCAATTCTGCTTTCCCATCTATCTCCGTTGCACTTTGATTCTCAATTCAACCTCTAATGTTGGCCACCACGGGTATTCCCGTCTTTCCCTCTTCTTTCTAACTCTCCCTCCTACTCTCTTACCGTTTTTAAACCAACCTTCTGTTTCTTTTTTCTGCTATGCTATTTTCTTTTCCATTCTGAGACCCTTCTACACAAAATGCCAGACACAGCCTCCCATAATACTTCTGAATTTCCACCACTGTCATCACACACCCCTTCTCTTCTCCAGTATCCTGTCCCATGCCACCCGCTACTGCATCCACAACTCAGAAAACATGGAAACAAATGATTGATGACCCTTTCACTTTTAACTTATTTTTCAAACCACCTATTGAAATTAAGGGGAAGCTTATTGTCTGCGTTGATCTTGCAACTCTAAAAGAAGGTGCAACTAGTTGGAAGTCCACATCGTGGGTTTCTTTCTAGACCAACGACTTGCTTTTCCTTTAATATCTAGAAGGCGCAACAAGTTCTAGAAAAATAGAGACTCGCTGATGTTTTACTCTCTGATGATAGCCTAGTGCTATTCACTTTCTGCTCCACCTCTGAAGCTCATAAAATCCTTTGAGGAACGTCTATGGCATTTGGGGAATCAACTAATTTTTTTTACAAATCTAGCAGCATATTTTGAAACTTGAAACCACCAAAATCCAAAGCCTTCCTATTTGGTTAAATTTTCATAACGTTCCCCTTGAGTACTAAACTACTCAGGGTCTTAGTCAAATAACAAGTTACACCGGGAAGCCCTTATGTATGGATAAGAATATAGCTATAAAAAGAGAATCAACTATGCTTGAATTTGTGTTAGCAATGAAGTATCAAACGACCTCCCAAACGAGATCCCAATCATGCGTCTAGGAGATGATTACAAGTTATGGGAGGATAACATTGCCATTTCTTACCATTAAAGGCCCCCTGCAAAATCTCAGAATAAAATTTGGAAATTAACCGGTAAATTATTCAAGTATAGAAATTATCAAGAGTTGATGGGTCATAAAGAAGAAAACCAAATTGAGGAGAATCAAGTTTATAAAAATTCTGTTATTGCTGTTAATGTACTTAAGGAAGGTATTGCTAAATTAAACCAATCTTCTGTTAATATTATAGCATTAGCACTCAAGTAGGAATGTTTGGCTCGGCCAGGCCTGGTGGCCCTAGATAAGTCAGCCTGTGGCCTAGGCTATGGTTCGATGGGTCACTTGCAGGTAGGCTAAACCGTCTTAGCCCGTCAGTTACTTTTTAAGCAAAAAACTTCACAAATGACATTGTTTTGGAAGTAATGGGTGGCTCGTGGCCCGGTCAACTTGGGCCAAAAGCGAGCCAGGCAGAGCCGATTTTTCCATCCTTACACCCAAGCAAACTGACGGAGCATATCTTTCTGTAGAACATTCCTTCACCAATAGAGAACTTGATTCCATAGTGGGCTCTTCTAATATATCTAAAGGTGAGCCGAGGATTGCTAAGACACCAACCTCTGTGAATAATACTACTCTTCTTGACATTAACAAGCAAAAGTTACATATTTCAAACTTGTTTCATATAGAGATACACTTACTCATATAGAAGAATTTAGCAATAATGAACCTCTACTTGTTACTCCTTCTATTCCTCTAAACTTGTCAGTGGTAGAGGATTCACTGAATCCTCCACCGGGAGCAAGGAGAGATGAAACCAATGGAAATTTCTAGATTGTGGTAAGACGAAAATCACGAAGGGGCAAGGGGAAAGGCCCTAAAAGCATTTATGTTTAATACACCTATTTTATCTTAGAATGTTAAAGGAATAAATTACCCCTCTAAGCTTTTAGCTTTAAGGGATTTTGTTTTGAGAGAAAAACCTCTCACAGTTGGATTGCTTGAAACAAAAATTAGGTTGGCAAACCTAAATAAGTTAAACATTTTGGGATCATAGTGGAAGCTACTTACTAACCATAGCTTCCATGCCTACGGATGAATCATCGTTTGTTATAAATCTGATGTGTTAAAGGTGGATTTATTGGAAGCAAATGATCAAGTCATGCATTAAACATTTTGGGATCATAGTGGAAGCTACTTACTAACCATAGCTTCCATGCCTACGGATGAATCATCGTTTGTTATAAATCTGATGTGTTAAAGGTGGATTTATTGGAAGCAAATGATCAAGTCATGCATCTTCACATCTTATTCTTGCGAGGTAACATTGATATGAATGTCTTTTTTTATTTTTGCTGGCAACTTTAAATTCCAAAGAAGAGTTCTATGGAATAATTTTCATTAGCTCAGTGGCAATATCAGCAAACCATGCTTGATCTGTGGGGATTTCAACTTGACCCTTTATGCATCTGAAGCTCAGCGCAACATTAATATAAAAAATTTCTCTACTGATCTCTAGGATTGTGGAACATATTAATGTGACTGATCTCAAATATATAGGGCACTCCATCACTTGGTCTAACAAGCAAAAAGCAACTTGGCTTATCAAGAAAAAATTCGACCGTGCTCTCATCAATAATCATTGGCTGCACACTTTTCCCAATAATGTTGTCAATTTCATGGACCCATTATTCTCATATCACACTCCCAACTTTGTGACAAACTTGACCCAATTTGCTGCTAAATATCATCCATTTCAGTTCAACAATTTTCTTGTAAAAGATATAAGTTTTGCAGTAGCTTGTAGGAAGGGGGCTGATTACTCAGTAGTAGGAACTAAGCAGTTTTGTTGCATTTGAAAATTGAAACTCATAAAATAGGAACTCAAGCTATTGAACTTACTTCTAGAAAAAATGATTAACAACTTATTGGTAAAGAGAAGCTAGCATTTTTAAATTATTTACATACAGTGACCAACCACTCTTCTCTCCTGCAACAGAGAGCATGTATTAACTAGTTATAAGATGGGGACAATTGCACGAATTTCTTATTTAATTCGATCTTAGCCAGGAAACGCTAGAATAAAATATTTTCTATTACCTCCCAAGATGGTGCTTTACTCCAAAATCCTCAGGATATATATGATGAAGCTGTGAGGTTTTTCAATTCTCTTTTTAGTACTGGTGTTTCAACTAATGTTTCACTGACAGATCTACAGAAACTTAACTTGTAGCAAATCTCTCAGCTTGACTTTGATCTTTTAACAAAACTAGTGGATGACAGCGAGATTGAGAGGACTACTTTTGGCATGAAAGGAAAGAAATCCCCAGGGCTATATGGCTTAAGTGGTTATTTTTTTTTGACAATCTTGGAACAAAATTGGTAGCTTTGTCAAAAATTTTATCCATGAATTTTTCACAAAGGTGTTCTTCTTAAGGAGATTAATAAAACTTTCTGGTTCTTGATCCCTAAAGGCTTAAATCCATCCACCTTTGGGGATTTTTTCCCTGTATCATGAACCATCTTTCTCAACAAAATAATATCTAAGATTCTAGCTAAAAGACTGAAGAAGGAGATAGCTCCTTTGACAAATAAAAACTAAGGTGCTTTCTTAAGTGATAGGAAAATTGGCGACAATGTACTTATTGTACAAGAACTATTGAAGGGATAATCCACATCCAAAATTCCCCAAATTACACAATGAAGATTGATTTCCACAAGGCTTTCGACAGCATCAGCTGGCAATTCTTATGGACAATGTTGATAGCATATAGGTTTCCCACCCAGTTCATCAAATGGCTTATGGAATGCATTACATCAACAACATTTTTATATTGATTAACGACACTCCTTCTTCATTCTTCAAATATGCATGAGGCCTTAGACAGGGGGATCCCCTTTCCCCCATCTTTCTATCCTTTGTATGGAAATTCTTAATGCAATCATTAAGAAAAAGGCCCTCTGTAATTCCAAATTCAAACACCACGAAATGTAAAAAAATTGGCCTTACTAACCTCTGCTTTGTAGATGATCTTTTTTCTGTTTTGCAGGGCTGATCTGGATTCAATCCACTCCTACATATGAGCTAGCCAAGTATTCAAACAATTCTCTGGCCTGTATATAAACCTACATAAAAGTCACTTCCTCCTATCTAAAAATGTTTACTCTTTAGAACCTTTTATAGTTGAAGCCACAAGAATGCAACAAAAGTATCCCCCACTCTTATATCTTGGTCTCCCAGTTTCTATAAAGAGATCAATCATTTTGAATGTTGCCCTCTCTTAGATAAGAACCAGAAGAGAGTCAAATCTTGGGCAAAAAATCCCTCTCCTATACGGGTATGTAGCTCATAAAGTCTATCCTCAACTCCTTGCATGTTTATTGGAGCTCCCACATTTTCTTATCTCAAAGCATCATCAAAGCGATCGAAAGGATTCTGAGGTCCTTTTTATGGAGCCACTCGAATGGCAACCCAGGAGCAGTTAAGGTTAAATGGTCTAACCTTTGTTATTTGAAGCAAGAAGGTGGTCTAAATATTTTATCCATCAAAACCACAAATCATGCTTTGATTATCAAAAGGTTTTGGTAGATATTGGAGGAAAAAAAATTATTTGGATTAAATGGTTACACTCTTACTTCCTTAAAGGGAACTGTATATAGGACATCAAACCAAAAGCCTCACACTTGCATTTATTCATACAAATTCTAAAGTTAAGAGATGCAGTCCAACTAGAGGTCTTATGCAAAATAGGAAATGGAAGATTGGTCTCACTCTGGTATAATAATTGGTCAAGTATGGGAACTTTGATGCATTCGACTCAATACTCGAGAATTTCTTCACTACATTCACTGCACACCTAACTTTGCTCTTTCATTAATGGGAACTCCTAGAACTTTCCCTATAGACTGCAACATCTCTAACCAGGATACCCCCTATTATACACACATCTGACACTTTTTTTTGGAAAGATATCCCGCTCAGCAAACTTACAAATAAAACCATTCTTGATCAGTTATGTAGGTGATGCTCTAAGGCATCATGGTTCACTACAGTTTTGAGTAAGGTTTTTAACTCCAAGAATATCTTTTATTTTTTGGTTGGCCATACAAAACAAGTTAACCACCGCTAACAGAATGCCATACTTGCAAGTTGATAAAGCTTGTCCATTGTGCTTGCTGCATGATGAATCATATAACCATCTTCTCTTCGAATGTCCTTTTAACAAAACTATTTGGGATTATATTACTACTATATGTTCATTGACGTGACCCAAGGGTCTCTCTCACAAATATTACCCTTTGACTCTCAACTCAACACACCTTCTTGAAACTATTTCACCATATGCACACTATCGCACTGGGGGTTGTATCTACATGCTTTGGCGAGAACAAAATCTTAGTAACTTTTCCAACATTTTTTTTGCCAAAGAAGCATGGATATCTAGGATCATCACTGAAACTCATGAACTCATATTGATGAAGAAACTACACCTGAATTGCAACTCAAACATCTAATCCTCACTGCGCATCTAGCATAAACGTTGCACCATATATTTCTTACCTTTTCTTTTACTTTAAAATCTTTGCATTATAAGGCAAGTTAGTTAAGGGTACTCCCCCACATTTTCAGTTTGTATGGCTCTTCTTTTATTAATTAATATTATTTTTTTTAAAAAAAGATAGACTAAATTACTTTATAGTGGATATTAGGAGTAAGGTGATTGAAATCATCGTATGTACAATTCCGTACTTTCGAATCCCAGCGGAGCACATGATCTATGCTGTTAATCTACTTTAAGTAACAAAAGTACCCCTTTTCTGAGCCTATGTGAATAGGATGGACAAAATGTGTATTAGTTGCAAAATGCATGTATAACGAGACTTGCAAGGATATCTCTTCTCTTGGATGTATTCCTTTCCTCCTTTTTGTAAAATGTATTCTTTTAATTATTCTTATTTACCTTCTATATTTATTGTAATTTATAATTTATAATTTATTTTTAAAATAAAAACTTGATTCCTACTTTTTAATTAGTAATCGATAATATTTGAAAACAACCTTTTCAAATCTCAATTCATTCTAACAAAACATTTTATTACATCATTATTAGTCAAGAATAGTGGAATATAATTTTATTGAAATTGTTGTTAGAGAAAATGCTCTCCCCTTTTTCTAGATTCTGATTTCCACCCATATTTACCACTTAGTCAAACTAAGTTTAACTTTCCATTAATAGTTAATTATATTTTGATTAACTTCCCCTTCTCTTTAGTTTTTTAATTTTTTAACATTAAAAGAATATCTCTCCCAACTTCTGCTTCTTTAGCCTTAAAGCCTCCATCTTAGTCCTCCTTCCTTAACCTTACCTCCTAGTCCATCTGTATTAAGCCTTCTTGATGTATTTTAGAAAATCACTCCAACACGATGCTTCTCTTCCAACTCTCCAATACAAAGCTACCAAACAAGTCCTAACTTGGTTCTATAACTCCAGCTCTGTATACTACTAACATAAAGCATTACCTTATTAATGTTGAGCAAGCTAAGACCACTACCTTTAAACCCTCAATCCAATCTAGAACTTAAACTATTGAAGATATGGAATAGGGTTGTAAGGGATCACACCACCTATACTAAATCCATTTCATCTCTCAACACTCATCTTTGGTGAACATTTTCCTTGTTTCTCTTCCTCTAGAGATTCTTCAAGCAGGAGTAATGATAGTTGCAATTTGTATGATATTTTAGGGTATAATTGTCAGGCCCAGTTTTTGGAGCCTTACTCCTCATACATGATTATTCATTCTTCATGCTTTGATACCAACTCTGTGAGACCCCATTATCGAAGTCCAGCTCCTACTTGCTTACTTGCTCTGACACCAATACCTGTTACTTTTATGCATGTAGAATATCTTACTACGTAAGTTATCTTTCAGAAATAACACCTTGATCACTTTTGGGTTATCTTCTCAAAACTACCCTTTTATTAGTCTCAGCTTAGCTCTTAGAACAATTGACTAGTCCATTCCTACCTTTTAATCTGAATCCTTTAGTCATCAGCGTGGTTGAGTCCTCACTTCACACATATACTTGCTTCGGGGCTATTAGTAAAACTTC
>JANZXR010000170.1:19589604-19600278 GCA_027575705.1 Erythroxylum echinodendron
AATTTCCTCTCATGCATTTATTCCATAAGCTATTATGCTTAAGTTAATGGAAAAAAATTTCAGGGGGCCGACAGTAATCCGGTAAGTATTTAGCATTAAATTGAGAGTTAAGTGTGTGTTTATGTGTTAATTAGGTTAGTTTGTATGTTTATGTGTCTTTGAGCTTAATTATTATATTTTTGAGGTACCTTGGTATGAATCTTTGAGCTTAATTGTTATATTTTTGAGGTACCATGATGTGTATGTTATTGTTGTAGGCTAAATAGGAAAGAACGATGAACATTTGAAGAGTTTTGGGCTAAAAGACATAGGCCATGATCGTGCAAAATGGTCATGATCGTGATAGAGAAGGAAGATCCAGAAGCAGCCAGACCACGATCATATACCAGGGGCCATGATCGTGCACCAGGGGCCACGATCGTGATAGAGAGTGTCAAGTCAAGATACAATCGTGCACTTCAGGCCACGATCATGACAGAAAGAATAAATCACCAACCATGATCGTGGTAGTTAGGGCCACGATCGTGCCCTGTGTCGAGCTGACACAAAAACTTAACTTTTGGGTGATTGTATAGAATGTTTTGACCCCGATTTTGACCTAAAGATGCTACAGAATAAATAGAACAATACCTAGCAGCTGCTAGCAGACAATAGAGAGCCGAGAGAGTTACAAAAAAGAGAGATTTTATCGAAAATTCGAGAGAGACTTAGATAGAGATCAGGCGATCTAGGAAGGAGACGAAGGAAGAGAGGCACGAAGACACGCTTGACATGACGTACTTCCTAGAACAAGTGGTTTCCCACAATCAAGACCTCCGAGATCCATTTTGACAGTAATTTCTAGTTTATATTTTGATTTCATTGATGTCTGAAATTTGGAGATTCATTAGAAACATTATCGTTGGGTGTTGAATTTTTTGTATAAACTCACCTTTAAGTTTTTATTCTTGAGATTAATAAAATTAATTTGATTGTGTTTTATTCAATTTAATTTGATTCTTCATAAGTTGGCAATAGACTAAGAGGGTGAGCTGGTGAAAATCATCGATTTAGGTTAACGAGAGTTAGGTAAATCGATCGGTAGAGAATTGAATTAAGAGAGTCCTGTAACGAGAGATTGAGCCTAGATTCCTTGTAGGTTAATGGACATCTTTAGAACTAATTTAGGTTTTGGTCCAATTACAAATCTAGAGATCATAATTTTCATAATTTCAATTATGGATTATCAGTTAGGGTTAAGAACTATATCTCGAGAGATAGTAATTCACCCTAGGACCGTCTAGGCCCTTTAAGTCGGAAACTTCATAATTGGGTAGATTTTCTTTAATTTCGAATAAATTCCCCCTTTCTCTCAATTATCCACTTCTAGGTTGAAATTCAGATTATTTGTGTGAGTTGGCTTTTGTTCGTTTTGTTGGTGCCTTAAGTTCTCATAATTGATTTTTGATTAATTTTAATTTCTGCAGTAGTTGTTAATTTAGGAATTGCAAACTTAGCTGCCGTTAGATTTTAGAACTAGTTCCCTTGTTCGTGGGATCGACACGTTAGACACTACACGAACGACCTGTGCACTTGCGAAATTTATTGAGGTTATAAATAGTAAAACTTAACGCATGTAACCTTAGGCGAACAAGTTTTGGAATCGTTGTCGAGGAAGGCAATTTAGTTCTTTAGTCTAAGACTTTTCCACTAACTTTTGTTTTTATTTAAAAAAAATACATCAAGACATCTTAGAATGGGATATCTAAAGATTTGAATACTAAACAATGATGGAAGATAGATATTATAGGGATTAAGGAAATTTTGAGAATTACAATGAGTCGCAGTATGGTTGGAGGAATAACTACCCTTATTGGACCATGTACACTTCAGCGTGGCAGAACCATCCAGATTTCTATTGGTCCAAAAATATAAGTGCTCACATGGGACACTAAAATCTATTTGAACTTCAACATGACAAATCCAGTTCATGGGATTCTAAATTGGACAAGATTTTGGATAAGCTCACAGATATAGAAGAAAGGCAGAAGAGATTAGAAGAGCAAATTGATCAAGTGATAGAAAATCATGTCACTTCTATTCATAACTTGGAGATTCAAGTAAGACAACTTTCTCGTGAATTTTGTAAGAAAAATGTGGAAGACTTTTTGAGAAAAATGCAATTACAAAAATTAGAGCCATACGAGGTTATCACATTTAGGAATGGGGTCGAGCTAGAAGAACCAAAGGAAGACCATGCCAAACCCTAATTTGTTAGTAACCAAAAGAAGATGGAAGTGTACGAGGAAAAGAATTCCAACCCTCTCTATTATTCACCAGCCCTGGATATAACACATGTGAAAATCTAAAATTCTTAGGTAAATGTCCATGCAAAGAACCCCTATCCTTTGGATTGATCATGATGAAGAGACATTCCCCACGAATAATGTATTTAAGAATCTGAAGGTTAGTAGCTCATTCAGGATAATTGATGTGTTCGAATCTTATGATGAACATGAGGACGATGAACAGACGACACAAACATCGAGTTTGAAGAAGTGATAAAGGTCTCTGTTTATGAAGCGAAAGAAGCAAAGGAGACGAAGGTGATGAAGGAAGAAGGAGAGCAATTCACCTTCGTATAGGAAAAACTATTGGATTTAATGAAAGATTTAGCGAGTTTTGTTATTCCCTATTTTATTAACAGTTTGTTAATAAGAAGGACATTGATGAAATTAATTGGTTTTCTTAACTTTATAAATATTGTCCTTCTAATCATTTTGCAATTTGTAGCTTACTCACAGGCTACAAAATTTATTTTGAATAAAAAGAGTAGAATCAAGCCACTCATAATTGATCCTGGCTAAGTTTTAAAGGATGAGGGTCAAGCTAATGACCATAAATTAGCATGTTTAGTAATAGGTTTAAATTATTGTGTAGTTAGGTTTATTTTAAATTCTTAAATAAGTCTATGAATAATTTTGAACGGTTTAGAGAGCTAATTATTTTGTTCTCTTGAATCACTTATAAGATAGGGAAACATTTTCGATGTCAAATTGATTTGGTCCCAACATTATAGCCATCACCACCTCTTTCACCATAAAAGATTTCGTGTTCTAACCCTTATCGTTTCATTTTATGTTAGTATTTTCTTCTTATGTTCTTTTGTATATTGTGTTTATTTCCCCCAAGTGTGTGCTCTCTTCTCACATTAAGGACAATGTGTTGTTCAAGTGTAGGGAGGGATTATGTGTTTTTTCTTTTGAATGTGATTTTGCATACCGTATGATAGTTAGTTATTAGGTTGCATTGTGCAAATTGTTTGAATGTGTCAATGGCTTAGATGAGTGAAATTTATTTAATCTTGGATATAGTCTATCAGGTTGCGAATGATTATTAGCCTGCGAAATTAGTGAATTAGAGGGCCTTTGGATGAATATATAGCCTAATTATGACTTAGTGTAAATTTAGCACCCTCTAGATTGTCACATTTATTCATAGTTTGAGGTCCTTTAGGTTAAGTAGCTTAACTAACACTTTTCATGAAAACGAATGACCAAAAGAAATAAGGTAGGAAATAATCAAAAAAGTGTTTTATTAGTAAATCACTATTCCACTGACCTTTAGGTTATGAATGGAGCTAATAGCCAGTTGAAAATGTAATGTAGCTGAGTAACAGGATCGACACGTATCATAGATGTGTGCCTTCGCATAAAAAGGCTATAATGACGTTTCAACCAAGCTGTTTAATAAAATGACTTAGTTGAGTAACCAGATCGACATTTATCACAAATGTTTGCTTTCAAGTAAAAGACTAGGTCCGGGTTAAAAAATGTGTGTTCTAAATTAAAAACCTACTGGACTTGTAATAAGCTCGAATTTTCATAAAATTGTACTTGGGAACAGTTACAAAGTTTGAGGTATCAAAAAATTATTAATGTGTGGGTACAATTAAAAAGGGTAAATAAGTTAACACTTAGGTCTCGATTAAGTTGTATATTTAGTTCAAAGCCCCTAAACACTTTTTTTTTTGTTAATGATTTGCTATAATTCGATTGATTGTGTCCAAGATTAAAGTTATTTCATGAAGTTAGAGTCATTGTCTTATTAATGCATTACAGGTTATGTGTTTTTATGTGTTTTGTTGTTTTGTTTGCTTAAAGACAAGCAAATGTTTAAGGGTAAGGATGTTAGTAGTTACATTTTGCATGATGTTTTAGGGTGTAATCTAGTAAGTATTTAGCGTTAAATTGAGAGTTAAGTGTATGTTTATATGTTAATTAGATTAGTTTGTATGTTTATATGTCTTTTATGGGTTAGTATGAATCTTTGATCTTAATTGTTAAATTTTTGAGGTACCTTAATGTGTATATTAGTGTTGCAGGTTAAACGGGGAAGAACGATGAAGATTTAAAGAGTTTCAGGCTAAAAGACATAGGTCACGATCGTGTATAGTAGCCACGATTGTGACAGAGAAGGAAGAGCCAGAAGCAACCAGGCCACGATCGTACACCAGGGGCTACAATCGTGATAGAGAGCGTCAGGTCAAGCCACAATCGCGCACTTCAAGCCATGATCATGATAGAAAGAATAAATCACCGACCACTTGATTGCCACGATCGTGCCTTGTGTCAGTTGACACAAAACTCAAAATGTGGATGATTTTATAAACCATTTTGACCCCGAATTTGACATAGAGCTGTTACAGAATAAATAGAACAATACCTAATAGTCGCTAGCAGACATTTAAGAGCCGAGAGAGCTATGCAAAAGAGAGATTCTGCAAAAAATCTAAAAGAGACCTAGATAGAGATCATCGATCGAGGAAGGAGACTAAGGAAGAAAGGCACGGAGACACGCTTGACGCGACGTACTTCCTGGAATAAATGGTTTCCCGCAGTAGCGATCTTTGAGATCCATTCCAATAGCATTTTATAGTTTTTATTTCGATTTCATTGATGTATGAAATTTGGAGATTGATTAGAATTATTTTCATTGAGTGTTGAATTTTTTTTGAACTCACCTTCAAGTTTTTATTTTTGATATTAATAAAATTGATTTAATTGTGTTTTATTCGATTTAATTGTGATTCAATTTGATTCTTCATAAGCTAGCAATAAACTGAGAGGTTGAGCTGGTGAAAATCATCAATTTAGGTTAACGAGAGTTAGGTAAATCGATAGGTAAAGAATTGAATCAAATCGGTAGAGTCTTCTAACGAGAGAATGAAAATAGATTCTCGATAGGTTAATAGACATCTTTAGAACTAATTTAGGTTTTAAGCAGATTACGGATCAAGAGATTGCAATTTCCATAATTTGAATTATAGGTTATCAATTACGGTTAAGAATTATAACTCAAGAGAGAGTAATTTACCCTAGGACCGTCTAGGAACTTTAAGTCGAAAATTTCATAACTGGGTGGATTTTCTTTAATGTCGAATAAATTCCCCCTTTCTCTCAATTGGTCACTTCTAGGTTGAAATTCAGATTATTTTTGTGAGTTGGCTTTTGATCGTTCTGTTGGTGCCTTAGGTTCTCATAATTGATTTTTGATTAATTTTAATTTCTGCAGTAGTTGTTAATTTAGGAATTGCGAACTTAGCTGCCGTTAGATTTTAGGACTAGTTCCCTTCCTCGTGGGATCGATACCTTAGATACTACACAAACGACCCATACATTTATAGAATTTACCAAGGTTATAAATAGTAAAACTTAGTGTATGTAACCTGAGGCGAACAAGTAATACATTGGCTAAGCGCCTTAGGTGAATTCTACTTGGACAAACCTTAACTAGATGAGGAAACATAGGATTAGAAAGTACCATGAACATAGAGGAGGACTATCTCCTTTTTAGATTCCCAGTTAAAATAAGGTTGAATAAGATTCTTAAGTAGGAACTACAATACGTATTTGGTAAGCCACTTTTCCTTCAAAAGTGGATATCTATAATGTCTATGGAAAAGTAAAATTTGAAATCCATCCATATGTATGTGCAATTTTATAATATTCCATTATAATATTAGAGCCTTTTAGGTAATAGTTATCTAGCTAGTACCATTAGAATGCTCTTATACCTTGCTAAAAACACAGCTAATACAATAAGGATGGATTTTGCAAAGATATGTATTAAAGTGGAGTTACACAAGGAACTTCCAAACTCCTTAAAAATCATAAGACTTGGGGAAGAAGGCAAGCTCTAGGAAGTTAAAATCAGTTCTACAAAATCTAAACCTGTAAATTGTTTCTAGAGTTTGGAAACCAACTAGAAGTAACTTTACCTCTAGCACTTACTAAGAACTGTTAAGAAGAAAACAACATTTACAAAGAGTCTAAATTGAAAACTATAGCTTATGAAGGATCACTTAGGTAGTTTAATAATTGCTTTCTATATTAGAAGGGTTAAGTTAGATGTTACTCATTCTAGTGATCAACAGTTGACACCATAGTAATCAACTACAATGCTTCATCTTCTGTCTACCTAATAAGTGCTTAATTGACAATATATTTACACCTTAATGCTTATTGTGCTTAAGATACTTATTTGGATTCATATTTTGTTTTAGGTACAAGTAGGAGGGAAAATAACAAAAAAAACTAAAAACATATCTTTGGAGCCGTTCAATCAATTTTTGATCTTATTTGCCTTTGTGGAAGCAAGAAAGATATGAATTAGGGTGAACATGGGACAAATAATATAAGAAATGAAGTTGTTACAACTTATATGGTTGTATATAAGACCATGTAGTTCACTGAAAGCGTATAGGAGCACGAAGATGTAGCTTCAACCACTTTTATAATCGATATAGCCATATGCGAACTTAAACGACCATCTAAGTGAGTTACATGGTTGTGTAAGTGGCTATGTAGCTCACTACGAACGTGTAAGTTTATGATTCTTGCAATTTGTAAACTCACGACCACCTACGCACCTATGTATCTAATCATATATTATGATATAACCCTAATTTTTACTATTAAAAGGCATTTAAGATGGTAAATAAGGTGTGAAGACTTTAGAGACAGGAAAAGGGGTAGATTTCTTACCCTTTAGAGATATTTGAGGAGTTAAACTTCATCCTTTTGGTTCAAAGGGGATATCAAGGTTAAAAAACATATTTGAGCATTGATTAATCTAGTGATGTTATTCTCACTTTCTTTCAAAATTGTTTATGTTATTCTATGATTAATGTTTTGGGATTTATGTATGAATGATTTAGATAATCCAAATAGATTATCCATGTATAACCTCATTACCATAATCTAGATTGCAATACATAATTGTTGTAACTTTGTTTCACTTATGGTAAACTAATGGTCGAGCATCGTTAGGAATAACATACCATAGGTTAAATTGCTCGAGCTTATGTATTTGTTGCTTAGATTAAACTATTTTCCTATTACACAATAAGTGGTCACACTAAATTTATAGAGCTTATTATAGGTTGTCTGATAGCTGGACCTAATTAAAGAGTTTGTTTTAATTAGATACAACCTAATAGAAAACTAAGATTAACAAAACTTATTATTAAACTACAGATAATAGTTTTAAAGAGAGGTACGAGAACAACATGACGATTGATATGCAAATTTATGTGAAGGTTGAGATTAAACCATAAATTGGATTCAAAACTTATTAGTTAATTTTATCACTTTTGTACTGTTTGTTTGATTTACATCAATAGTTTATTTTTAATTTATTTTATTAATCGAATTCTACAAAACCCCCTCCCTCAAAATTTTAAACACTGATTTTTTCATTACAAATGCTAAAAAAACACTCTCTATCGATACGATCCTCACTCACCACTATTACAAATTTCTGGTATGTTTAATGAGCATCAAGAAATTTGGCATGGTTACCAAGGAGTGAAGTGATTTAGTTAGTTATTTTTATTTTGTATATATATATTTGTTTATAATTAGTTTTTACTTTTTTTTCTTGATCTTTTTATGTTTGTTATTGTTTTTGCAAAGTAGTGACGAGATCTCCTCATCAAGACTCTATACAATTTGATCATGAGATTAAAAGGACATTACAAAGGTTGCCAAGGGAAACCAAAACAACTTTAAGAATACAACAAGGAATTGAATTTAAAGAAGCTATGGCCAATCTGAGAACTCTAAGAGAATTGGCTACACTAGACTTGACTCTAAGACCCTTACGAATTACCTTTCCAAATTTTATTGAACATATTAATTTTGAGCTTAAGTCTGGCTTTATCCATCTTTTGCCTAACTTTCATTGTCTTGCAGGTGAGGATGATTATAAGCATGTTAAAGAGCTCAATATGGTATGTCTTAGTACGAAACCTTTATAGATGATGGATAAGCATATTATATTGACAGACTTTCCATTTTCACTGAAGTATGTAGCAAAAGAGGCTATTTTTAAAGAAGTATTTTCTATCATTAAAAACAGCTAGTATAAGGAAAGAGATTTACGGGATAAATCAACATTATAGAGAATCATTTTACAAGTATTAGGACTGCTTTAAAAAGTTAGGTGATAGCTTCCCTAATCATAATATCACTGAATAGCTCCTCATCTAATAGCTCTACGAAGGATTATTTCCTATGGATAGGAGCTTGATAAAAACTGAAAATGGTGGAGAAATGTGTGAAAAGACTCTCTTAAAAGCTAGAACTTGGTGATAAATACTTAACCATTTGGCATCCTTAATGATGTTTGTAGGTTAAATGAGGTAAAAAATTCTTCTATAGAACATTGTTTAGATGAACTAGCATTTTTTAAAACAAATTATTGTAGGGTAGGCATAGGAGAGAGCTTGCAATATATGTGTAGCTGTGAACCATCTGACAAATAGGTGTTCAACTCTGCAAGATGGAGAAATAGAGTCTGTTAACACTTTAGTGGAAATTGTTCCCATCAATATAACCTATATTTCTAGACCTATAACCTAGGTTGAAGTGATAACCTAAACCTGAGTTATGAAGGGAATAGGATGCATAATTACTTCCCACATAGGCCACAGGGAGCACAACAATTCTAACCTAGACCACAAACCTCTTATTTAAACTCAAATGCATCTTTGGAAGATATAGTTAAGTCTCTTGCCATTAATACTCTACAATTCCAACAAAATGTAAAACAATTTCGGTAAGAGATAGGATCTCAATTTTAAGATACAAGGTCTAGCATTCAAAACTTGGAGAGTCAAATGGGTCAGATGGTAGTGGGTGTCAACAGTTTCAAATCACAAAGTGGAAGGAAGATGTCATCTTAAAGGTAAATCCTAAGACTATTAGCAAAGTGATCTTAAGGAGTAGTAGGAAGCTTAAGAATCCCAAGGGGACCGCATAAAGGATGGCTAACAAAGATGAGATTGAGAAAGAGTTAGGAGAAGAAGAAGATCCCTCATCTATTTCCAAGGTAAATTTTGAATGTCCCAATGTGGTTAAGACTAACCCTATAACTTTTCCTAGCAGGTCAGAAAAATCAAACAAGGAGGAAATGGATAAGGAGTTATTGGAGACTTTTAGAAAGATAGAAGTAAATATACCTTTGAGCATGTCTTTTTTTATTTTGACTTGCTATTAGTTCATAATATAATTATGAGTATTGCAAAATAATTTCATTCGCTATTATTTAAGGAAATTATTTCTCCAAAAATAGTCTTTTCATTTCTCTCCATATGGTAACACTTCTTGCAGGCAAATCAAAAGGCCAGTCTTTTATTACATCTTTTAGTGAAAATGGAAAAGCTCTCAATATGATTACCTCTTCCATCACCTCCTAGAGGTCTCATACTAAGACAAACCATATTAAGCTCCTTAAGATGCTTATGAGCATCCTCACCTGTAAGATCATCAAAGTTAGGCAAAAGATGTATCAAACTAGACTTAAGCTCTAAAGTAATATGCTCTAGAAAATTTGAGAAAGAAATGCATAAAGATCTTTAGGTCATGTCTAGGGTAACCAACTCCCTTAGAGTTCTCGAATTGATCATAGCTTCTTCCAAATCAATTCCTTATTATATTTCTGGATTTGTTATATAATCCGTACGTAGTGGTTGCAATGTTTTTTGGATATCTGGATCAAATTGTATAGAATCTTATTGAGAAGACCTAGTCATTATCATGTATAAACACTAACAAACATGAAAAGAACAAAAAATATAAAAACCAATTATAAAAAATATAAATATATAAAACACTAGTTAATATCAAACATGAAAACTAAATCAACCTCACCCCCCAAAGATAGCGCCAAAAATATTTAGATACATGTCAAAAACACCTAAAAATAAAACCTAACTCCTCAAAACTAAAGATGTAGTAATATTAAGAAAGGATTGTATCCACAATGTACAAAATTTATGGGGTTTTGATTGAATTCAATTGATGTAGTGAAAGAAAATTAAACCATGGAAGACAAATTAAATTAAACATTACAAAATTATAAGAATTAATCAATCTTAACCTTCATATGAATGTCCATAATCAATCATAATGTTATTCTCATACCTCTCTTTCAAACTGTTAACTGCATATTAACATCAAGATATATCAATCTTTAGTTTCGCTTATATTGTAACTAAGTAAAATAAATAATTTAATTAGGTCTAGCTTGTAACACCCCACTCCCGCAAAACCCAAACCCGATATCGACAGTGATACCCGGATCCGTGCCCCGCGAGGGTGGCGTGTCACATCACTAACAAAACTCAGTACA
>JANZXR010000170.1:19600378-19618037 GCA_027575705.1 Erythroxylum echinodendron
CATAAGATGTGTTGATTTACCACTCTTGGACCCGTTTCTCTGGTCCGACCCGTTCTCTGGAAACGGGATGTTACATAGCTGTTAGATAACCCATAATAAAATCTCCAAATTTAGTGTGACAATCAAGTTAGGGGATAGGATAATAGGTTAATTTAAGCATATACCCCAAAAACTTGGATCATCTAACTTATGTTGTGTAATCCCTAATAATGCACGACCATTAATTTACAACATATGAATTAGATTCATAATTATTACCAATTACAATCTTGATTCTGGAAATGAATCTATATTGAATAATCTAGTAGGCCTATGTAATTCATTTATACATACATCCCAAACTTTAAACACAGAATAACATATTCAATTCCAAAAGGGAGTTAAGAACAATATAACTAAGATTGTTCAACTTCTAAACATGTTCATTAGCCTCGATATCCCCTTTGGACTCGAAATAAGAAGATTAGTTGCTCATAACTCTTAAAAGGGAAAAGAATTTATCTCCTTTTGTGTCTCTAATCCGTACATATCCTATTTGGACTCTTAATTACCCTTTTATACTGCAAAATTAGGGTTGTGATGATACACAATTAGCTATAGGAGTATATAAGTGACCATGTATGTTAATTTTCTAAAAATTGTGGAGTTACACATTTATAGTTGGATACATGACCAAGATACATAGTCGTGTATCTCAACTTGCACGATCGTGTAGGTCTCTATACAAGCATATAGGCCACAAGTATGAATTAAACAGTGTATTCAAGTTTGTACGCATTTTCAGTGAGTTACAAGTTCCCCGATATGGGCATGTATGTCATAGTGACCCCAATTCTTTATTCTTTATCCTGTTTTAACCTTAAATCATTTCCTTTTTTCTCCTCGAAGGCAAATAAGACTGAACATTGATAAAAAGGCACCAAGGATGTGAATATAGCTCATTCTGGTTCTCGTTCCTCCAAATTGTATCTAAACCAAAATATGAACCAAAATAGGTATCTTACGTGCAATATAACATTAATCACTAAACATTAAGCAATAAATGGATAATCAATCAAACATTTATCAATTGCTTATTCCTTGTTTCTTTTGCTTGTGAATGGTTAGGAAATCTTGTTTACTATGTTATGTGAAGCTTGAAAATTAAAAATGTATATAAGATTTTGCTTAAGACAAAAAAGTTCCCAAAAATATGGGTTTGGAGTAATATATTTTCAAAAATATTGATTTCAGGGTGAGAAAATGGGTGAATCTCAATGTAAATTGAGGTTAAATTCCAAATATATAGTGATTTTGGCTAGGAAAATTCATTTAGATAATGGGTGTTTGAAGAATTTAAAAGGAATTAGGAAAAAATCGTAGAGAGAGACCAAAGTGGGGGGTTTAACATGAACCTTTATATTTTAAAATTTTTATGACGTAGTCTGTGACATGGCTATGACTCAGACTATGGAACATTTTGATTAGGAAAAATTTAAAACATAATCTAAGATCTTTATGAAAAAATTTTCTTGTGACATAATCTAAGGCGCAAGCATATTCTATATTTTGGATCTTACTATCATTAGCTTTTTTAAGACGTGACTTAAGAAACAAGCATGTCCCTTAGCTATGGATCTTCATGTATTTTGTGAAATATAAACATGATTTGGGATACAAGTGTGTCCTATATTATGGATCCTTTTGTAAAAACTCACATTTCAACATAGTTTTAGTACAAGTGTGTCGCAGGATAAGTTCAATATTATAATTCAATTTATACCTAATATTTAAGCTATCTATTGTTTTGTTTGCTCATAAATGCTTTCTTTGTATCCCTAAATATAAAAATAAAAAAACACGAAAAACTATAGCAAGACATAAAGATATCAAATAATCTAATAAAACTAAATTCTCACCAAATAGAAACAAATATCCAAATTATAGGTCCATAACAACAAAAATAAATTCAAATAAAATTGAAAATTTTTAAAACTTTTGGTTGGATTACCTCCTAATAAGTGCTTCTTTATTGGTATTTTAACTAGATTGTTCTCTTAAACTTAATTAATTGTCATAGCAATATAATTACTTCTTGTTTTCCAATGATCGTGAAAAATGTCTTCTACAGGGTCCTCATCGCTCATCTTGTCCCTCTTACTTAATTTTATCTTTATTCTCATTTTTCTTGTCATTTTAACTTCATTTTTTGTGACCTATTATAAAAAATTTTAATAGTTAGTTTTTCCCAAATATTAAATAAGCATAAATGACATTTTTCTTGTTTAAAAATAAATAGTTCTTAATCTTTAATTCAAAATACAAGTTCGCCGCCTTAATAATGATTATTACACTTGCTATAGATAGGAAGGATCCACCTAAAATTAGTGAATTTTTTTGAATCCTCCTAAATATCTAGAAAATAAAAATTTTTAGTAATCTAAACCTATCAATTTTTAGTTTCACATTTTCCTTAAACCCTTAATATTTTTATCGGGTTATCTAAATGATACATCACCCTCTTAGTGTGTTTTAGTTCACATAATTTTAATCTTTTAAGTATTACATAAGATATTACATTAATGCTTGCTCTTAAAGTCGATAATGCCTTACTAATATAGACACCGCCAATTATGTAACAAATTTCATAACTCCTTAAGTTACTATGCTTTAACAATATGGTGTTTTAGAATATCTTAATATTGCACTTATTTGATTTTATCTATGTAATTTCCTCCTTAAGGTTCTCCTTTTCTAGATGTTCTTCTTTTGAATCTTCTTTGTACTTTTTCTTGACACTAGTCTCTTCTTCATAATTTCTTCATACTTCTCTTGAGAATTGGTTATTTCCTTCTTAGTTATATGCACTAATCTTGTAAGGTGAGGAATTCTCAATTAATACTCTATTACTAGTATCTTTACCTTGCTCTTTTCTTCCTTTTTTTTAGTTAACTCCTCATCCTTTAAGACAACCTCCTTCATATATTCTATAAGGTTAGGTACTATTTCGCTAGGCAAGGTGTCTTGTGGTCTCTGTTATGCCTTAATTAATTTACCTATTTTAACTTTGAGATTCTTCATCAAAGTTTCATGATTTTAAAATAAAAAAATCGTCACTTGTATGAAGTTGCTCATTATATCTTCAAAAATCAACTACTTATCTTTCTATATATGTCGTTGGAAATCAAATGGGGGTTATCTTTAAGGTTATTAATTGCTTTAACAGAAATATTAATGACTTATCCACTTTACTTTAAAATTCTTACAGTATATATTATTTTACCTCTAGAAAATTCCTATACCTTGGTGTCCTCACTTATAGAATTCACAGTTCATAACTTGATTTTTTTCTCAGTTTTTATAGTTTTCTTACTATCATCTCCATTTGAGTTATTAAGGTAGTCAATGCATCTAGATTATAAATCCATGTTGATATGTTTCTTCTCACCCTTCTCAAATGTTACTAGAAATTGTTCATTATCATCTCTTCGATTAATTCTAAGATGGCCTCTAGTGTCTTAATGCTTAACATTCCACTTAATCATTTATCATCTATCTTGTAGAGTTTACTAAATCATTATAGAATGTTTGAACTTACATCTATATTGGAAAGTCATGGTATAGGCACTTTCTGAGTAAATCTTTGCATCTCTCTTATAAGTGTCATTATTGAATTGTAGAAAAGAAGATACATCATTTGTCAAATTTTCTTTCTTAGATGGTGAAAAATATTTGGCAAGGAATTTCTCTATTAGACTCTCTTAAGTGGTAATTGATGCAATAGATAATGCTTTTAACCATTTCTTTACCTGATCCTTTAACGTAGATAGGAATAACTTTAGCCTAATAACATTTTCATTTTTCCCTATTAATCTTAAATTTGTCACAGATCTCTAAGGGATTGGTGATATGTACATTGGGATCCTCGTTTGGTAATCCATCAAATTTTACCTTTTGTTGTAATATCTAGGTTGTATTGGGCTTGATCTTGAAGTATTTAACATTTATCTTTGGAAAATGATGTGATTAGATCTCTATAAGAGAGCACTTGATGTATTCCATTATACTTTTATATTCTTATTTCATATTTTTAGGTTATATTTCCAATGTATCTCTAAATTCTTACTTAGTCCACTCCTTTTGATTTTGAAAAAATGTTCTCATAAGTTATAAATCTTCTTTTAAGAAAATATATTAACAAATTCTTGTCATAAACCAAAGACACCCCCAAAATCAGATAAAAAAGAACAAAGGAAAACAAAATCAAAATTTTTATAAAAGAAATTGAAAAAGAAAGGAAATATACAAGCATAGAAAATAGCTATAAAGTGTTCTGAAACTAATTACTTCTCTGAAAATGGCGTCAAAAACTTTGTGGTGATATATTGTGTATATATGTTACTTCACTAATAAAGTTTTCCCTATTATAAATAACTAACTAAATAAATACACTTGTTGTTGTTAAGTACTATAATGATAAGTAGGAATCAACCTTACGAAGAAGTGATACAGATTAGAAAACTCAATACAATTACCTAAACTAAGTATAATTAATAAAAATATGATTTTATAGGCTTTGAGTACTAAAATATAAAATAAAACTAAAACTAGATAATAGCTATAGAAATAAACGGTAAGCAATTTATCAAGAGAGAGTTCAATCAGATAACTATGTTTAGATTAGTAATTCCTGTTGTAGTACATTTGGTTTTGTAATTTGATTAACCTACACTAGATAGATTCTCTAAATTGAGAATATCTCTTAGATATAAAAATTAACACTCTCAAGTTACAACCATAAACTCTCTAATTAGTTAACTCATTTCTATACTAAGCTAACACCTCTTTGAATGCATTAAATCAATGAAATCTTGTGAAAGGTTCCACCCAAACATTGGAAAGATCACACTTCTCTCTCCCGAGCACGCTATTTAACCTCACTACCTAATTCATGGTTCACTTACAAACATTCTCTCTTGAGTTACCTATAAGCGAATATAGATCAGATTTAGATGTTAGTGTGAATAAATTCGCATTAATATCAATCAAAGGTAATTCATAGAAATATATCTCTTATCATAAATAAATCTGAATCATTCAATTAAAAAATAATAGGATTTTCCTTATATAAACATAGGAAATTATATAGCTATAAAGCATATTCAAAACTACAAATTCAAAAGACAAAAATAAAGAAAATATGTTAAAAATGTAGACGAAATCCTATTTTAACTATTAGCTTAATCAGTTAAGATGACATTTAAATCTCCACTCTTTGACAAAAAAAATAGCTTAGAATTAACTTCTACTAACATCTAAGCCTAACCTTTGGAGAATATGCTTTTTAAACAATACTAAAGATTAACTAGGCAGGTGCACCTATCATTCCTATAGTATAGTCTAGTGAATATGAGTATCATTTGATTGACTTTGTTTAAGTTGTTAATATTGAATTGATCGTAAGTGCACAGTGTAGCTGTAGCTAACACAAGCAAGTACACGTCGAATCCCACAAAAACAATGATTACTAGTAATTAACATTATCCTATGATCTAGGCTACAAATTGAGTGTTTTTTAACTAAAAATAATAATTAAATAGATAAAATAAAGTATGAAATAGTAATGAACAGAGAACAAGGAAATCTCTTAAAAAACAATTAATATCAAGAATTAGTGCCTAGGTGATGTATCCCTCTAAAACCCTTAGATAATAAACCTTTGTTTATGTAATTGTTTTATTGACTATTACACTCAACTAATCCTAAGTTTATTAACCAAAATTCTTCAGGATAAAGTTTCTAGGATTGCTTTATCTATTTATGAATTTCAATATTAGGTTTGACCCTAATCTAGAGGATGTCAACCAATCTCTAGCTTTGCATTCAACTCTTTTCAATTATGGTAGATATATTCATATATAGATTTCTCGATCTCTATGTTATGAATCAGATTATATAATAGTACTAATATTAGTACATATATAAAAACACATCATTATCATAATAGATCATTCAAAACTTACATTAAATAAATTAATTAAAATATATTATAGTTGATAGATCATTCAAAACTTGCATTAAATAAATTAATTAAAACATATTGTAGCGTTAACTAGGGTTCATCACACTTAGACACTAAAAAGTGTTTAGTTACATATGATAGAAAATGAAATAAAAGATAAAATGGAAGAAAAATCAATAGAAAACAAATAGTTCATAATTCTAAATCCCCCTTTTTTCTATCGAATGTTCTAACAAGTTTGAGGTTTAAAATCTTGTAATCTATTGGATCCGTTGATGGTTTATTCACATTTTCCATTTCTCTGAATTAATATTGTCCCTTCTAAATTTTTTTCACATCTGGAATTGCCTGTGAAAGTCTGCTCCTTTATTTTGCTTTCTTTCACATCTTTTTATAGTCATTTTTTAGATTTTTGGGAGATACACAAGCATGTACTGGACCATGTATATCCCAAAATCTCCAAAATTTATTATTTTGCATAGACTATGAGACGAACACGGCCATATATCCCTTATTTCTTGTTTTCATTTGAATTCTTCTCCTTTTGGTCTATGAAGACAATTATGACCTATAAATGCACTTGGAGAAAATTAAATACCAAAAATACAATAAAAGTATAAAATATAAAAATAATATATCAAATATAGGTGTATAAATATGGTCAAATATCCTTCTATCAAATATCCCCATACTTAACCTTTTGCTTGTCCTTAAGCAAAGCATAATCAAAATTATAGATCTTGCAACATCCATCCTTCATTAATCTTGGTCTGCCCATTCATAATAAATCACATCATATTGAATCAAATTAACATACGATTAGAGTCAAGTTATCCTAAAATTAACTTCTTAAGTCAATATTAATAGCAATCACATCGATAATCACATCAAAATCAAAAGTATAAAGCTTTACACTCTCACCAAGATTTATTCAATGCACTTAAGTGTTCAGGGTGAAAAGTATCAAAATTCTCAAATCAATGCATAGTAGAACTCTTACTACAGGCTTGCAATATTATCACATCTTCACCACTTATATATAAACTAGAAATAAAAATCAAAAGATCTTTATATAGGTTGTAATGGAGCTTAGGTATGGTGTGGTTGGGATAATAAAGAGGGTTGAATTGAAGGAAATTTACTAAAGGAAATTACAAGAAACTTGTTTACAAATACATAGTTCCTTTTATTTTAACTCCATCAGTTCCATATACTTTTCGTTTTAACTTCAAGCATTCAGTACTACAATTAAAGAAATAATGGACCTTTCAAGATTTGCAGGTTTTAGACAAGCAAGTAATGTAAATATCCTTTATAATTTACAAAAATAAAAAGGCTTCAAAGAAAAATAGGATGAAGGTTAGTAATTGGTTATAATTAATGAAAAAGGATAAGGCTCAACTTAGTTATTCCTAAAGATAAATTTAAGGTAATGTAATTATCAAAGAAATAGGGTCAAACAAATTATTGAATCTAAGTGCCTTTATCACTTTAATGCTTCTAACTTAACAAATATGGTCTCAATATGTATAATAAAGGCAAGTTCTAGAATCATTTAACTACACATGACAACATACATAAAAGAAATAGAAGATTTTAAAAATTTTGAAATTTTAGCACTTAAGCTCAAAGCTCACAAAAAATATGGGTATATATGTGCAAATAGTATGCAATTTTCATTCAATGTGATTATTTCAATGAATACTGAAAATACGACTTATAAAGGTAATTTTATTCTAACTATCATACTTTTGAATACTAATTCAAATCAATATTTAATAATGAAATAAAGTATTGATGGATAGATTTCAACCAATCCAGGATCTTAATGAATAAAATTCAATAACCAAGATTATAATAAACCTAAGAAAATCATTAAAATCCTTAATTTCCACACTTAAATTTGTACATTGTCCCTAGTGTACATAATATCTGTATATAATAAGAAGGTTTGTGGTACTTCCCAAAAATGAAAATTTTTCTAATTTTTGATTCATCCAATATTAGACTACATCGTTGTAAAATATAAAGAAAAGTGATAAAAAGAATAAAATAAATAAATATAACACATAAAATTCTGAAATAAAAACATCATTAACTATAATGTTAGATAGAACAAAATAATTAAGTAACGGAAAGGAAATAATTAATATAAACAAATAATAAAAAAAACAAGGAATATACAAGATTAAACATCTCCCTCATTATGTGATCTTGGCTAGTTCGACAAAAGAGGTTCTCGTGATGACGATCCCAATCGGGTGGATAAACTGTTGAGGAAGTGCCCTCAATAGATGGTAGAGGCTGGAAATCAATGCTTGGACGACTCACCATAAAAGCATCATCTCTCCCATCCATCCAATTGTAGGTTGGAGCTAGCCTAACTGCTCAACCGAAGTCTCCAATCTTCCTACCTGCTCTAGAAGATCATTTTGATGAAGTCGACTAGTCTATTGAGTTCCCAAAAACTAGGCCACCCATCTCTTCAATAGTCATATCTTTAGCTAAGCTGGATTATGAAACCTAGCTTTGGGAGCTCTCAGACCATCCGTGTCCTATATAGTATCTTTTGTCTCTAGTGATGGTGGTTGTGGTTATGTTGGCTGCTCCACTATAGGTTGCTCTACTTTGTCTCCACCCTCTGTTGCTGGCTCCTCAACCTCCCCAATAAGTTTGTAGATGTCACCTGTAAGACCTTGACATCAATGTAACATGCATATATGTCGCATCACTGCCAAATTAAGTTATGCCATAGTAATCATCCATCGTATCAATGGTAGTAGATCAAATAATCCCATTCATCGAGCTAGTCAGGTCATATAAGGTGCAACACAGACTGTTCTGACCCTTTTATCTTCACTCTGGCATCTCATGAATTAGGCAAGTGGATGTCCTAGGTGAATTGGAATCCTTTCACTCATGCTCCATAGGTAGTACACATCTATGTTCCTAATGACTCCCTAATTATTACCTCAACTGCTCAGCGTGTGAATCAAAATATCGTGGGTGTATCTAAATATGGGATGTCGTAATGTAGAAGCCTTAGGCTTGCTTGGATTGTAGTCATCTTCTGTGCTAATCATATGCCAGAAGTCTCAAGGGGGCAATTCGTAAGGAAAGTATTTCTATAGTGTAAGTTACTCTAGTGTCCCCACAAACTCCTGCTTATAAAGACCCATTTTGATGGAGAATTTTGTATAACTCATCTAGAAAATGTCTCCCATCATATAGAACTAGATCATGTTAGATCAATCCCCATCATAGCCACCTCTCTCCATAAAGAATGTGGAGAGGACCTCTAGTATAAGCTTCCTGTATGAAGGTTCCACAATATCAAAAAATCGAGACACACTAACATTGACAAAGTCCTAAACTTGTTGGGCTAAGCCAACTTGCTCCAGTGCCTCCCAATTGATGAATCAACTGGTTCTAAACCTTTTATCCTTGAGCTTTTAGCACTATTCCTCCTGGATCTCAGCATTGAACAATAACATTCTTCATCACTCTGGGGGCTAAATTGAAGTTGAGGAGCCTTCTCTACTTTGTCGCTTCCTGGGGATCTCCTTTTCTCACCGAGATCTTATCATTATGCCTACAACTTTGAATAAGTGTGAGAAGATTGATAAATAATTTACAAGAATACACTTTTCCCTACACTTAAAATTTATTATGCTCACTATAGTATTAACTACGAACAAACTAACAACGAAAAACTATCATATAGAAATAATTAATAAATTAACGCATATAAATAACTAAGTAAATAAATTAATTAAACAAATTTAATTAGAACTAACTGACAAAATAGTTAATCTCAAAATTAAAATTAGAAATCTTGTAATTAACAAATTCAATTAAAATAATTGTTAAACGACCATTCTAACCCTAAATTGTAAATTAAAAACAATTACATTAACATTAAATTTATGTAATTAAACACAAACCTATTGTTAATTAACAATGAAAACAAATCATTAACCTAATTGAACACAAAAATATCACAATCAAACACTTAGCGAGCAAAAATCACAAGTTTACACAATTAAAGTTAAAATTTCACCCAAATTTCATGCAATTAGTCAAATTAAATCATAAAATCAATTGGTAATGAAAACAATCAATTATAAAATCACAATTAAACAATAAATAATGTTGTTCATTTCTTAATTCAATCATAAGCATAATTATGTTAAATAATGAAAAAAAATAATTAAACATACATAAGCAGATGAAATTGATAAGATTACTTACTTGGGTATCGATAGATTGCAAGAAAAAAAACAAAAATTAGGGTTGGAGAATGCAAATGCGACTTACATTGAAGAAGCTAAGGCTTTTTAAGGTGTATCATGGACTTACACAGTTTGATGCACAGCCGTGCATCAAACCGTGTATGTTATTGAATTACAACTTTTCATGGATTTATATGGTTTGGTACATAAGTGTGTCTCAAAACGTGTAAAACTAAACTAGAGTGTTCAGAGAGTGTGTAACTCTATGTAAACATGTGCAATTTTAAAATTTGATGCTTAATCATAAAAATTTTGCACTTTAGCATTATAAATCATAAACATGTATACCCTAACATACTAATTATGAACAATCTCAATAGATGCTCAATCTTTCTATCCTAAAACAGACCACACAGAAAACAAAAATTATTTAAAACCTAGACTAATATTAAGTCAAAAAAATAATATGGAAAATAAAGATAATCACTGGAATGAATATATATAAAACTCCTTTTGCTATCTTAGGATACCTATCACTTCCTCCAAGCCTAAATTCCATAATTGTCTTCCTTTCATTGGGAGGATAAAATCAAAAGTTAATGCTTGGCGGAATAGATTTCTCTCACATGCCGTAATGATCACTCTTATTATCTCGGTCCTTTGCATCTTGCATCTACACTGGACAATCCACGTTGTATTACCCAGGAAGGTCATAAAAGAGACTGACATAATAATGAAGGCTTTCGTGTGAACAGGAAGAACACATAATGCTAATAATGCAAGATTAAATGGAGTGAGGTTACTATTCCCAAGAAACATAGAGGAATTGGGACTATATCCATTTTAATTATGCAAAAATTCCGTATGTGTAAAAGGCTTTGGAAACTCTACACTAACCAAAATGCACTTTAGACCAATTGGATCCATAACTATCAACTCCAAAATATAAATTTCTATAAGGCTACTTGTACAAAAGAGGCCTCTTGGATCTTTATTCAGATGATGAAGTTGAGAGACACTATATATCCATAGATTAAGCACATAATAGGCAATGGAAAAAAGACAGGGTTTTGGTTTGACAATTGGTTAGATTCTAGTCCTATTATCCACAACCTTGACATTGTTTATTTGAGAAATAGAATACCTCTAAAAATCAAAGTCCCATCTCTAATCTTTAATGGTGAATGGAGTGGATATTTTAAAGGTTTTGATAGTCTAATGCAATGTTTCCCATAATTGAATGATGTGATAAATGAAGATGAAATTATCTGGACATCCAATCCGAAATTGTCAATTCAATGGCATGACAATGTGGAGTATTATGTAAGATGGCAGTGGAAGATAAAGATCAAAAATTTTCCATACAAGTTTTTTAAAGATTTTTGGAGTAGGATACTCGGCTTAATTACAAGTGAATATACATGTATGATCAGGAAAAAAACATTAGGCTAGGTTATTAGGCACCTAAGGCAAGGATGTCTAATGGGATACTCCTTAAAACTACTTTCACTAGCACCATTTACATACCTTGGAACTAGAGAAATAACAGACTCTTTACATAAAGGGAAAAGGAGGAGTATTAGCTAGCATACAAGATTATTAATTGGATCAAATCAGCTATCTTTACTAAGAGTATATAGAACTCTCTCTGACCAGACATGCATAAATAGAACTTATAAGGTAGATAATAATATTGTGGCTACTGGCATTAAAGATTCTAAACATAACCTCTTTATCCTTTACCCTTAAAGTGAACTTGCATTCAGCAACATCTATAATTGAATTGACAATCGCTAAGATATGTTATGGCTACTGGCATTAAAGATTCTAAATATAACCTCTTTATCCTTTACCCTTAAAGTTAACTTGCCTTCATCAACATCTATAATTGAATTGACAATCGTTAAGATAGGTCGAATAAGGACTATAGGTATCTCCATATCCTCCGCTATGTCAAGAATTACAAAGTCAGCTAGGAATGTAAACCTATCAACCTGGACTGGTAAATTCTCTACAATTCCCTTAGGATATTTCCCTGATCTATCAACTGGTTACATACATATCCTAGTCGATTCAAGTTCTTCTATTCCTATTTTTTTAAAACAAAGTAAAAGGCATTATATTAATGTTGACCCTAAGTCAACTAAAGCCTTATATACTTTTCAACTACCAATTATACAAGGCATATAGAACTTACCAATTGCATTCAACCAAGGCAGGTAGCTCAACAAATTCTGGAGTGCTCTAAAATCACCATGCCATTCACCATTTGAAATCAGAGAAGAAACTTTATAATTCAAAGGCATCATATTCCTTAGATGTTGAAATTAAAGGATATGAATAAGGGGATTTATAGTAATCCAATTGTCATAACAATTCCAAGTCTTAACCCCATTACCAATTCTATGCTAAATGCAAGGATAAATGAGCCCCCATAAAGACATCATTTGCTTAAGAACTGAAATGCCAGCTCTAGAATAGCCCATCTCCTAGAAATTTATATGTTTCAAGTAGTGTTAATGGATCCATTTAATCCATAATGCTTTATAATTGATGTATAATCTCCACAGCCTCTTGCACATCAAAACTTTCTACATTGTAGATATTGAGATTATCCTAGGCCGAACTTTCTTTTCAGAGATAGTTACATCACTCTATTTAATTTTAGCTTTCTTTGAGTTATCAGTTGTACATGACCGTAAAAAGGCCTTCATAATTCTGTCCATCTCCTTGTTAGCTTTCTTAGGTAAAGCAATATTTGTAGTCCAATGAATATGTAAACTACTAAGAATTGAAATAATGAGAGTTAATTTGGCTGTATAAGACAGGATCTTATTTTTCCATACCAGGACTTTAGATTTCATTCTTTCAATTATAGATATATAGCCAAGGTATTTGAGTCTAGAAGCTATGATAGGAACTCCCAAATAGCAGAAGGCATGTGAGACTGTACTAAAACCAGCGAGTCTCCTTATGTCATCTGAATTCCTTACATCTGTAGAGAGAAAGAGGCTGCTCTTTCTTGAGTTATGCTTGAGGCCAGACCATTGAGCAAAAAAGCTAAGAGCATACATCATAATGATGAGTTATGCATCAAATAAGCTGAGACCATGCATCATAATAATGCTTTGTTCTTGTCTCTAGATACTCTAATTTGTATGCTTAATGATTTGTTATTGTCTTCCACTAAAGCTCCCTCTTTTATATAAGGGTTAAAAGCCCAAATTAGGGCTTAATCTTTTTAAGTTTAATCAATTTAGAACATTAACTCCAAATCAGCTCATTTAATGGCTACCATTTTACATATCTACTTAATTAAAGACCTTTTTGGAAGAAAATTAGCGTGTGTTTACACGCGTCGTTACATGCAGCTTGTTTAATTTTTACATGCCATGTTAATATACATTATTTAGTATAGACGCCAGGTGGATTTTAACAAAAAATTAAATAATTTCTTAAAATTTTGACTTAAAAAACAAAAAATGCTCCCCTCTTCTTCTTCAACGGATGTTTTTCATAAATAGCTCTAAAATCTTTGACGAACAGATGTTTCACCCTATTTTTCTTTCCTCAGTTGTGCCTTCACTCCAATCCCTGGACGCACCATCACTTGCGCCTTCTTGGTAGTCTGAGTATGAATCGGCGGTAAGGTTTTTAGAGGTGAATGGGTGGTAAGGTTTTTGGAGATCTGAAACATACATGTATTGTGATTGAAGACCGAAGTAGGTAATGAGAGTCATGGTCCCTTCTACATTTTGTATTTAAATTTATGATATTTTCATATCCACTTTATTCCTTTTCCCTAACAATGTTACATTTACATAAATAATTTTATCTTCTTTAAATGATTTTGATTATTAGGTTGAATAGTGTGTTGACGATAATTGGTTTTCATGAAAATTTCTAGTATACATTTGGATATAGGATATGATCAGGTTTTTTATTATACATTTAGTGGTTATCCATGTTTTGATATTGTGTATGTGCTGGGTATGACATTCATAGAAGATATGCAGATTATTAGGAGCAAACAAATTCATATTTGTAGGCATCACAAAGCTATCAGTGGGTGCACAATCAATATTACAGCATTGTCCTGTAATAATTAAAAATGACTCAAGTAGTAGTTCTTCAAGGTAATGAGGTCGATTAAAGGATTCAATTTGGTTGTGATTTTATGTTGGGTCAAAATTTTTAAAATTTCAACTTTGGTTATAGAGGGACACATTCTAAGCTTGATATGAGGTCATACAGGCTGATTTTTTCAATTTATCCAGTTGAATAGGACTATGATGGAGAGGCTAAATATTGTTATTGTAACTTGAAAGCACCTAGATGGACTTCATAGACTGATGAAAATCCAGGAAGAAGATTTTATGGTTGTCGACTCTTTCCAGTAATTTTGATACATTTTATGTTGTTTTAGCTAAATATGTTCATATATTTCATTAACGAAAAATTTCTTTTTCTTTGATGGTAGAGTGAAAATGTTTGTGAATTTCATGAATGGCATGATCAAAGATTTTTTCCAAGAGCAAGAGATATTATTTTAGAGATGAAAAGTAGAGAGAAGATGCTATATCATCAAAATAATCTATTGAAGGTGGAAGTGACAAAGTTAAGAGAGAATGCAGTATAAATTATGCAAGCTAAAAGGATTACAGAAAAGCTGAAGTTGAACAATGAGTTAGTTGCTACTGCGACTAGTTATGAAATACAATCAGCAAAGTGTTGGAAATGGAGCGCTTGTTTAATCTTGTGTTTAGTATTGTCGCTTATGTTTGTTAGTCTAAATATTGAAGACAAAAAAGGCAATAGTCATACCTGTAAAGCCTTACCTAGAAATGGTTTCATGCACTAGAACATTGGGTAAATGTTCTTCACCTAAGCCGATATTGGAAAGTGCAAAGTGTTAGATGTTTGAACATCTGCTATATTACTAATTTGATGTTCTTGTCTAAACAGGTTTGATGTTTTATGTAGTAGGCTAAACACGTTTGATGTACTAGGTAGAAGATGTTTGATGTTTCAACATTTGGTAAGGACTATTAGTTACAAAATAGGATGTTTAATCAAAAGACTAGCACTTAGTTGAAATAACTTCAATTATGAGTTTTTTGAAAGTTGCTCAAGCTCAATATATGAGATAATTGAGAACAATTATAAGTAAACACTGCCCCTACCAAATACAGTGAATAGTAAATCTGTTGTATGATAGAAGCAACAAATAGTTACATGCCAAATATATAGTATAGCTTACATTATAATTCTATGGAGAAAAGCTGACATGAAAAGCTGGGAAACCACAATTTAAAATCTATATAACAATGCAATGGAGTCCAAACACAAAATATTGCAATGTGCATTATATTTCCATCCATAAGACTTTAAGTTTCCCCTGAAAAATACAAAATATTGCAGACAATGTTCATAATTCCAACCAAGCTTCCATCACCCTTTAACCACCTTCTAACCATTCATAATGTTCAACTAAAAGGAAAAAAATGAACAAGAAACGAAATTGAAAAGGTAATGAGAGTCACCACCAATAGTCATTGCTTAATAAAATTATTACAATCTATTGTTGTTCAATTTACTAATAGTCATTGCATAATAAAACATCACAACCCTTGAGCAATTCACTAACAATTAAATGTTAAGTTTACAATTTTTTCTTTCCCTTTCCCTTTGAAGATGCAATTTGACTTTGTTGGCTTGAATTCATATGCGCAGTAAAACCTTCCTTTCTCAATTACTGATTTCTTCCCAAGGTTTAGTAGTATCTAACTTCTCCTTTTAGGCTAAACCAAAAATGAAAATGCTTATTAAGTTGTATGAATTTATGTTAAGTAAGAATGCAAAAATTTTACACTTACATTTAGTATTTGTAACCCTGTGGTTTCATTTGTGTATACCCCCATCCCTTCCATCCGTTTCTTCATCTTCCTATTTGCTTCATGTTAAAGAGAAGGATATATCACAAGCCTTTTTCCTTTATTTTTCGCTTAAGAATTTGGACTACATCTTCCAGTTACCAACATCCGCAATCTACTTCCATCATCTACAACAACATAACTAGGCCCTCTTCTCCCTTTGGTTTTGTTCTTGGCGGTGGCCTTTAAAGATGTACAGATATTTGTTACTGCTTCTGAAGCACCTCCAGGTGTTGGGAGAACAACTGAGGCTATTGCATTTGCACTCCCACTTACATGAGCAATACTTGAGGTGTTAGCTATCCTTGAAGCATTTGTGCCACCAACAGAGAAGGACACAGTAGTAGAGGCAGAGGTAGTAGCAGATGCTTTTGCTCTTCTTTTACCTTTCTTTCCCCTTTCAATGTTGGATGCAGATTTAGAGGCACTGACTGGATTGTCAGTGTTAGTTTCAACTATGGACATATTTTTAGGGGTTGGCGGCAAGTTCGTTATGTGTTGCTCTTTTGAAAATCACTTGACTGGTTTGGTCGAAATTTGAAACTGGCTTAGAACTTGTCATTCATAACAGTTATAACACAATAAAAAAACCAAGAAGATTACTATAACTATGGAAAAGATTAGCTATACCATAAAAGACAAAACAATTTAGAAATTACGTCTTGACCCTTCCAAGGACAGCCTCTTTTTTGTGTCCTTCTATATGGCAGTAGGAACATGTAATTATCATGCCCCTCCTAGACACGTGGTCAATAACTTGCTTTTTGTTTGCTTTTGTATTCTTTTCAGGCTCATCAATGCCCCTTTTCCTAGATATTTTGGGCCTACCAAGCTCTTGTTTGAATTCGAGTGGTCTAATAATTTCTTCATTGGTAATAGACCAGTCCTTCATACTAGGCATCGGTTGAATTGCCTTTCCATATGCTTTCACATATTGACTCTTCCATAACTAACTAGAAGTGTATTCTTCAATATTAACCCTGATGTCTCTAACGCTGTGTTTGGTTACTCTCTCCAATATGCAAAGACGGAACAAGACAAAAATTTAGAGACGGAACATAACAAAAATTGGAGACAGTGAAGTGTTTAGTTGTGATGGACAAAATAGAAAAAATTATCTCCGTCTCAAGGACAGAAATGTGTTTGGTTGCAGTGGACAGAATATAAAAACAGTGTCAATGACGAAAATACCCCTGCAGTATAATATGATTAGAAATATGTAATTCCTTGATTATTTTATAATTGTATCAATATTTATTTTAAGTGTATTAGTAATATTTTAATTACGATGAAATAATTACAATATAATTAATTAAATTATTACTATTACTTAATTAATTACATTATATCTAATTAAAATATTATTATTCATTAATTAAAATATAACTATTCATTAATTAAAATATTATAATTAATTAATTAATTAAATTATTATTATTACTTAATTAATTACATTATATTTAATTAAAATATTATTATTCATTAATTAAAAT
>JANZXR010000170.1:19618137-19629948 GCA_027575705.1 Erythroxylum echinodendron
TATATTTAATTAAATTATGTTTTGTTTTAGGTTTTGAAGGGAGGGCATTTCTGACATTTCACCTATGTCTTTTGGTTTTGTCTCCGTCTCTGCATTTTTGTACGACAATAATGAAAGTTACAAAAAATTATTGTCCCTGTCTCTGGAGTCGGGACAAAATTAGGTGGAGATAGCAAGAAAACACGTTGGGGGACAGGACTTTTATGCCCCTGTCATCTGTCTCCACCCATGGAGATATGAACCAAACACTGCGTAATAGCACATACAACATGTAGACAAGGAATGCCAAAGAGGGTATATCTCTTACATGAACATATTTTGTTATAAAGTGTCACCACATATCTGTTCTGTCCATGGTCACCACATATCTGTTCTGTCCATGGTCAATCTCATACCCTCCATCTCCATTATGATGCACTGAACAATGTTGAGCGATCATGACAATTACCCTTCCACTTTACAGCCTCTTTCCTTTTTCTGACAATTCTTTTCATCAATTTTCTTCTAAGATGCTGAAATAACCCTAAAATTGACATTTTCCTTGCATCAACTAGAGTCTTATTGAAGGCCTCACATAAAATATTGTCAACCGACTCAATTATGAAATCTCCCCTATGGAAAGCCCAGCACCATTAATGAACTGGTGCATAACTCTCAATATCTTCTGCTACCCTTTGGTTCGTGGCTCTGAGCTTATCCAAATTTTCTTCATATTCCCTTACTATGAAGGATTAAACAATTTTCCAAAAATGCTCATTCATTACTTCCCTTTTATATCCTCTTCCATGCCAATTGATATAAACATCTCCAGCATAAAACCTATGCTCAGCATCTGGACACAAATCAATAATGGCTCTATCAAGTCCCTACAATGGAAAACATAACCATAGCATAATAGTTACACTCTCTATGAAAGTAAAAACAAGTTTGACGTGAAACTTTTACCTTTTGTTGGTAAGTCATTATAGTCCAACCAATTTCGGAGCCCAAGTGAGGTAAATCTTTTTTCAACCTTTCAATAAACCACTTCCATGTGACTGTCGACTCAACGTCAACGATAGCCCAAGCAAGAGGAAACATTTGATTGTTTCTATCTCTTCCCATAGCATATAGAAGTTCACCCTTAATTTTGGTTTTCAGCCAACATCCATCTAAGCCAAGAAAATGCCTGCACCCATACCTAAACCCATGTTTAATAGCTTCTAAGCATATGTACATTCTTTCAAATATAGGTGGACATGTTGGAATTGTTTGAGACACTGTCAATGTAACATTGGTTCCTGGGATGGTCTGCCTATTCACTTCAGCATAAGACCAAAGCTTCCCAAACTCCACTTCAATGTTAATCACAACACTGTCTACAATTTTTTTCTTTACTCTTCTCACCATACTCATGGACACTTCAACACCTAAACAATCCTTAACGTAAAATTTTATATCATCATTCTACATTAATGGCTCCCCTTTAAGCTTATCCTTTAACAAGGCAGCTAAGATACTGGTGTTCATCCTAGGATTTGTATATACCTTATTACAGTCATGATTGTTCCTGAATTTCCTAACTTTAAATGACTATTGCTTCCTATCAAATGCTCCATATAAATACCAAAGATAGTTCTCAGTCCTACATTTACCTCAGACTGGGATTTTTGGTAAACATGACAGCCCTCTTTATTTTAATGGACAAAAAACTTGCTGCATGCTTAAATTGCAAATGATTAAAAAATCATCCTTAATTTAATGTAAGGCTCAGCTGCATTTTCATCATAAACAGGATATTTCCTTTTCCTCCTAGGAGCATCATCTACCATTTCATCCACATCACTAAAAAGTTCTCCATACTCATCACTATCATAATATTTAAACAAAACTACCTCATTTTCATGTTCATCTTCATCATTTGCATCACTTACATCAGCTTCATATGGGCCATTATCTTCATTCGGACCATTAGCTTCATCTCCTTGCTCTAAACCCCCTTCCACATCTTCATCCGGACCATTACCTTCATCTCCTTGCTCTAATTCATCTTCAACATCTTCATCCGGACTATTATTTTCATCTGATGGATCTAAATCGTCTTCATCGTCTTCAACCTCCATATTTGTATCAACTTCATTCTCCATATCTACATCATTTTCATTTTCATCCTCCACATTTGGCACATAGTTTACATTACTTACATTACCTCCAATTACATTATTAACATCCTCACCAATTTCTTCAACTACATTACCCTCATTAACCCCATTACAATCATCCTTAATCACTTCAATTGGGGTATCCATACCATGTTCAATACAAATATCACTACCATCTGTACCCATCATCTGACTAACCATATCTAACACACTAGCATCATCTTGTACAACTCTCAAACCATTACATAGTTCAAAACCAGGAATAAGATAAAATATCTTCTTCACATTGTTATACCCACTTCTTTTACATACATCAAGCAGTTCAAAATAACTTAGTAAGTCAGGATCAAATTCAATTTCATCCACAATACCATCCTCATACATAACATTATCACCTATATTAACAAAACATCCCGCATGGTGAAACCGCAGAGTTACTTCATCAAATGTCATTATGCCAAACTGGAAAAACTAACTCCAGTAAAAGGAAAACACTCAATCATAATGTTGAAGGAAACGGTGAAGTGAAACTTAAAACTTCAAGCCTAGCATAGAACATGATGCTTAATATATTCATAACAATTCCATCAACCAAATTTCTAAGTTATAATGGTTTATTATGGCTCAAAGTTTAAAGGTAATCCTTATTCAATTCAATTGTTACATCAACTTTAACTTACTAGTAATTAAAGTCCTTCAAATAGAATAACAAAATCAGAACTTTATGTTATCATCAATGATGCTCAGAGTATTGCAAACAAAAAAAAACATCAATGTTGTAATTAAACAAATACATACTCATATGACAAATAATCCCACTAATAAAGCAAAGGGAAATAGAATTAAAAACAAAGGACAACAGTTGGCCCTAGCAGTTACCCATTCTGCAACTGATCATTTTCAGTAGAAGATGAAAATAATGCTAGTTTGCTTCTGCCCATCTCATTCATACTATCTTCCTTAGACTACGCTAACCTCAAACTTCTCTAACCTCAGACCTTGTTGAATCAAATATTTACCGCTCTTAAATCTAATGGCTAATACTTTAATTATAGAGCTCACCTTAGTTTCAAAAGATGATATGTCAACCAAGTAACCCAACCCCTTCAATAAAGACTGGAGCGTGGATCAGAGGACGGTGAAGACCAACCAACACAACCCCTTCAACGAACGATCAACCACTAATCTGGCCAGGGCAATCCTTTGTGAACCCTTGCTGAAGATGCACGAACCAAGCATGAAGACTCAATCGAAATGGTCGACGGTGAAGATGCGTCAAAGTCTCAGAAAGGGGAGCAACGATGGGATTTAGGGTTTTCTATAAAATTTTCTTTTACTTTACGAATTTTACTTTCTCTGTTTTTACTTTACGAATTTTTAGGTCTTCTTCATCCAAATAATTTAATCTTCCATACGTGGCATTTTTTCAAAAGCTAATCATGCCACGTTGGCTACATGTAACGATGCGTGCAAAGACGCCCTAATTTTCTTCCAAAAAATTCTTTAATTGATCAGACCTGTGAAATGGTAGCCCTTAAATAAGTTAGTTTGGAGTTAATGTTCTAAATTGATCAAAGTCAAAAAGATTAAGCCCCAATTTGGGTGTTTAGCCTTATATAAGAAAACCATAAAAGTTCCAAATACCATAACCAACACAAGTCTAACATAGGACAAATACAAGAAATTCTTCAATTAAAAAAAGGTTTACTGTCAATATGAATCCCAAATATGGACTCGTGTTATTTTACATCCAATACGACTTCAACAGGCTGTTATGTTGGTCACCCATGTTTTAAATTCTTTCTTTAAAAATCATGCCAAAATTTCTCTAACTTGGCTCAAATTTATTTAAATTTGTTCCTTCTTTATTAAGGAGCTAAAAAAATGTCTATAAATAAAATATAAGTCACAATGAGTACTAAATCCTAAAAAAATCATCCAAACACATGCAAGCTACTCTCAAATCATGCTAAAAATATAACCTTATTGGTACTAATAGAAAAGGATGTTTTAAATGTAAGTTTTCTAAAAGAAATTAGCTAAATCGGCTTAAAATTAGGGTTTTGCAATTAAATATATTTTGCTCTACCTAAGACATGGTCTGGGTTACAATCACGAGTCAAGTCATAGATCTCACTGTTTCTCTGGGTGTTGGGTACAACTCTTGTTAAGGTCATTTTAGTAAATTATGGATCTTATTATCTTATTTAAAAATGGTCTTTGATACGACCATGGCTCAAGTCGGGTCATTTGCTACAGTTAACCCATCTAAGGCACTGGATGGCATACAAACATAGTTTAAACCATGTTTAGCCAAGAATTATAGTTTTTTTTCATGATTTTGTTGGAAACAAGTCGAATAATATCATTTCAAGGTCAAATTTTCACAATTACCTAAAGAAATTAAAAATTAAATAAAACAAGGTGGTTTAATATCAAACTCAAAAAAAAAATCTTAAGAAAATATGTTCATTTTTCCTACACATCCCTAATTATAATAATTATGATTTCAAATTGACTTAACAAACGTAGATAAGGGACCATAACAATAACCTATAAATAATTGACCCAATTAAAGGTAAATTTGGTCTCAAGGCAAAATGTATCTAGGAAGTTGTCCTTATCCTTATCATTGCCCCACCCTCGAATTTTTCATTTTTAGATTCAGTAATACTCAAAATTAAGATATTAGAAACTTGCTTCACATTCTTCAAATAAAATGTATAAAAATAAATTGCGACAGAATATAAGATTGAAACATCAATTGGATAAAATTTGTGAAGAAATAAGGTGTTAGGTTTAGGGGTTTGGATGACTTTGAGAGAAATTTGGAAAAGATGAGTTAGTATCAAGGTGTTAGGATAATTTTTCATAAAATAATTTTCAAATTTTGAATTACTATGACATCCACCTTTTATGCATTGGACACCCATATATTATGTCTCCACACAAATTCTAATAAAGTCCACGTGGACAACTATATATGTGTCCACACAAATTCTAATAAAGTCCACGTGGACAACTAACAACGAAGAAACATAGTTGACATATGGTGGCAATTCATTATGTTAGTTTAAGAATGAATTTATTAACAAATTTTAATGTTAGGGGTTTATTTATTTACAAAAAAAATAATCATAAAATTTTACTTGCACTCTACTACAAGAGTTAAAGACAAACCTGTACATTATATCTAGAATAAAATAATTACTCTAGTTAGAAGATGACCAATTTTTGTTTATTTCATTAAATTAAAAGAATCCCCTTATTTCAAACGTAATCATTCATCCATTATGTTTAAAATTAAATTACTCTAAGGTACATCTATCAACGAGTTTGACTCAATTTTTTCAATCTAAATCTAATTTAAAGCTTAGTTAAGCTTGGATTGAACAGTCTAAGAGCTAAAGTGATATTATTTTAACTATATTTAACAAAATAATATTATTTTGAATGACTAATTTTTCAATCATTGAATAAACACAACATAGTTTGTTTGAAATAATCTCAAACTTGAACTCAATTTGAAATCTACTTAATTCAAACTTAACCTGTTGATTTCATAATGAAGCAAAATTATCATTTCTATTCTTAGACATGGTATTATTAAGACAAGTTCCTTCAAATTTGATCATTGTATTATATAGTAATCTTTAAAAATATGCCAAAAGACAAATCTCAATTTATTTATACCAATCTCCTGTTTCACTTTCCTATTTTAAAAATAAAATAAAGTAAGACAAGAATTATAAACAAATTTCTGCTTTTTATTTCCAAAAGAGAGAAACTAAGTATTGTAACCACTAAGTACTAACCACTATCCAATACTAAGGATGACAATAGACTAACCCATGGGCTTAAATTTAACTGTTTTTAATAGACCAACTCATGGGTTAAATTAGGCTTAGACTATTCAAAATCTATTTTTTCCTAAGCAAAACGACATCGTTTTGTTTAGAAAAGTTAGGTCATAAGAATGCTTAGGTCTAGACAACCACGGTATTTTGCACTTTTAATTTTATCTGAGAGTAAAACTTACAATGAGCTTGAAGATTCCTTCGTTTTCATCCATTGGTGGTTCTATTTACTCTTTATTTGAGACCCGACGAGGCCACATTTTCTGGTCTGGTGGGGTAGTTGGGTATATATATACCAAACCCAGGTAATAATCAATAAGCAAAACTTCAGCCATAAACAAACTTATTTAACAAATAAATTCAGGAGATTATTAGTATTTAACATTAGATATCTAGCTCTTGTATTCTCCTAGAAATAAAAAATCCCCAAGTGCAACTAAAATTTAAGAATTTAATATTTACTAAATGTTAGTTTGTTTTTTTCTTGTCCGAGTTTATGATTATTATATATTTTTATTTTTTAATAATAAAATGTATAGGTGCTATTTTTGAAAATTTATAAATTATTAAGCCTATAACCACACTCAAAAGCTTTTTCACTCCAAAAGAGGCTAAAAGCCTTATTTTAATTATTATGAACTTAATCCTATCCACGCCAAAACATGGAAAGGTCACCGCTGGGCTGGACAGATACGTCTGTTCGCCGGAAACTATCTATTCTGGCCGAGATGTTATGGCAAAACCGTTAATTAGTTTCGACTGAAAGGATAAAACCGGAAAAGGGCCTTATGCACACGATTCATTGGTGAACTGACACGTCATCCAATCAGTAAAGATGGTTTGTTGGCAGAGAAACACCAGCCCTTATTAATAAAAATAAAAGCTATTATTATTACAAAATTGATAAGCAGGACAAATTAGGATTTTAAAACCTCTCCTGCAGAGAAAAAAGAAAACACAATCGATCTCTCTCTCTCTCTCGCTCTCTTGTTTGCCTCTGCGATCTGGTCCATTCCTTCTAGGTTAGGGCTCCCGTTTATCTCGATTTTCTCCTTAATTTTTCAGTTCTGCTTTTTCTTTCGCACGTTTTGTTTGGTTTTTTATTGTTCTACTTTTTTTACCCAGAAGCTGTTGCGATTTGAGCTTCAAGATTGGTCGTTTGAGAAATCGATTATCTTAACAAATAGGTTTGACTTTATTAACGTTTTTGTTTCCCTAACTGTTCTTTTGTTCTTCAACTTCTTGCTTTCGGGTTGTCTGTAACTTGGAGGTTTTTGGTTACGGTTCGATGATGTTAATTGATGTCGTGATTAACAGCATGGTTAGTTATGCATGTTTTTCCATGCCTGATTTTCGAGTTTGGGTTTCTGAGGTTAAGATAGAAGTTTGAATCAAGAATTTCTTGAATTGATTTTGTTGATTTAGCACATGTGTGTGGTTATTTTGATAGTTGGAGACTTTGACTGGGTCGGTAAGAATTTAGTTGCTTTTGCGTTATCAAGTTGGTGAAAAGATGGGAACTTTTGTAATCTCTGTTTAGCAGAGGCGAATACAGGGTGATCTAGACATAGTGATTAGTAGATTAACGTTTCTATTGCTATGCACCAAAAGGTGTGTGAATGGTTTGGAAGTTGTTTGTACTATTTCAAATAAGTTCCTAAGTACATGTTTCTGATGGAACTTTGGGTGTTTTCTATGTCAGAGGCTTATTAAACTCTGATATTTGGGCCACTTCTGTTTTCTGTGTTTTCTAATGTATCTGTACCATTTATACTCTCTTTGTCCACAGTTGTTATCTCAAACAGTTCCATTAGAGTCCAAAAGATATGATTTTAGCTGATGTTGGTCCTCTGGTCAAATTTCCCTTCCAATTATCCCGCACTCATCTGTGCCTACAAACTGTGATAGTATTTTATGTTAACTGACCCCTCGATATATTGAGGGATGGGGACCTTTCAAGCTTCTTCAATGGCTTTCCTAAGTAAACTTACCTCGCAATTTTGCCAGTTAAACTGTAACTAAATCCAAGATTCTTATTCCTTCATTCCTCTCTTCCTCACATATGCATGTGCAGTTTGCACGCACAAACATGTACTTAAAGGCTATCTATGTGTCTCAGAAGAAGAAAAGAAAATTTTTACATGGTCTGTACTGTTAAAAAGAAATGAGCAATGACTTCTTTAGTTAGGGATTTGCCTGGGTCACTAGGATTTCTTCTGTAGGTTTTATGATGTGCTTGCTTATGCACCCAATATGTTTTATGTTCCTGTTCAATCAGTTGAACAATTGGTGTTATCAGACATTTTTATAATTCATTTTGATCTTGCACATTCTTGCTGTATTCTTATTGTAGAAATCAATTGCTTGATAGTTACATGAATAGTGAAATGAATAATTGTTCTTCTGCATGTTATTCTGTTACTTTGCGACTATAACATATTTTTCATTATATGGTGTGGCAGAGTTAAAGATGGACCATGACGAGACAGGATGCCAAGCTCCTCCTGATCGTCCCATTTTCTGCATTAACAACTGTGGCTTCTTTGGAAGTGCGGCTACTATGAACATGTGTTCCAAGTGCCACAAGGATATGCTAACAAAACAGGAGCAAGCAAAGCTTGCTGCTTCATCCATAGGCAATATTGCGGATGGATCATCATGCAGCGATGGAACTGGAACTGTTGTCAAAGAAACTGTCAGCATGGAGATTAATGCAGTGGAGCCAAAGATCATGTCTGTACAGCCATCCTGTGCTTTAGGCTCAGGAGAGAGTGATGAGGCAAAGCCAAAGGAGGGTCCAAGTCGATGCAGTAATTGCAAGAAAAGGGTTGGTTTAACAGGATTTAAGTGTCGATGTGGCAACCTTTTCTGTGCATCTCATCGCTACTCAGACAAACATGCCTGCCCGTTTGATTATCGTACTGCTGCACGTGAATCAATTGCAAAAGCAAACCCCGTTGTCAAAGCTGATAAGCTCGAAAAAATCTAGGTCTAATGGGGGGTGAAGCTTCAAATCAGGAAATGTGATGCCCATTTTCGTCTTTGGACTTCTGAGTTGGCGACAAGTATCTTATCAGATGTCCTTTTTTATTGTTGTGTATTTGGGGAGGGAGAGGGGAGAACGACGGTGTTGGACATCTCTGCAATATGGAGGACTGTATCTTGCGATTGGCTAGACTTTCTATGTTGACTCCAGTGTTTTAAGCCTTACTCTGTGCTGGTTTGGTGGGGCTGTTATGGTTAGGTTTGTGATGTGTCATCCTGTTTCATATGGCATTTGGTATGTGCAATATCTATATGGAAATCATCTTGAACACGCTCATGTGGCTTGTTTTGTAAATTACTTACGGCTTTCATGGCTTAATCTCGAGTTATTTATGCCGTTTTTATTCACGTGGCTAGTTTGAGTGCTTTCGATGATAGTATGGTTTGATTGTATTGGGAAGACAGCAAGAATTGAATTGTTTCCCTGCAACAGCTGATACAATATAGTTGCAGGTGAGAATCATAAGGTTTAACGATAGATATTTCGTGGTTGCACTTTGGAGAGAAAAATGAGGGGTATGGATGGAATAGTTCATGATTTAGCTGCTCGACGTTTCATTCCTTGCACTTGCGTTGCTCATGTCAAATTGCCATTTAAATTTCTGAAGTCCTTTTAACTTATTTGTATGATGCACCAAAAGGGATAGAACCCTTTTTTTTATAAATAAAATTCTTCCGAGTTTATGTTGAAAATATTTAAGAAAGTCAAAAATTCAACTTAAGGAGCTTTAAACTCTCCCTTGAAAAAAATTAGACATATCTAAGCCATTACATAGGACGAGGACGTTACAAGATCAAAGAAGGTTATGGATAAAAGATGTAAAACTTCCTCATCCTTTGTAATTTGATGCTCGTAATTTTCTCCAGTTAGGGTTGTAATCTTTAGCGTCAACGAAAGTCTCGTTTCGCAACAGACATTTGTAGGTGAGAAGATTCTGTCTAGTGCCTCTTTACTTGCTCCTCCTTTCTCTAATCTATTTCATATCTTCTCAGGTTTCTGTCCTTTGATTGTCTTACATACTCTTGTGTTGTAGTAGTTAGCCTCATATACATTTAGAGAGACTAGGATATTTTTGTTACATGTTTGGTTAACGTTTTTTAGTAGGATGTGATACAACAAATACATGCATGAGGGGGGTGAATTATGTGTGACCTAAAAAATTTTGCAAATTACTTTCAGTTCAAAAAGAAATGAAGGCAGCCTATCTATAATTAAAATAGTAGGTGCCTGCTGTGTGGTAGAAAGCTTGTTAAACGACAGGAGCTTAAAAAACGAAAAGTTCTGTTAAAAATAATTTAAAACGAAATGCGCCTGTTCAAAACTGCTCTTTTGCTGAACACACACATAATATAATGTGAAAATTTAAAAGTTAAGAGAAAAGAGAGGATGCATTCGATTTATACTGGTTCAGTTTATAACTTAAGACTACGTCCGGTTTCTAAATATCCAAATTAAATGTTTCATTATAAAAACTAAGTAGTAATTTGACGAGTTTCTTCAAACTCACGAGGACATATTTTTAAAGGTTCTCTGACCTTTCACACTCGATGTGTATGGTAAGCTTCCAAAAGTTTACAGAAGAATAAAATGTAAAATCAAAAGTAAGTTTTCAAATAACAATTTCTCTCTTGATAGAATGATTTCACTTTTTAAGGCAATAATAAGAATGATCTAACTCTCAAGAATATAGATGTTCAAATGTATCGAAAGTTTGAGTATGTTCATTTTTTTCACAAGTGTTGCTGCTCTTCTTTAAATGGTCAATTTCTTCAACTAGTTATTGCTTCACTTGCATCTTTAGTCACTCGATGGATTTAAATCTGAATAACTTTGGTCATCTTTGCCAAAAATCTTCCAGTAATCATGAGTCTAATATATGACCTTCATAATTAATTAGATCCTTTCAAATAAACCATTTCTAATAAGATAATTTCATAATGAAGGTTCCTGCAAGAAAGAAAGCATGCTTCCTATAATGTTATTTCCTTTTGAGAATTAGACCGTTAATTATACAAGGAAATAAATTCGATTTAAATTTTGAAATATTATACAGCTATCATCAAAATCGTTAATCATATACCTTGAGCTAACAGGATGAGCTTTATGAGTTCTTTTAGTATTTCAGATGCAAGAACCTCTATGGGCGATTTGATTCCACCAAATCATCTGAGATTCCTTTGTTTCCATAACCAATATATGCAAAGCCCTAGGGATAGGACATGGATTTGTCTATTTCGGTCTCGGTGGTTTGAGTGATTGAACAATTTTTGTACAATCTCTATGATTGTGTTCCCAGGATTTAGCCATAGACATCTTCTAGATATAGAATCCCATACATTGTTGTTGTAAGGACATGTGAAGAAGAGATAATCTCTTGTTTCCACATGGATTTGGCACATTGGACATGTTCTATCCATTTGCAAATAAGGCATTCTATCTGCTATATTTAGTCTATTTTGGACTACTAACCATAAGATACTCTTGCGGGTAGAACCTTGCTCCAAATTTGTCCATTTTGATAGTGATAATTTGGCTAAACATTTGAATTGCATCTTAATTTTTTTAATGATACTTTGTCGCATTTTAATATTTTTTTAAAAATGATATATGTAGTGTTTTAAAATTTTAACAAAATTAGGATATTAAATAAAGTTAGGATTTTGTTTTAATAATTGAATTATCAATTTAGGTGCTGTTTGTTTCTCTTTTCTTTTAACGTTTTTTGTTGCCGTTTTTGTAAAAAGGGAAACAAGTCAATACAACATGT
>JANZXR010000170.1:19630048-19645714 GCA_027575705.1 Erythroxylum echinodendron
TACCAAACAAGTTTTTATTTTTAGTTTTTATATTATAAATCTCAACCAAACAGGTTTTTATTTTTTTAATAAAAAAAACAGAAACGAAAAACAGAAAACTAAAACTAAAAACCACAACAAAAAAACAGAAGTAGAACCAAACGGCCCCTTAGCTTTTATGATGATAGGATAATCTAGATTTACTAAATACCAACTTGGTTTGGAAAATAATATATTTAGGAATTAATGTAATATGCATCTTAACATTTTCATTTTAGTAAAGGTTGAAGTGATTTTTTACCGATAATTTTTTTATCACTTTTACATTATATGGTACAATAAATATTGTTTTAATAATAATAATAATAATAATAATAATAATAATAATAATAATAATAATAATAATAATAATTTAAACATTCTATAAAATATTAAGGTATGAAGTTTTATTAGAAATTATCGTTTATTGAAAATCAAATCTTAAAGGGTCATATTATTCCTCTTAATTGTATGGTTATCACAAAATTTAGTTTTGATTTAGTTTAGGCTAAAAGCTCAAATTGGGGCTTAACCTTTTTGAATTTGATCAGTTTGAGACTTAAACTTTTAACTTGCTCATAGAAGGTCTAAAATTTCACGAGTGTGCTTAATTTAAGACTTCTTTAGACAAAAATTACGGCGTGTTTTATAGGTGTCCTTATATGCAGGTCAGTTAGTCTTTAGATGCCATGTTAAAAACACACAAGTTATTATCCAGGCAAAGTGGAATTTAAGAAAAAAATTAATTTCATTTAAATTTATACTCTTAAACTCTAAATCAACCATTTTATTCCGAAGCCTGTTAGTCTTCTTTGTAGCTTTATAACATACTGCAACATGTAGCTATCAATAGAATTGAGCAGTAGAACCTTATCAACTGTTATTATACACCGAATCTACACTAAGTTTACTACAATAGCCTTCTCTCTACCAAGAATTGTTAAGGGGCAAACAAACAAAGGATCAAGCAAGCGTAGATCACGAGCAGGTAGGTCACAACGACGCATCATAGTGAACTTGTCAACCACTAATCTGGGAGTTTCTAGATGCTCAACACGAATCCAAGATCGAAGACCCTAGCCACCCTTTTTCAGACCCAAAACATCCATACCTTGAAAAGGTTAGCGTCCAAAGGCAGATGGCCGATAAGATGCTGCTCTAAGGTTTATTGCTGAAGTAGGTTTTGGAGGCAGTAGACATTCTTTGAGGTCTGCCATTAATAACAAGATCTAGATGCTGCATCGTGAAGAGAAAATTAGAAAAATGAGAAGCATCAAATAAGTCTAAATGAGAGGTGGCTAAGAAACCTAATTAATGTATTATAATGTATCGAAATTTTCTTCCTTCTGGTTGAATAGAGAAACACTTCTTTTGACAATTTGACACATCATTACAAGGGGGAAACTTTCAGACCCAAAATCTATATCTATGAGCTACTATCCGCGGTATACAAAGAACCACGCAAAAATTGGTAGCTAACCGTGGACTCAAACCACTAAAACCTCAGTTATCATACGTCACAAAACCCCAATACAGATGTTTCATCCAATTATATTTAACAACCCCTTCCCCACCCTTTAACAATATGTGTCAGATTATGCTGGAAGAAACAAAATTTAACTATATAAAATATTGACGCTACGACTCGAATAAAGTTGCAGGAAATCGATAACAAGATAATACGAACAACAAACCAATGGCTAAAGACTAACTGACCTGCATATAACGGCGCGTGTAAAATATGCCCTAATTTCTTTCTAAAAAAGTTTTAAATTGAGCAGACTCATGAAATTTTAGACCTTCTATGAGTAAGTTACAAGTTTAAGTCCCAAACTGATCAAACTAAAAAAGGTTAAGCCCCAATTTGGGCTTTTAGCATTTATTTTATAAAAAACATTTTTCTTTAATTATAGATTTATATACAACAACTGAGTGTTTATTTTGTAGTATTTTAAGATCAAGTACAATAATAAAAGTTACAACCTAAAAAAAGATGTCTAAAAATTTAACCTTAACAATAATAAATATTTTATTATTGATAACCTAAAAAAGATTAAAACTGCTAGTTAACGGATCAAAAATTGAGAAAAATCAAAGGTTTAAGATATTGAAATGTATTATTGGTGATACTTGCATTTTTCATCTCTTTTAATCTTTCAAATAAGATATTTTTGGTGATACTTGCATATTTCATTTCTTTTAATATTTCAAATAACACAATTATTAGAACAACTAATTAGGATATCAAACAACTAATTGGCATAACCAAATGAATCTTATTTTTCGAATGTATTGTTGATGATTTGATTATCATTTTTGGGAATTTGAAGATTCTCTTATTTCACTCATTTATATCAGAAGTTGAAGTTTTCTTCATACTCTGTATCTGTAATTATAAGTAATCTTCAAAGGTTTTAATTTTAATAAATTCTTCATTTTCTATCATTTCGTTTATGTCATCGTCTATTTCAATTTTCTTTTTATGACATCTTTTTGGACATTCAGTAGTATAATGCCCTTTTTCTTTATAATAGTAACATTGACATTAAGTTATCTTTCTATCTTTTCTCTTATTTCTCTGAAACGCAGGTTTTTTAGGTTTATATCCTTCTCTTCTTTTATAATACTTTGCTTTTCCTTTCTTCAAATATCTTTTCTTAAAATATTTCTTTTTTCTATAGTTTTTTAATTTTTTACAATAATATAGGCTATTATATCTAATTATAGTAGGCATTTTTAAATCTTAACAAAATAAAGAAGACATATTCTTTATTTCTTTACTTTTGTTTAATAACATTGCTTCATCCCTCCATTCACTTAGCTTATATTTTAAAAAAGAGATTCTTGTTCCTAAAGTATCTAGAAGACCAAGGTTATAAGTAGGATTTAATTTACTTCCCCAAGGTCAGATACCTTTGAATGTAACATTTTTAAATACAGTTGTGTATTATCTACTTAGTCATAGACATGATAATAATTATTTAAGAAAATACAAATATATCTACTTGGTTATAGATATGATAATAATTACTGAACATGCATCTTTATTTTGGACATATCTTGATCTTTGAATATCCAAATTGGGTGCATTTTGATCTATATTAAAATAGATACATATGAATACAATTTTCTTGAAGGAATTGAATTTGAATTATGTCCTTAAGGGTCTTGAAATTTAGCTTGAAGTTGAGAACTATATGCTGTCGAGGCATGAGAATAGTCTGTAGTAGTTTGGTTATAACTTGCATAATACTGAATCAAAATGCATGAATTTGATGTCATTAAAAACTTAATAAATATAGGAACATTTTATTAGAAGAAGGTGTTGCCTAAATACCTCATTTTCTAGGTCATAATGGTCATACAAAACTGACCTAAGAATCTGTCATGAGAAACAAAAAGTTGTCTTTTGAGTGAAATTTGAACCAACCAATGCTAGGGTATTTCCTTGTGAGGTATTAAGGTTTAAATAAGAGCTTAAATGAATTTAGTTGATTTTGAATGAAAGGATTAAGGTGAGTAAAGTGTATTTTGGAGTAAAGAATGCTTGGAAGGTGTTGTAAATTGTTTATAAAGTGTATTAAAGAAATAAACCCGAGCATTTATCATTAAACATGCATAATACATGATACATTTATAAATGTTCTTATTCATCTGAATGTGCAATGTAGTAATATGAAATTGTATATGATTGCATATAAAAGAACACGTTGAGCGACCGCTTCAAAACATTGCTGGGACTGCAAGGCAATAAGCTAAACGGAACATTTGTGAATAACCTAAAATGGTAAATTGAATTGATATGTGAAATATGTGTATTGATTTCTGGACATAAAATATCCGAGGCGCTTAATGCATGAATAATAAATTGGAAGTGTTCCTTGAATGTGATTGTGATTGAATAAATGTTTTCTCAACTTATATGTTGAATGCCATATCAAGTCTGATGACCAGTGTGAATGAGAAAGTGGATGCAAATGTAATGGATTGAATATGTGTAATGCATTTTATTTCATGAATGCATGAAATATAAAGGCAGTTGTGACCGGAGTCGCCAGTGAAAAAGAGCTTAAAGCTCAAATATCTGTGGTAAGAGCCTATGACTCAATATGTATAATGAGCCCTGTATCCCCAATAGATAAGGGACACTATGAATGAGTCTGGTATCCACAATAGATACGAGACAGTGAAAAAGGCACTCGGTCATAACAAAATAAAAAAATGAATTTGAGTCTCATAAACATTGCCTACACATATGATATGAATAAATTGAATGATTGCATTATTTTTAAGGACTTTTATTGTATGAAATATGTGAAAACTTATCGATGAATATGTTCTACATGATTGCAATGAAATGATTAATTATATGGATTTTGAAATGTGATAATTGTGAACAAAGTGTTTCGTGATATTACATGATGACAATCGAGATTATGTGAATTATATGATAATATGAATTGTTGCGTTGCATAATAAAAGTGAACCATCGAGGATGATTACTCGATTGAGTTCGCAAAACTCAACCAAATACGTTGCAATTTTCATGTTTGAGAGAGCGACGGCTTAGCTTCTAAGACTACTTAGAAGGGATTTTATACAACTTTTGGATAGAAGACATGGCTCAAAGGTCGGTCAACTGGGACTGAAGGATTAGTGTTAATTTTTGTTAATTCCTTATGTATGTAGCATACTTTGTAGATAGAGCTGTGGACTTTGATAGATTGATATTGTATAAACATGGATGATGGATATAACATTACATTGTAAACTACAGTTTATGAAATGAAATGAGGAAAATTTGAGATTTTAAACATTGTGCTAGTAATGATTTAATTATGATGCCATGCTATATAGTGAAAATGAAATAATTAGCACGTCATTTCTGTCAGGCATATGCACCTTTGTTCGAGGGGCGTACAGATATGTCTCAGATGGGAGTGGGGTGTTACAATTGGTGGTATCAGAGCATGGTTGGCATCCAAAGGGATATATAGGAACGTTAGGCATGAAATCTTGTGAGAATTGCAGATAGTAATTGAAGTTCTTGTTTATTATACGTCATCTGTCATAGGTGATCAAGTCAAACAATCAACTGACCTAGGATCAAAAAGAGTCAGTAGAGAGTCATCTATGTCCCGACTTGAGGGAATGCCTCTAAGAATTCCTGAGAGAAAGAAAAGGAGGTACGATAAACTGCGAAAGCAGGGGACTATAGACTTTTACAGAAGTAAAGATCCTGCAGAGGCCGAGGGATGGCTAAAGAGAATAGAGAGAGTCTTTGACTAGATGGATTGTGAGTCAGATGAGAGGTTTGATTATACTATTTCTCTATTACAAGACCCAGCTTACCAGTAGTGGAAAACTGTTCCAGGCAATACCACCAGTCATAGTAGTTTGAGATAGGAAGACTTCTAGAGGGTCTTCAAGACGAATTACATGCCCAAAATCTACATGGACAGAAAGATGAAAGAATTTTTGGATCTAAAGCAGGGTAGTTTCTGTGTGGCAGATTATGAGGTTAAGTTCAATGAGTTGATGGGATATGCTACTACCTTGATTCCTAATGAGGAAGACAAGTGCAGGAGATTTTAAGACGGACTGAACATGGAGATCTGGATGAGGTTAGCCATTTCTAGCCTGAGTAGTTTTACCGAACTACGAGCTGCCTAGATCTGCATTAAGTAGTTATTGAAGAATAGTCAGTTTGAGTATAGATCAGAGTCTAGACAGAAGAGGCTCAGTGAATCTTAGGGAGGTTTTGACAGGAGGTTCAGCAAGCATTAGAATCGAGTTTTTAGACCATCGACTAGATCAAAATAGTCGAAGTTTAGACAGAGGGATAGTTTTGTTCAGTCTGGAAATAGCAGAGGTGCAGTATTAGGTTAGTTGCCGACTTGTGGGCATTATGGGAAGAAACACAATGGTGAATGCTAGAAGTTAACAGGAGTCTACCTTCGATGCGGCTCATTTGATCATCAGATCAGGGACTGTTCTGTTATGTTTGGAGCACAGTCTAGTAGGAGAGGAAATGTGGTGACAAAAACTATGGTTCAGTAGAGTCAAGCCAGTGGGTCTGAACAAAGAGGCCATGGCAAAGGCAGAATGAGTTTTGGGAGTGCTACTGGTAGGACTGAGGTGTAGAGCAATCAATCGTAGTCTCAAGCTCGTGTTTATGCCATGACAAGACGAGAGGCTAAAGACTCTACAGATGTCATTGCAGGTGTGTTACCCATATTTACTTTTGAGGCTTTTGCGTTGCCAGATCCTGGATCTACGCATTCCTTTATCGCACCAAATATGGCATCTAGATTGCATTGTAATAGAGAGTTATTGAGATGTGGATTAAAGGTGAGTACACCAATAGGTAGTACCACCCTAATAGGGGAAGTTTATCAGAAGTGTTTGATTTGAATTGATCAGGTAGAGTTGGAGGTAGACATGATTGTGTTACTGCTAAAGGAAATCGATGTTATCCTAAATATGGATTGACTCACTACTTATAGGGCCATCATGAATTGTTATACTAAGAAGGTAATATTTGAATCTCCTAATCAGCCGAGAGCAGTGTTCAGAGGTATTAGTCAAGTAGTGCCAGCCAGGCTGATTTCATTTGTGAGTGCCTTGAGGTTGATGCAAGGAGGATGTGAGGCTTATTTGGCCCATGTCATTGATACCTGAACTGAGCAGGACATGCAAGACATTCCTATGGTTAGGGAATTCCTAGATGTGTTTCCTGCAGAATTACTTAGCTTACTTCTAGATCGGGAAACATAGTTCACAATTGATTTAGTTCCAGGTGCTGCTCCTGTATCTATTCCCCCATATAGGATGGCACATATGAAAGCAGATGAAGACTCAGTTACATGAGTTGTTGGATAGGGGATTTATGATAGTTGTGACTTGTATGATATTTTAGGGTTCAATTTGTTAGGTATTTAGTGTTAATCTGAGTGTTTAGTGTGTATTTATATTTCAATTGTGTTAATTTATGTGTTTAATTGTTTTTATGGTTAGTATGAGTCTTTGAGTTTAAATGTTATATTTTTGAGGTACCTTGATAGTTTATTAGTGTTTCAGGATAAACGACGAAGAATGGAGAAGTTACGAAGAGTTTCGCTCCAAAAAATAGCCCACAATTGTGACATAATAGGCCACGATCGTGTCAGAGAGGGATGAGCTGGGGCAGCCAAGTCACAATCGTGCATTTTGAGCATGGTCGTGACAGACAACTTGGATCCAGGCCACAATCGTGCATTTTGGGTCACGATCATGACAGAGAGTGTTAAGCATTGGCCACGAATGTGGCCTGTGTCAGGTTAAAGCAAAAACTCAAGTTTCACAAGATTTTTCAGACCGTTTCGATCTCAACTTAAACCTAAGGCGTCTAAAGTATAAATACATAATAAAGGAACATAATCAGTGGCCTTGGAGAGTCTAAAAAGGAAGTATTCACATCAGCCACATTCTGAAAAAACCTAGAGAGTTATCGAGAGATAGAGGAAGGAGAAAAAGGAAGAGAGTCACGGAGACGAAGTTTGATGCAATATACTTCCCAAAATAGGTGGTTTCTTGTAATTGCTACCTCCACGATTCCATTCCGACAATATTTCTATTTTTATTTCAATTTTATGGATGTATGAAATTGGGATGATTATTGAAATTAACTATTGTTGAGTGTTGATTCATGTCTAAACTCACCTTCGGGTTTTTGGTCCTTAAGATTAATAAAGCTTGGTTGATTGTGTTTTTATTGATTTAATTGTGATTCAATATCTATTCGTAATAATTCAGCAATAAACTGAGAGGGTGAGCTGAGCGAAAATAATCAAATTACGCTAACGAGAGTTAGGTAATTTGATCAGTAGAGAATTGAATCAAACTAGTAGAATCGTGTAACGAGAGATCAAGCATAAGTTCCCGGTAGGTTATCAAATAATTTTAGAACCAATTTAGATTTTAGGTCAATTGTAAATCGAGAGATCACAATTATATAATTTAAATTAGGGATTATAAATTAGGGTTAAGGATTATAACTCGAGAGAGAGTAATCTACCCTAGGACCATTTAGACCCATTAATTTGATAATTGCATAATCAGTTAGAATTTCGTTAATTTCAGATTAAAATTCCCCTTTCTCTCACTTAGTAATTTCTAGGTTGATTTTTGGATTGGGTTGTGTGATTTGATACTTGTTTAGATTTCTACAATTTAATTCTTAAAATTAAATGTTTAATCGATTTATTTTCTACATTAGTTTATTTATTTTGAATTATTGTATTTAGTATAACCTTAGATTTTAGGACTAGACTTCCCTCCTCGTGGGACTGATACCTTAGGTACTATGTGAACGACCCGTGCCCTTACAGAAATTACCAATGTTATAAATATTAAAACTTAGCGTACGTAACCTTGTGATCAATTTATTAGACCCAATGTTTCACCCTGGGTAGCTCCAGTCTTATTTGTGAAGAAGAAGGATGGAACGTTGAGACTTTGCATCGATTATAGGCAACTTAATCGAGTCACAGTGAAGAATAAGTACCCGTTGCCTAGAATCAATGATTTGTTTGATCAATTGTAGGGAGCTCAGGTATTCATTAAGTTGGATTTGACCTCTGGGTATTATCAGTTAAAAATAGTAGAGGCTGATGTACCGAAGAGTGCTTACAATAGCAGGTATATATGGACATTATGAGTTTTTAGTAATGCCGTTTGGATTGAATAGTGCCCCAACTGTATTTATTCCATTGATGAATAAGGTATTTTAGCCTACCTGGATTGCTTTGTAATAGTTATCGATGACATTTTGGTATATTCAAAGAACAAAGAAGAGCATGCTGAGCATTTGAGAGTGATACTACAAATTATGAGGCAGAAACAACAATATAAAAAATCAGTAAATGTGAGTATTGGCTAAGTTAAGTAGTGTTTTTGGGTCATATAGTAAATGGGCAAGGTATTCAAATGGATCCAATGAAGATAGAGGTAGTAATGAAATAGGAGGCTCTGAAGAATGTGTCTGAAATTCAAAGTTTCTTAGGATTAGCTAGATATTAGCAAAGATTTGTCGAGGAGTTTTCTTTGATCTCAACCCCTCTAAATAAACTTCTGATGAAGAATGCGATCTTCAGATGGAATGATGAGTGTTAGAGAAGTTTTGAAGAACTAAAACATCGGTTGACTACAGTGCCAGTGTTGACTATTCCATCAGGAATTGGTGGTTATGTAGTATGCAGTGATGCTTCGCATCAAGGATTGGGGTATGTTGATGCAATATGGCAAGGTAATAGCCTATGCATCGAGACAACTAAGGTCTCATCAGATGAACTATTCAGTACATGATTTAGAGCTTGCAGCAGTATTCTTTGCTCTAAAGATATGGAGACATTATTTATATAAAGAGACATTCCAGATATACACTAATCATAAGAGCTTGAGGCTTCTACTGAGTCACAAGGAGTTGAAAATGAGACAGAGAAGATGAATTGAGTTGTTAAAGGATTATGACTATATGATTGAGTATCATCCGGGGAAAGTTAATACAGTGGCAGATGCATATAGTAGTGTAGCTCATATTCAGTTATCGAGGTTACCGAGCTTGATTCAATTGAGAGCTTTAAATGTGGAGTTACAACTAGAGCATAATGAAGCATTAATAGCCACACTAAATTTTAGACCGACATTGCATAATAGAATTAGAAGAGTGTAAAGTAAATCTAAAATGGTGAAACTGATTGAGAAAATTAGGATGAATCCAAATTCTAAATTTGAATTGAGAGATGAAACATTGTGGTTAAAACAGAGGTCATATATGCCTAATGTGGATGAATTGAGAAAGGAAATTCTAGAGGAAGTATATATAGTAGCTTATGATATGCATCCTTGTACTACCAAGATGTATAATACACTTAAGCAACATTTCTGATAGCGAGGGATAAAGAAACATATAGCAGATTATATAGCTAAGTGTTTGATTTGTCAGCAGATTAAGGTTGAACATCAGGCTCCAATTGGGAAACTTCATTCGTTACCTATTTAGGAGTCGAAATGGGATTGAATCACAATGGATTTCATTATGGGATTGACTAAAATCTAAGACAAAATGATGTTATGTAGGTTATAGTGGACCGATTAACTAAGTTGGCCCATTTCTTACCAGTAAGAGAGAATAACTCACTAGACTAGTTGACACGGAGGTATATGAATGAGGTAGAGAGGAGTTTCGATGTCTATAGTATCGGACAAGGATCTCAAATTTACTTCAAAGTTTTGGAAGAGCCTACAGTCAGCTATGGGTACAAAGTTGAACTTCAGTACTACATTTCATCCTCAACAAATGGGTAGAGTAAGAGGACAATCTGGGATGTTGAGGATATGCTTAGAGCATGCGTATTGTAGTTTCAAGGATCTTGGGATCAGTACATATCCTTGATTGAATTTGCTTATAATGACCACTAAGTAGTATCAGTAAAACACCTTATAATACATTGTATGATAGAAAATGTCTATTTCCTTTATACTGGGATGAGGAAGGTTTTAGAATGACAGAAGGTCGGAATTAATACAAGATACTGTGGATAAGGTGAAACTGATTTGAAGCTGAATAAAAGCAGCATAAGATAGAAGAAAAGTTATCTAAATCAGCACAGAAAGGATATGGAATACAGTGTAAAAGCCAAAGTATTTCTGAAAGTCTCACCTTAGTAAGGAGTATTGAGATTTGGCAAGAAGGGTAAGTTAAGCCCTAGGTATATTGGTCCTTATGAAATTATTAAGAGGGTAGGACCATTAGCGTATAGATTAGCCTTACCAACTGAGATGTCTCAAATATATAATGTATTCCACGTGAGTATGCTCAAGAGAGATAGGTCAGATCCGAGGCATGTATTTCAAGCTTAAGAGATTGAAGTTGCTAGTAATCTAAGTTATGTGAGGAGCCGGTCAAGATTGTGGGATATTACATAAAACAGTTGAGGAATCGGGTAATTCTATTGGTGAAAGTCCTGTGAAAAAATCACTCAAGTGAGGAAGCAACTTGGGAAACAGAGGAGCACATGAGAAAGAAATATCTCCAACTATTTCAATAATTAGGTAAGAATTTCTAGAACGAAATTTTTTAAGGATGGGAGAACTGTAACATCTGATTATTCCATAATCAAGGTTAAAACCCTAGGATACTGTACACGAGAGTTTATTGGAAATTTAGAAGTACATTTCATGCATCATATGGCATACTCATACTCGCGAATTATTTTGACACTCATTAAAATAATTATACATGCATCATTGACATTTTTCATAAGTGATTTTAATGCAATTAAAATGTGAATTATGGATTGTTTGTCTTGAAAATTTAATTGGTATGTATTAAAATTGATTTAGCATTTTTGGTGACATTTCAGACATTTTAGAAATTTCTAAAAATTTGGGGTATTTTGGACTAGGAAAAATGTAAAAATAAGAGATAAATGGAAGTGTAATATGTGGTAGCCTTACATAGATGACAAAGGAGTTACATGTATTGGTGACATGTGGCAATGTATCATTAAGACACCTAGTCATCTTTTTGTATGGAAATTTCTGCAGCTCTCTTGTTTGTTCTTCACCGAAATCACCCAGCACCAAAACTCTCTCCTTGTTCATCCATCAGTGAAACATCTAGCTTGTTCATTTTTTTATATTCAGCTTTTGATTCTCACATCAATGTTACACCTTGTAAACACTTCAGTCCATATACTGTTTTGTTTCTCTCTATTCTTGTTTTTCTCCATCCACCGAAATCTCTTATGTCCACTCTCAACTGTTAGAATTTTGCTGAATCAAGTAAGTTATACTTTAAGCTTTATGGGTAGCGTAAATGGCATTTTGATGATTTTTAATTTTTGAAAATGGATGCATGCGTGAGTGGTGTAGGAAGATGAATGGATACACGCATGAGTGGTGTAAGAAGAAGAAATTTTGGAGATACAAGTAAAGTGATGAAGGATTTAAATGAAGATTAGTGAAGTAGAAAATGTGTAGAAAGTGCGATAAAGGATTGTGATAATTGGAGTTAAATGAAGATTAGTGAAGTAGACAAAATTGCAGAAAATGTGATATAGAAAAGTATGTAAATAGGTTAAGCTTTTGGGTTGTAATCAATCATGAAATTGTGAATTGTGTATAGAGACTAATGAATTGAAAATAGAGGAATAACTGAATCATCAACTTGAAATGATAGAGAAATGATAGAATTTTGGCAATGTAGTGTACTGGAGCATGTTATAGGGAGTGTTTTTACTAAACATGTATTTGTATTTTGGCCAAATCTTGATCTATGAATATTCCAAATTGGATGGATTTTGATCTAGATTAAACTAGAGAAATACGGATACAATTTTCATAAAGGAATTGAATTTGAATTCTATCCTTAAGGGTCTTGAAATTTGGCTTGAAATTGAGAACTGTGTGCTGTCGAGGCATGAGAACAATCGGTATTATTTTGTTTATAACTTGTATAATACTGAAACAAAATGCATGAATTTGATGTCATTAGAAACTTAAGATATATAGGAACATTTTATTAGAAGAGGGTGTTACCTAAATACCTCATTTTTTTAGGTCATAATGATCATATAAAAATAACCTAAAAATATGTCCTGAGAAAAAAAAGTTGTCTTTTGAGTGAAATGTGAACCAACCAATGCCGGGGTATTTCCATATGAGGTATTAAGGTTTAAATAAGAGCTTAAATGAATTTAGTTGATGTTTAATGAAAGGATTAAGGTGAGTAAAGTGTATTTTGGAGTAAAGAATGCTTGGAAGGTGTTGTAAATTGTTTATAAAGTATATTAAAGAAATGTATCCGAGAATTTGTTAATAAACATGCATAATACATGATACATTTATAAATGTGCTTATTCATCTGAATGTGCAATGTAGTAATGTGAAAATTTATGTGATTGCATATAGAAGAACAAGTTGAGCAACCATTTCTATAAATTGCTGGGACTTCAAGGCAATAAGCTAAAGGGTTATGAGTAACCTAAGATGGTCTCACCTTGATTGTTTGTTTGATTCTAATTAAATTGATATCTGATGTATGTGTACTAATTTTCGGACAAAAAATGTCCGAGGTGTTTGATGCATGAATAACACATTGGAAGTATTCCTTGACTATGATTATGAATGAATAAATGTTTTCTCAATTTATATGTTGAATGCTGAACCAAGTTCGATGACCAATGTGAATAAGAAAGTGAATGCGAATGTAATGGACTGAATATGATGATTGAAAATGTGTAATGCATTTTATTCCATAAATGCATGAAATATAAAGGCATTTGTGACTGAAGTCGCTAGTAAAAAAGAGCTTAAAGCTCAGACATCTTTGGTAAGAGCTTATGGCTCAATATGTATAATGAGCCCTGTATCTCCAACAGATAAGGGACAATATGAATGAGCCCGGTATCCACAACGGATATGAGATAATGGAAAAGGCACTCAGTTACAACAATGTAAAAAATGAATTTGAGTCTCATAAACATTGCATACACATATGATATGAATAAATTGAACGATTTCATTGTTTTGAGGACTTTTCTTGTATGAAATATGTGAAAACTTATCGATGAATTTGTTCTGCATGATTGTAATGAAATGATGATTTGCATGAATTTTGAAATGTGAAAATTGTGAAAAAAGTGTTTCATGATATTACATGATGATAATTGAGATGATGTGAATTATATGATAACATGAATTTTTGTGTTGCATGACAAAGGTGAACCATCGAGGATGGTTACTCAACTGAGTTTGCAAAACTCAACCAAATTACAGCGATGACATTTTTAGGTTCGAGAAAGCGACGACTTAGCTTCTAAGACTGCTTAGAAGAGATTTTGTACAAATTTTGGATAGAAGACATGGCTCAAAGGTCTGTCAGGTGGGACTATGGGATTAGTCTTAATTTTTGTTAATTCCTCATATATATATAGCATACTTTGTAGACAGAGCTGTGGACTATGATTGTTTATATTGCATAAATATAGATGATGGATATAATGTTACATTGTAAGTTGTGGCTTATGAAATGAAATGAGGAAATTTTGGGATTTTAAACATTGGGTTAGTTATGATTAAATTATAATGCCATGTTATGTAGTGAAAGTGAAATAATTAGCACGCTATTTTTGTTGGGCATACGCACGTTCGTTCAAGGGGTATATGGACATGTGTTGGATGGGAGTGGGATGTTACAGTTTAGGTTGACAAATGGCCCAGCTGCTTTTATGGATTTTATGAATAAGGTATTCCAACCTTATTTAGATCGTTTCGTGATTGTGTTCATTGATGATATTTTGTTGTATTTGAAAAGCAGAGAGGAACATTATGAGCATTTGAGGCAAGTCACATAGATAATGAGAGAGAAGTAATTGTATTCCAAGTTCAATAAGTGTGAATTTTAGCTTGATTAAGTGATGTTCTTGAGTCATATAATAACGAGACAGGGCATATAAGTTGATCCAAAGAAAGTGGAAACAGTGATGAAATGGGAAGCTTCAAGAAATGTATCAGAAATTCAACGTTTTCTAAGATTAGCTTGATGTTACAGGAGATCTATTGAGGGGTTTTCATTGATCTCAGCCACTTTGACAAAACTGCTGAGAAAGAATATACCATTCAGATGGACTAATGATTGTCAGAGAAGTTTTATGGAGCTAAAGCATCAGTTAACTACAGAACCGGTGTTCACTATTCCATCAGAATCTAGAGGTTATATGGTACATAGTGATGCTTCACACTAAAGGTTGGGGTTTGTTCTGATGCAGCATGACAAAGTGATTGCATATGTAGAGGTCTCACGGGTTTAACTATCTAGTATATGCTTTAAAGCTTGCTGCAGTAGTATTTTTTTTAAATATTTGGAAACATTATCTGTATGGAGAGATATTTAAGATATTCACTGATCATAAGAGTTTGAGATATCTGTTGAGTCAAAAGGAGTTAAATATGACACAGATAAGAAGGATTGAATTGTTGAAGAATTATGATTGTACCATTGAGTATCATCATAGTAAAGCCAATGTAGTAGCTGATGCATTAAGCAAAAAATTGGATAGCGATGTAGTACAAGTATTGATGGGTGTTAAACCAATAAAAATAATTTCCTTTCCCACAAAATACTATAAATAATATAATATAATATAATGGTGAGTAGGGTCGAACCTCAGAGATTAGTGCAGATTTGTTTACTTGTCAGAAACAGGAAAATTAAACAAATATGATTTGAGATTGATTTAATGAAGACGAAAAATAATCACGAAAGCGGTAAAAATAAAAGACTAAAAATAATGGGATAAAAGTGTAGTCAAGATACATTTCAGTTTAATCATTCGATCACAAACACTAAAGATGTTCTTCGTTTATTCGAATAGAAGAGTTATAGCTACAGGTGACGCACTCAGTAACCAGCCTTTTCTTATTTATTTGATAACCCCGGGACGTCCTGACAGATTATTTCCCTAACCACTAGGCAACTCCCAAGAAACGCTCTGACGAAGTTTAATCTATGGCAGCATTAAGCACAAAAAGACCTCTATCCTAGCTAGTGCACATCGAAAACGCCGTATGTCATTTAAACTAGATTACCCAATTTCATTAACT
>JANZXR010000170.1:19645814-19658369 GCA_027575705.1 Erythroxylum echinodendron
ACTTTGATAGGTCGGCAATCACAGATCTACCTACTATTCAGCAGTATATTATTATGTAAATCAAACAACTGACCATATTGCTCAATCAACACAATAATAATAGAACTGTTTTAGCATAGAAATTGAGTAAATGTTCAAAATAAACAAAGACAATAAACACAATAATTCTCACGAATTGGCTAACGATTAAACATCCATGTACCTTGACTAGAGGAAATTTAGCTACTCACTACAATAGACAGAATCATGGTTTTTCCTTGCTGTCCACGTTTTGCCATCATCCCTATCTAAAAACATCTCCACGAGAAAAGCTATTCTGCCCCTAAAACAACGCTTGACCTAATTTCTCTTAAAAGACTCCTTAAATACCCCCTTAATTTGGAGGCTAATAAGCAAACAAGGACCCCCATCTTGTGCCAAAACCTATTCTGGTCGTGTCATTATACTCAGGAGTGAATTCTGTCCATTGGGCTTGAGTTCCAAAACAGCTGGCCCATAATTCTGTCGACTTATAAATTCTGCAGCACAGCTACGGATTACGACATGGCCATGTCGTATTTCAGCATCCAGACTTTACCAATATTTCTTTTTCTCCAAATCAGTCACATTTTTCACCATTTCTAATAGCTTCACCTGAAATATGCAAACATACAAAACCCATATAAAAGCATACAAAATGTGACAAATAACTATGTAAATGTACGTAAAGTATAGACTGAAATATGCATGAATATGCAAGTTAACAAGTATAGTTATCGAGGTTGCCTAACTTAGTGCAATTAAGAGCATTGAACGTTGAGTTGAATTTAGTGCAGAATAAAGCATTATTGGCCACATTGAAGCTTAGGTTGATGTTGTCTGACATAATTAGAAAAGCTCAAAGCAAAGATCTAGAATTTGTGAAGCTAATTGAGAAATTGCAAGCGAACTCCAATTCTGAATTTGAATTGAGAAATGAGATATTATGGTTGAAGCAGAGACTATGTGTACCCGATGTGGATAATCTGAGAAAGGAAATTCTAGAGGAAGCACATATAGTAGCTTATGTTATGAATCCTAGTACTAACAAGATGTACAATACACTGAAACTTCATTTCTGGGAGCCAGGGATGAAAAGGCAAGTGGCTGACTATATGGCTAAGTGTTTAACTTGCCAACAAATTAAGACAGAGCATTAGGCTTTAGTAAAGAAGTTACAGTCGTTACCTATTCCAGAGTGGAAATGGAAGTGAATTACTATAGACTTTATTATAAGATTGCCAAGGACTTCGAGGCAACATGATGCCATATGGTTTATTATGGACCGAAAGATAAAGTCAGTTCATTTCTTACTTGTAAGGGAGAATATGACATTAGATCAGTTAGCCTGAAAGAATGTAAACAAAGTAGTGAGATTACATAGAGTCCCAGTGTCCATTGTATCAGATAGAGATCCTAGATTTACTTTGAGATTTTAAAGAAATTTACAAACAGCTTTAGGTACGAAGTTGAACTTCAGTACTGCATTTCATTCTCAGACAATTGGACAGAGTGAGAGAATGATTAAGATGGTTGAGGATATGTTCAGAGTTTGTGTTTTGGAGTTTCAAGGAGCATAGGATTAGTATGTATCTCTGATTGAATTTGCTTATAATAATCATTATCATAGTAGTATCGGAATGGCACCATATGAGGCGTTATATGGCAAAAGGTGTCGTTCACCTTTATATTAGGATGAAGAGTGTCTAAAGATTATTGAAGGCCCGGAATTGATTCAAGACACTATTGATAAAGTGAAACTGATCTTAGATAGAATTAAAGTAGCATAAGACTGACAGGAGAGTTATGTGGATTAGCAGTAGAGAGATATGGAGTAGCGAGTAGGAGATAAGGTGTTTTTGAGAGTATCGCCTTAGCAAAGAGTGCTGAGGTTTGGTAAAAAGGGTAAGTTAAGCCCTAGATACATTGGTTCATATGCAATTATCTAGAGAGTTAGACCACTGGTTATAAGTTAGCCTTACTGATTGAGATGTCTCAAATTCACAATGTGTTTCATGTGACTATGCTCAGGAGATATCGGTCTGATTTGACTTATATATTGCCAATAAAAGAAGTTAAAATTGCGAGTAATCTGAGTTATGTTGAAGAATCAGTTAAGATAGTGGGCTATCAGACGAAGCAATTGAGAAACTGAGTGATCCCAATGGTGAAAATCCTCTGGACAAATCATTCGAGTGAGTAAGCTAAATGGAAAATGGAGGAGAACATGAGGAGACAATACCCCCACCTATTTAATCAACCAGGTAAGAATTTCGAGGATAAAATATCTTAAGAGGGGAGAATTTTAATATCCTGTTTTCTCAAACTAATGGTTAGAACCCTAAATTACTATATATGAGAAATATTATTGAGAAAATAAGATAAGTGATTACGATTTTTTGTACACATTGCAAATATTGTATATGCACTCATTTGACATTTTCCAGGGTATGAATGATTTAAAATGATTATGACGTGAATTGTAAATTTTATGTCTTGAAAATTTTTTGATGAATTATAAATGGTGATTTAGAATTTATTTGTTATAATTGAGAGATTTATGAATTTATGTGTATTTTTGAACTGGAAAAAATACCAAGTGGCAAGATAAATGGATTCGTAGTAATAGAAATAAGTGACATATGGCAATATAAATAATTGACAACTAACATTAGGATTAATTGACAAGTGGTATAGAAAATTAGGTGACAAATGACATAAAAATTAAATGAAACTTAACTAATTATAAAGAATCATGTGGTAGTTTAAGTTAAAACCTATGTAGCAAAATTAATTAAGTGGTAACTGTCTTGACATATGTCACGACACTTACCAAGCATTTTCACCTTGCTAATTAACCCACCTATCCCATGATATACACTTATACTAAAAGACCATCTTTCATTTTCTTCTTTTGCTACATACTCTCTTCATTCTCTTCTCTCCATTTACGATCTTCTTCCCAACCCCCATCACTTTGATTTTTTTCAAAATCCTACACTACCACTTCAAGATCCTTGCTATCCTTCTTCTTGTTACTAGAAAACCTAATTTGTTCCTCCATAAAGAGTTGATGATTGTGTGAGTTGGAGGAGCTAGGGTCAAATGATTTTTTGAAGAAGCTTCGAGCTGAAATAAGTATATTAATGATCTTTATGGTTTGTTTTAAGAGAAATATTTTAAAGATGTTTTAGAGATAGAATGATCATGAAAATGGTGATGAATGAATGACTATCAATAGGTTCTATTTTTAGATGTATAAAAAAACGTGGATCACTGGTTATTATAGAGATGAATTAGATCGAGTTCTGAAGCTAAAGGGTCTTGAAAAGAGGAAAAACTAGGATGATAGTTTAAAGATAAAGTGATAATGAAAATGGTGTTAATATAGTATGCCAAAAAATTGATGATGAATGTATATATATTGATGTTCTAATTTTGTATGATTGATGAATAATAATGTATGATCTGCTTGATGGGTTTTTTTGAGTTAAAATGGAGGTGAAAATGATAAGGAATTAAGCTAGTAATGATGAACTATGCATAACGTGTTGAATGTAGTAAGTAAAGAGTTAAAAATATGGAAAATGGAAAGAGAATGGCTAGAGATTTTTCGGATAACGAAACCCATGATTGTGGGAATGACTCCATGATTGTGGGAATGAATCCTTGATCGTGGGAATGAATCCACAATCATGGTAATTGCAACTAAAGAAAGAAAAACGTTCTATTGGCATAACACACGATCGTGGGAAGTCTTCCACGATCATAGGAATGGCCTTAAACGTGAGATGTTACCTTTTATGTGATGTTTAAATCAACTAATGCTAAGGTACTTTCCTATAGTGTATTTAGACTTGAATGAGGCTTGAAATGAACCTAGTTTGACGATGGATTAAGTGATTAAATGTTGAATATGTTTAGGGTGATAATTAAGGTTATAACTTAAGCATGGATGGTTAATATCAATGAAACAAAATCTGGAAATTTAGAGATGTTATAGGAATGAAAGTGATCTTATGAATGCTAATGTGATTCAAAGGAGATGAATGATGTGTATTAAGTAAGATTGAATGAGAATTTAGATATTATGTGATCTTATAATGCTAGAATAACATTGAAGAATATATGATTGATGAACTTAGATTAATCAAGTATTCTTTTGGAGTATACATAAGTACAAATAATACATATACAAGTGATAAAGGTTGAATGATCAAGACTTTTGATTAAGGATACATACCTGGGATTATCATTGAGCATGCATTATACGTAAAACATATACATACGTAAATGATTGAATACGTGCTCGAGCATTTTAGTAGTGTGAAAATGTGTGTGTATTGTGTGGTATAGAAGCGCAAATAGAACACTAGCATCCAGAAATTGTCGAGACGTTGAGGCAATAGCTATCTGGAGCGTACTGCGAGTAATCTATATATTTCTTATTAGTAATGATTGTAATTACTTAAATTTTAATTATTCAACTAATATCTATATGAATGTGATAATTCCAGACATTGATGGTCCGAGGAGTTCGATAACTGGAAATGTATTGGAAGTGTTCATAATTGAATGTGAATATGAAAGGAATATGTGTACTCAACAAATATGTTGAATGTCAGACTTAGGTCTGATGAAAATGTGAAAAGTGAATGTGTATACTAAATGAAAGTGATTGATTGAATATATGTGATTTGATGCATTTCATTACACGATATGTATGATTAGATAAGGGAAGTTGCGATCGGAGTGCCCAGTAAAAAAGAGCTTAAAGTTTAAAATATGTATAAAAAGCCACAGGCTCACTACTAAAATAAGCTTGGTACCCACAAAAGGTACAGGATAATTAAAAAGGTGCTCAGTCACAACAATTAACAAAACGAAAGTAGAGTCTCGTGAGCAATTGCATATATAAATTGATATGTGTGTTATATGATTGATTGAAGTGAATTGTTTGCACTATTTTTAAACTGAAATATGAAATAATATGTAATAGTTGATTATGTGAACGATCTGTGAAATGAAATGTGAACTGTTATTTTGGTTGATATGAGTGAGCACATCAATGATTGTTCACTCACCGTGTTCACAAAACTCATCAAAATTACAATGTGACTTTTCAGGTACTGATAGGAGACTTAGCTTCTAAAACATCCTAGAAGAAGTCTAGTTCTTGCTTTTGGACATCAAAATGGCTCAAAGGTCGGTCAACTGAGACTGAGGAGTTAGATAGAATATTTTTTTATAGTTCTCATTTTATGTAGAATGTTGTAAAAGAGCAGTAGACTCTTATAAGCTTTTGATATTGTATATATACGGATTATGTATGAAAAGCTACAGTGTATTATGTTTTATAAATGAAATGGGAACGTTTTAATATTTTGGATAATTGTGTTTTAATATATGATGCCATATAAGTGAATGTGATTGCTCTAACGCGTTGCTTCCACAGGGTTGCTTGAATGTCCTCAGGATGTACGGGCACGTGCTCGTTGGAAGTGAGGTATTTCAATATAAGTCTCTCATTATCTCAAAATGTGCTTCAATAACAGGATGATTTCTAGAAGAGCTTTTAAGCATGATATCTTTTGATATCTAAGATTTATGAGAAATATCTGGTAGTAAGGAAGTATTATCGAGAGTAACAACCATTGGTTGAATCTATTGCTATATAAGTGAATGTCCTATGGACTCAAAATCTTCATTTATCTTGATTTGGTTGAGCAACTTACAAAATTTTTGCTTAGAATGGTGGTAATGATTTATCTTTGTTTGCCATACATGGAAAAAAGAGAGAAGTAATTTAGCTATTTCTTTTGATATTAAGGGGAAATTTGTAGTATCTATCAAATATTTTATCTATGCTTGGCAGGTATCTATATCTTCAAACGTTTAATCTAAGAGATCAAATATCTCTTCTTTGGGGCTAGCCATCCCTGTTTAAAAAATCTACAACTATATTATTATTAGATTTAATAGTTTCAATATCAAAAGTATATATAGCTAATAGAGCTTGCCATCTTATATATCTCTTATATTCAGGTTTAAAAGGAAAATTATTCTGAATAAATGCTTTTACCTGATTATTATCAGTTTTTAATAAAAATCTTTTGGTAATAAAAAATAAAAAAAATATTTGACAACTTTTTGCTACTGCCAATAATTCTTTATCATTTATATGATATCACTGTTGAGCATCTGTAAAAGTTCTTAAGGTATACTTGTAAAGAGACTCTTTCATTTTAACTTTAGCATTATCATAATCTATCTTTTTTAACACTCCACTCCATACATCATTATCAGAAGGTAAAAAAAAGTTTGGGTAGAGTAGAGCAAAGAATTTTATTTTTTTCTACCTGTTCAATCAAATAAGGTGAAAATTCAAATCTTTGATCTTTCTTTAAAAGCATTTGAAAAGGTTTTCTTATCTCAGCTAAATTTTGAATAAAATCATATGCATAATTAATACACCTAAAAAACTTTGAACTTGTTTCTTATTTTTTAATCTATCAAGGAATTGCAAAATTTTTTCAAGAATATAAGGTTGAAGTTTAACACCTTTACCATCTATTTCCATTCCAAGATATTTTATTTTTAGATTGACATATCTTAGCTTTTTTCTCTGAAAAGGTAAGACCATGTTTTTCACATAAATATGCACATTTATGGAGGTGTATAATATGTTGAGAAATATTATTGCTAGCAATTAAAATATCATCTACATAACAATATATAAAATCATGATATTTGAAAATTTTATCCATTTTTTTGGAATATTTGTGAGGCATTTTTTAAACTAAAGGGCATTACTAACTACTCATAATGACCTTATGGAGTAGAGAAAGTAGTATAAGGAATACTATTTTTATTCATCTTTTTCTGTCAAAAAACATTTTTACAATCGAATTTGGAAAAAATGTGTTTTCCTCTTGTTAAGTTTATTATTGTTTCTTTATGAGGCAAATTTATAATTTACCACCATCCTTGGTTTATTTCTAAATATCCCTACATGGTTTCTAACCATAAAAGCTGGAGAGGAATGTGGGGATTTGCTAGACCTAATAACTTTTAGATTTTCTAGTTTAAGAAGTTGTTTTTCAAAATTCTTCTTGATCTACCAGATTATATCTCATTGCAGTAACTTTAATAACCTTTTTTTATCTATCATTTCTAAGTTGGCTTCTTCTCTAGTTTTATCCCAAAATTGTAACGAATTATTAGAGTAGTTCCTTCTTATTTTTTGATTAACTACTTCCAATCCCTATTTGATCATTTTTATCTATTGGTATTTGATTTCTATAATGTTTTATATTTGCAATAAAGGATTACCTTTTGGAAAAATCAGTTTTTGTTTATATCCTACACAACGTTGGGCTGTGAGAGGTTTAAATGAAATAAGGTTTAAATTGGAATAAGTGAGAATGATAGAAATTTGCTTTTGATGGGGAAGGTATTTTATTATAAAGGGCATCAAAGCCCCCTTGTGTAATATTTTTCTTCCTCTTATAACGATAAATCAAGGGCTCCTCAATGGTCATTTCATTTACTTGTAAAGTGGCGGCAACCTCTCTTAGGAATAAGATCTTAATAATTCTGTTTTTTCTACCCAATTAGTCCTATAAATGCATTGACCGACCATCTTTAAGTGTTTGCATAAAAACTAATCTCCTACAAACCATGTTGATATGTTTAGAACCCCAACTAAATATTTTTCTTGAAATTAAATTAACTAGGTTATCATAGAATAATTATTTACATGGCCCGTGTTATGGGGTTAATTTTGAGGTTAGCAAAATGCAACAAATCTGCCCTGTAATGCAATCAAATGCCTCCACTTTGTTCAACAAAATTCTCCTCACAAAAAGAAACAAAAGACAGTATGAAAGCAAGCTATCAAATGGTGCAGAAATATATGACACACTCGGACTGCTAAAGCATATGGAACCAATAACTTTGTAATAAACAAGTGATTTTATTACTGCATATTTAGAGTAGAACACCCACGTAATATGAAGGGTTTATAAACTTTTTTTAGCCTTCAAAAGTTAACTAATTAAAACATAAAGCCAATGGTTGTTATAAGTGGTTTGGACAATTTTATGTAAACTATCCAAATAACTAATGAACTCAACTATCATTAACGTTACATTAATGCTCCTCTAGCCATGCAAAACTCCATTCAAGCCATGCAATCATGTCCATTACTTCATGCATTATTAGAGAATCATCTAAATGCAAAGTCTAACTTTGATTAGCCATACAAAACAACCCATCAATGTACCAAAACACCATGCAGCCAACAACTTCCAAGTGTAACGTAGTGTTCTACCAAATTAATTTCAGCCATATGAAACTAAATGTGCAATGTTGTTGCTCCATACAATGTGATAATATTAATATATTTCTGTACGCTCCATGGATTTATGTTGGAGCACCATCCAATTTTAGCACCAACATATATTCATGTAGATAACTAAAAAACACTCCTTCATTTTTAGCACCCATAAATAATTCCAAATTTGGTTTTATGTGTACATATGACCAAAGGAACCTTACAACTTGTCAACATATGCCACCATCATGTTGCCAAAGTTGTGTAATATTGATGTGCATCGAACACCGAGAAGAAGGTCTCATAAACCTCCCCCATCAAAAGAAATTCGATGTCCTCATCAATAGCCAAAGTGTCGAATCCAACATATTTATCCTTGGCTACTTGCTCCTAAAGCTAGCTAATCCCTCACCTTTTTCCATGCAAAAGTCTACACAACATGTTAGGTAAATATATACTAAAATGACACACCCTTGTATGCCATTTTGTCAATAATTTGGAGTGGCAACCCTCTTGTAAACTTTAACAGACAACAAACCTCTTTGTTTCCATTGGAAAAATAAAGATGGGATAACAGGTCCATTTGTAGTCGTTTATCACCACCGAAGGAAGCTTATACAAGCCCCTCTCAACTCCCTTCGATGTACAACCATCATTTATTCGTCAAAGGTCCTAGAAGTCCCACTTTTAGGTGTTTTTTCCACCACCAATATATTGATGTTAAATTCCTCCTCTTCTAAAATTGGTCCAAGAATCTGCTTCAACTAAGTCATCCTTTCCCTTAATTATTTCATATTTCTGACCACCATTTCTATAAAAGCAGTATACCAGAAATTGCCCCAGAAATTGCCCAAACGCAACTTGCCCACCATTTCTGTAGAGACAAGAGTTGATGGAATTACGTTAGATGTCTCGGCAGTTCCTTACCTTACCGAAATCGCAGGAGACGCAGTTTCCTCACACCTCACTCCAACGTAGGAGACTAACACATGAGTTACTCAGTCAAAGAAAACACCACGTACTCTGTACCTACAGTAGCAAGTCGTGTGGAGTTTCCATCGTTTGACGGGACCGAGCCTAATAGTTGGGTGTTTGGAGTTGAGCAATTTTTTCCGGTGGATCGCACACCGACATAAATGAAGGTAAAAATATCACATGGTGGGAGGCATTCTATAGCTAATTATTTTGGTAAATTGTAGTTTAATAACAATTATTAATAAAGGTATTTTTTATTTTTATGTATTAATATTTTATATTTTAATATGAAAGATAAAATCTTTAGAATGATTATTGTATAATTGAAATGATAATGAGATCATAATTATGATATTGAATTTACACTTATGTATTATTCTTAAATATTCCTAGTTGTAGTTTTATCAAGATGGGATATTACTAAAATGGTAAAACTAGCACACATTATGTTTCTTTCTTATGAAAAAAAGTAATTGATCTTATAAATTAAAGTATAAAGGTACATAAACTAATGTATTGGTGATTATTAGAAAATAAGTCATTGAATTAACCTGATTATGAGAAGAATAAGTCACTGAACTGACCCGATTATGAGAATTCTGGATGGACTATTACTTATGTGTCTATGGATTATCCCATAATGATGGTTGTATAATTGATCCTCAGACTTGAGATTACTAAGGTATTTAGTATAGGAATTACTGTGTTTTGATGCTACTTATGAATCGTCCTAGAATAATTCAATCAGTAGTAATTGGATACAATATGAACCATATGTAGATAGTTAAGTAAGTTAATATAGGATTCGTCATTCTAAAATAATTAGAGAAAATATTCTACTATTTTTTATTAGTAATGATTTATGGAATTCTCTAGACAGAGTTAATTGACATTTGAAAACGTGTTTTCAAAATTCAATTATAAATCAATTACTAATTAGCAAGAACGAACAAGATTGGATGATAAGAGTAAACAATGTATCCATACTCTGTCAAATTAGAATATTGAATGACGAAAGGATTAAATTATACTTCATAGCCATGCATTAATAGGTTAAATCAATCACTTTGACATTCTTGATATTTGAGTAATCATAACATAATGCTAGACGTAAATCATGATTTATGATGATGAATTGTTTAATTGGAGAATTAATGATAAATTAAAAGAAGTTTTAATTTATCTAATTCTAATTATGAATTAGAATTATAATTTATAATCATTTCTAATTTATTAAGAACCTAATGGGTCACACATCAAAGAGCAATTTGCGAAAGAAAAATTAATTTAGTTAAGTTGGACTTAATTATAAAGTTTGAGAAACTTTGAGAATCAAATATGAGATATTTGATTTTATTAAAATTAAATTAATTATAATTATAATTTGATTTTAATTATACTTAAAGAGATTTAATTTTAATAAAAGACTATTATGATTTTTCTATTTAAATGAGAAGAGCTTTTAGAAGCTAATACTTTTTGTCTTCTTCTTCTTAAATTAGTTGAGAAGTGCTCTGTAAATACCATCAGAGACTGGACATTTGAACAACTCGTGATTGATCAATTGTAAAAAGCTTTCAAAGATTTTTCAACAAGAAGACAGACAAGGTATGATTTCTAAATCGTTTTATGTTTTATTCAAGTTTATTCAATTATCGGGATCCGGCCGGAATCTGTAAAAAAATTTGTTTGCTACTGAGCTCTTGATTCAATTACGATTGAATTCTAACAGTGGCATCAGAACCTCTGTTAAATTGCATAACTTAGATTAGGTGCCTGATTGTTGTTGACTTTGATCAAAATTGGGGCTTTTATGCTTCGATTTTTGTCTTCACCTGAAGCCATTCCATGACTGTTCTTATTTTTGATTTCTAAAACAATTGTTGTTCTCTCTACCTGTTTGTATGATGCATTGGTAATTGTTTTTTGTGTATGTATATTGGATCAAGATGATTGAACAAAATGAGTTTTGCTTGTAGATAATCGTTTTGCCTTGTTTGTGTATATTGTGTTTAGGAAATTGTATTCCCAATTGGTCATTATTGTGATTTCTGAAAAATTTGTTCCTAGGATTTGTAAATGTTCTATTTCTGGAGTCTAAAACCAGATTGATTTGTGTCTAGATTATTTTATGTTTCAATTTTGTAATTGTTTCTACCGAACCCTAAAAATAAATTAGACTATACGTTTTAAAACCTAGCTCTTTTACCTCTGTGTATTGCTCGAACAAGATTTGTGTATTTCATATGCTTGTGTATCTCTGCCCAGATTGATTTGCGTTTGCTTACGTAATTTTCATATGCTAAACCTTGCAACTTCTGTTTTGCATTTACCAGACAAGATGGGTGATAATTGCCCATTTGTAGGACAAGCATCGCTAGCAATGATGTCCATCGCAGCCTATCGCGACGCCTCTGGATGGGGTCGCAGGCGACGCCATCAGTTGGTGTTGCTGGGGTAAGCGTCGCCACTGGAGAAGGTTGGAGGGTGGAGGAGGGGTGGACAACGCAGGCAGTGGCAGACGCACAAGGTGCCGACAGTTGTAAACTTGGAGGCTTGCAGTTTTGCAAAGACATAGGTTGGTGAGTTGCGATGTGGGTGTTGGTTGAGGCAAAACAAGAGGGAGCAGTTGCAGACATCATGGGAGGGCTTTGGAGAAGACGATGGGCGCATATAGAACACACGTGCCCACCATTCTCAGCGAGCGTCTGCGGTAGTCATTGACTGGCGCATGCACTGTATGCGCCAGTCAACCTCTTTTTTTACTGTGTGCCATCATCTGGCGCGTGACACCCTCCCAGTCGTATTTTATGTGTTTTAAAGGTTTTTAAATCCTTAAATCTTCAATTTTATTAATTTAATAAAGATTAAATTAATTTCTACTCCTAATAAAATTGAAAAAGTGTTTTCCTAAATTTTGAAATTTTGTTTTCAAAAGAAATTTTATTAGGAAAGGTTTTGGAATTTAATTTAATTTTTCAAGAGTATAATTATTAAATTAAATTTGTTATTAAATCAATAATTAGAATCAAGCAAAAGTTTTAAATAATTTCTTTCATAATTAGAATATGTTTGAAATTATAAATATAATGAGATTATATTAATTGAGATGAGACCTTAATTTCAAAATTAAAGTAATTATTTTTCTTGATATGATTAAGATTAATAATTACATTGATTCTTAATTAATTTTAGAAAAGTAATTTCTAAATTATAATTAATTAGTT
>JANZXR010000170.1:19664646-19683911 GCA_027575705.1 Erythroxylum echinodendron
AAATTCATATCACAAATATCTAATATAAAAAATAACATATCTACAATAAATCAATATTACAAATAATTAAAAAAATTAATATAAACCTGTTTAAAATGAGATAGCTATAGAACGTCTATGCCACAAGAAATGAACAAGCAAAACCGGCCGAACGCGTACACTTCTTCAAGAAGACAAACCAGAGAGGAGAGGAGTGAGGACCTGAAACAAACAAAAAAACTTGGCGAGTTAACAAAGACCGAATGCTTACCAAATGAAGAAGGATTTGGTCTTATAACAAGGAGAGCCAGCATTATTGCTGGCTCTCTGAAAAAGAGAGATCTGCACCCTGCAAAAAGCCTGCCCATCCCGCCATTGTTACCCCGCTAAATTGAGTGGCGGGGTGAGCCATCTCACCCCGCCCCCTTGAATGGCGGGACGTCCCCGCCAAACCATTTGGCGGGGTGTTGCACACGTCGCCCGCCCCGCCAAATACTGTGACGGGGTGGTACCAAACCCGCCACCCACTTTGGCGGAGTATCCTACATCCAGACTCTCTACTTTTTACTATTACAGACGAAGGATTGAGAAAAAAATTTGTAATAAACCGAGAATTTAGCCCGTAAGAGGGGGCCTACAACTAACTTGTGAAAGTCTTTGCATAAATTTTAAGTGACAGATGCAAAAGGGATAATTTCTCCTCTGATGCTTTAATGATGTGATCTAGTCTTAGGTGTCCAGCGGCTCTCCACTCTGAATGATGTCGTTTGGTAAGCAGACCATGGAATTCACCTACAAGGGAAATATATCCAACTTAGGGCAATCCTATAGTCAGCTTAAACTTAATCACTCCTGAGAAATTCGTCAAACTACTGTATCAACCATGCGTGAACAGTCGAATTTGTGTATGGAGGCTCACTTGCTCATTCGAACAATTGTTTCCAAAGCTCTGCTATTATGAGTCCCATATCGGGGAGGTGTGGTTCTAGAACAGGCCTTATAAGGCCTTGGGATCTCCCTCTCTTCAAGCTAGCTTTTGGGGTGTGGTTCTGCCAAGGTGAATTATACTCATAACACTAGTACTTTCATTGAGAGATGGCCACCGGAAAGGGCTACCCACGGAAGGGGGCTAACCAGCCGAGGGGCTGACCGTGAACTGAAATGAGTGAAGTGTCACTGAGTGAAGCACCATGGAATGAGAGCCATCGAGGCGCCGGCTTTCAAAAGGAGAAATAGAATTTCAACTGGAAAGACAATGGTATTATTCTGCTTATCTCTGGCCAATATAGCTTACAACTTATATAAAGGAAGAAAACAATAATCAGCACTATAACCAAGGGCGTTTAGGATGGAAAATAAAATGCAGTAAAGGAAAGAATAAATAAGGAATAGTTTCCTCATGTGCTAAAGACTTGTAGCTAATTGATCTTATAATCAATCATCCAACGAGGCTTTCTAAAAGATCTTTGACTTGCACGTGCATTGAAATTGGTGTGGTCAACCTCTTGCGAAAAATCCTTTGCGTGCAGTACCTACCGGCGGGAACAACATACCAGTTCGTAAACTTTCTCCAACTAAAAAAATAGAACGAGACTCACGTGGTCTTTGTTACAACTGTGATGAGAAATGGTCGAAGACGCACTGTTGTAAGAATAGGTCCTTTTTGCTAGCCGATTCTGATGGTGAAGATGACGCCAATGACCTACCTTCTGCTGATTGGAATGACTCGCCCTTGGAAGCCGATACTTCTACATTTCATAGTTTGGCCGGAGCTACAAATCCTAGATCATGCATCTTATTGGCACTGTGAATGGATTCCAGGTTCACATCTTGATTGACGGCGGTAGAACCCACAATTTCATCTAACCACACCTCGCCGAATGACTCAAACTTTCGGTAATTGGTATCTCACCTTTTCTTGTTTACGTAGGCAATGAAGATTCGTTATCTTGTTCGCAGCAGTGTCCAGCAACACCCTTGCATATTCAAGGCCACAATTTTGTGGTGGATCTTTTTGTCTTGCAAATCCAAGGTCTCGGCATTGTATTGGGGGTCTAGTGGTTACAACTTTTGGGCAAAGTTGCACATGACTACAAGCACCTTACTATGGAATTTATGTGGGAGAATTCAAACATCCGTTTGCAAGGTGATACCAATATACCTAGACCGATTTCTTTACATCATTTGCATTCTTTACAAGCATTTGATAATATTCAAGAGTATTATGAATTATTGCTATTGGAGTCCAACACTTCACCAAATAATACCTCACTGGATTTTTCGACTAATTTACCATCATCCATCAGCGAGGTCCTAGAGTAGTATCAATGTGTATTTAAACAGCCACATGGTCTCCCACTCTGATAAGTATTCGACCACCTTATTTTCCTTAAATCAGGAACACAACCGATTAATATACGACCTTACTGGTATCCTCATTTTCAAAAGTTTGAGGTAGAGAAGATGGTTCACGAAATGTTATTTGAAGGACTCATTCAGCCTAGTCGGAGCCCATTCTCTTCTCCGGTATTATTGGTCAAAAAGAAGGATGGCAGCCTTCGATTTTGTGTGGACTATAAAGCTCTTAATGCAGCTACCATTCCATATCACTTTCCAATCCCCACCGCTGATGAATTGTTTGACGAACTTGGCTCAGGTCACTTCTTCACCAAGCTTGACCTCCGTTTCGGGTACCATCAAATTCGAATGAATGATCGTGATACACACAAGACAGCTTTTTGTACTCACGAAGGCCACTGTGAGTTCTTAGTCATGCCTTTCGGCCTCACCAATGCACCATCAACTTTTCAAGCTAGCATGAACTCCATTTTCTGACCCTACCTCCGGTAGTTTTTCATCATTTTTTTGATGATATCCTCATCTATAGCCCAACATTAGCCCTTCATATTACTCACCTAACCATTCTTCTCGACCTTTTACAGGCAAATGAGTTCTTTGTGAAGCCCAGGAAATGCCTGTTTTGCAAGAAGCAAATTGAGTATCTTGGTCACATTATTTTCGTCGACACCTTACATGCGACCCTAAAAAATTAAGGCCATGAACGTTTGGCCTCGTCCGACCACAATCAAGCAATTGAGAGGGTTCCTCGGCCTCATCAGATATTATCGGTGCTTTTTGCATAATTATTCTATTATTTCAGCCCCGCTGACTGACCTCTTTAAATCAGAGGCATTCCACTGGTCCGACCATGCCACGACTGCTTTCGACGCACTTAAGAAAGCCATGTCCTTATCCCCTGTGCTCCACCTACAGGATTTCACAAAGTTATTTGTAGTTGAAACGGACGCATCAGGTGTTGGTATTGGCGCTGATCTTCTCCAAGAGGAGCAACCAATAGCATTTTTTAGCAAGAAGCTCCGTCCCCGTTGTGTGGTTGCTTCAACTTATCACAAAGAATTGTATGCTATCGTTGAGGCCGTTCAAAAATGGCGACAGTACCTGCTGGGATGAGAGTTTTTGATTTGCACTGACCAGCGCAGTCTGCGCTACCTATTTCACCATATCATTTAGACTTCGAACCAACAATTCTACATCCGCAAACTAATGGGGTACCGCTTTCATATTAAATATAAATCGGGCAGCTCAAATTAGGTTGCTGATGCATTATCATGCATGGATGATTCTCCTAGCCTGTGCCACTTATTTGCTATGTTTTGCCAACCACCACCTCTACTGTTGGACACTTTGCGTACAGAAAATCGCCAATTACCTGATTTGGTCAATATGTATCAAGCAGCTACCCAGGGTCGTCTCCATGCCATACTCAGTGCATGATGGATTGGTCTATTATAACCGTCGTTTATGTTTAAGCTCCCAGTCCAGCCTCATCCTAGATATCCTCCACGAATATCATGCTTCTCCAACAGCCGGACACTCAGGTTTTTAGCGTACATTCCAATGGATTGCAGTCGTTTTCTACTGGCCCCGTATATGCCAATCCATTCAGGCCTTTGTCTCCTCATACCTTGTGTGCCAATCTACAAAATATTCCACGCTACCACCAGCCGGCCTATTACAACCCTTGCTAATTCCTACACAAGTTTGGGACCAGGTTACAATGGATTTTATTTTTGGACTTCCACCGTCCCAGGGGTATGCAACTATTATGATAGAGGTCGATCGTCTCACAAAATATGCTCATTTTGGTGCACTTCTGGCAGCCTTCGATGCCCATCGTATTGCTACATTATTTGTGGATATTGTTATCAAACTCTATGGTTTTCCTTCTACTATTAATTCAAATAGAGACCCGATTTTTGTCAGTAAATTCTGGAGAGAGTTGTTCTTTTTAAGCGGCACATCCTTGAAACATAGCACAACATACCAGCCTCAGACTGATGGTCAGTCTGAGGTGATGAATCACAGCTTAGAGCAGAACTTGTGGGCATTTGTTCATGATCGACTATCTCGTTGGACCATCCTTTTTCCGTGGGCTGAGTACTCCTTGAACACCAGTTTCCATAAAGGTTTGAAGATGACTCCTTTCTAAGCTTTATATGGTTGCCCCCCACTTTCCATACTGCCTTATCGTCTAGGTGAAAGGAAATTACCAGCTGTTGATGACCTTCTATGCGAACGAGACGTTTTGTTACAGGAGTTGCGCCCCAACTTGACCAAAGCACATCAACGTATGCATGATATAGCCAATCGGCACTGTCGAGACATCTCTTTTGCTGTTGGTGATTTGGTTTTACTAAAACTACAACCTTATAGGAAACACTCGTGGCTCTACCCTCATCGCACAAGCTCGCTCATCATTTTTACAGCCCTTTCGAAGTAGTGGAACGCGTAGGGGAAGTGGCATATCACCTTGCCCTCCTCGAGCATGCTAAGATTCATCCAGTGTTCCACGTCTCATTACTTCACAAATTTGTGAGTCCTTCTGCCGCCCTTATCCCGGCCACATTACCATCTGAGTTTGTAAATAGTCGATCGAAGTCTACCACAGCAGCACTCTTGCGTGAACGGACAATTCTTCACTATGGCAAACCTGAAGTTTAATGGCTTTTTAGATGGACCGATGGTTCTTTGGACGATGCTACTTGGGAACCTGCTACTGTTATTAAACAACATTTTCCAGATCTTCACCTTGAGGACAAGGTGCTACTTGATCCGGAAGGGGATGTTACGGTGATAGAGCCTGAAGTTGAGCACACCACCAATGTCAACACACGTGTAAGTCAAAGACCTTCTAAAAAGCCTCGTTGGATGATTGATTATAAGATCAATTAGCTGTAGGTCTTTAGCACATGAGGAAATTATTCCTTATTTATGCTTTCCTTTACTTCATTTTATTTGCCATCTTAAGCGTCCTTAGTTATAGTGCGGATTATTGTTTGCTTCCTTTATATAAGTTGTAAGCCATACTGGCCAGAGATAAGCAGAATAATACCATTGTCTTTCTAGTTGAAATTCTATTTCTCCTTTTCCCACCCCCTTCACAGTCCACGACTGCATTTAATCTCCTCCAGCCCCAATTTCTTAAAGAGTATGCAACTACTCGAAAGTTGCATCATATAATTTAGTGCTTTCATTAAGAGCTGGCCACTGAAAAGGGCTACCCACAGAAGGGGGTTGACCAGCGAAGGGGCTGACCGTGAACTGAAATGAGTAAAGCGTCGCTTAGTGAAGCACTATGGAGTGAGAGCTGTTGGGACGCCATCTTCCAAAGGGGGAAACAATGTTACGAGTCCCATATTGGGGAGGCGTGGTTCTAGAACGGCCCTTATAAGGCCATAGGCTCTCCCTCCCTTCAAGCTAGCTTTTGGGGTGTGGTTCTTCTAGGGTGACTTATACTCGTAACATCTCCATCGAAAATCAGTACCTGGAAGAAAATCAACAACAAATCCTTGGCGGCCTCTTAACGGAGTTAAGTGCTTTCAAACCCAAGTTATTACCACCTTCCTGCCCCCATGATCTTAAAATCTGTCTCAAAGAGGGAATGGAGCTGATTAATATACGGTCTTATAAGTACACGAGCTTGCAAAAAACTATAATAGCAGACCTCATAAGGGATCTTTTGAAGCAGGGGGTCATCTAAATTAGTTAAAGCCCTTTTTTGTCGCAATTGTCCTAGCTAAAAAGAAGGATAACTCTTGGTATTTATGTATTGTCTATCACGAGCTAAATAAGAATATTATTGAGGACAAGTTTCCTATCTCCATTGTTGAAGAACTTATAGATGAATTTTATGGAGGTGCATGGTACTCTAAGCTAGACCTCATGTCTAGATACCTTTAAATAAGGATGCATGATGAGGATATTAACAAGACAACTTTCTAAATGTATAGGGACATTACGAATTCTTGGTGATGCCTTTTGGGTTGACAAATGCATCATCCGCATCCTATAGCCTAATTAATGAATTATTCAAGGGGCTCCGATAGCTCTTTATGCAAGTTTTCTTTGACAATTTGTGCAAGTTTCTTATTTTTGTTTGACGATATCGTTTGAAGAGCACATGAAACATTTGAAGATCACCTTGAGAACTTTGAAAGATAGCTGATAGATGCATATTTGACTATAATTACATACCCATATTTGATATATTTTATTTGATATTTTATAGTTTTGTTGTATATTTGACATTTAATTTGCTCTAAGTGCATTTATAGGTTACAATTGCTTTATTAGAACAAAAGGAGAAGCATTGGGATGAAACTGTGGCATAAGACTAAGAATTGAAGTAACTAAGAACCTACATGCTAGTGTGTAGAGACGATGTAAGTCTTTGTAAACATGTAAAGATTGAAGAAATTGATTTCTCATCGTATGGAGTTACATGCTCGTGTATACTGAATTGTACAGTCGTGTGTGCTTGTGTAAAATCCTGAATTAAGGTATTTTTAAATATACACGATTTCTTACACACCCGTGTAAGTGATTGTGTATATCCTAGAAATCTTAAAATTTACTATAAAAAGACGTGAGCATAGGCAATATAAAGGAACTCAACTTTTGTTGCAAATTTCAGACGTAAGGCACCTACAGAGGTGATGATTTTGATCAAGGGCTAAGGAAAACACAAAGAATACATCTAAAGAGTCAATGGATTACAGCATCAAATCTCAATTTGCAAGAAGATTCAATAGGAGAAACAGGGGATATTTAAAATTATGTTCCCATTGTTTTCTGTTAATTTTTCTTCATATTTCTATTTGATTTTGTTTTCTATGATTAATAGATAAACACTTTTAGTTTCTATGTGCGATGAACTCTGGTTTTTTATTGATTTTTAAATCTTTTATTGAAAGCAATTATATTGGTTGGTTATTGTGATTCAATTATGCATTTTATTCTTGTTCTAATATATCCACATTGTTAATGCATGATTTGATTTCACATGATTGAGACTGAGAAATCCTCTTACATCATTACAACAAAATATGGAGTTTAATGATATAAAAGGTGGAGTTTTTAGATGCTTTTTTTGTATTAAATATAATTTTAGACGTTTTAGAAAACTAAAAAAAGTGTTACAAAAACTATTTTCGACGTTTTTTAGACACATAAATGCGTTGAAAAAAACATAGATTTTTATGCATCAAAGTGTCGAAAAACATAGATTTTTTATGCATCTAAACATCGAAAATTTAAGCATAAAAAATCTATTTACACATAGATGCATCGAAAACATACATTTTTGACGATAGTTTTAGACACATAAATGTTATTTTAGATTCTTTGTGTAAGCTTTTAGATGTTTTTTTGTTGATGTTTTTCACTTTTAGATAGTTTTTTACGTCAAAAAATTTCACCATTTTTTAGTAAAAAAAGTTTACAATTTGCTTTTTGCATCCTTTTTAAGATCACTCATATTATTATAATAAATTTTAATAAAATTATTATTATTATTATAATAAATTATAATAAATTAATCACATAGAAACTTAATTCAAATCAAAATCAGAGAAACAGAGAGAAGAAGAAACAAAACTCTGTTATTACTTAGATATTAGAATGACTAATAAAGTAATTGGTGGTAACCAATCAATACAAGTCATGAAGATTATTGCTAAAGAAAATCAATCAAACAAACAAATTGCATCAATCCCCTGCTCTGTATTTTGTATACACAAAAAGTGTAACCCAGTACATATTAGACATCTTATAGTATTCACGAATAAGTCAAACAAAAAGAACATGAACTTTGCAGCTGCAAATCTCAACTTCAAAAGAACATCTCTAGTACATTTCCTTACAAGTCAAACTTCACATTCAATTGACCGTTCATGTATGCATTCAAAGTCCAATTATTTTCCTTAATATGAAAATAAGGAACTTGAAAGATAGAAAGAATACATAAGCACCGAAAAACATCACTACAGAAAACTCAACAACCAAACCATTGGGACTTATTTTAAAGAAATTGACCACATTACAAATTTATGTTTACGAAAAGGAACCTCATTCTGATCTTCAGAAGAACCATGAGATTAGACGAATCAAATTAATCTATATTTCCTACAATTGATAATTTTTGAAAGTACAATCAAAAAACCAAATATTTTTCAGCATTGGTTAAAGATAAATCTTAAAACCATCCTTTTTACTTTCCTTATCATGCCATCTCATATCTTCAGCTATCTTAGATGACATATACATCCTCTTTAATCTCTAAATCAAAGGAAAGAATCTCATCACTTTAGCCAGAATGTTCTTTTTATCATTCTTCCACATTTTCTCTTGACTTTTCACCCCAATACAATGTGCAATATTTGGACAAGCATGTATCATTTCATATCTATGACCCAAATCTGTTATCAGTTCCTTATACGAGGAAGGAAAATCGGTTATTTATGGAAATGTATCAAGTAAAAGATTAAGCAACATCGAGAAAGACTTATTTGGCCAATTAAACATGCATTTGATGTGAAAAAGGTGTAGAAGAAATGATAACTTAGAATGAGTGGTACATCCTTCATATAACTCTTCACATAAAGCATCAAGTATCTTCTTAAACTTAGCCTCTTCCTCGATAGTGAATATGTTAGGTTCTTTATCATAGGGCTCATTGGCCAAACCAAGGTCATCCATCATGCCATCAGTGTCTGGTTGCTCATAGGGTTCATAGATAGGTTCACCTTAATAAGGAATGCTAAATCCAATAGCATCCCTCAATAACCCTACAACATCATCTTGGCCTATCATTCTGACGTGATCAGGCATTATAGCCGTATGAACCATTTGTTCAGGAACATTTTCAGCAAGAGTGTTTAGCCCATGGAGTATCCAATCTTTGTACTCTTTGTAAAATCCTTTAAACAAAATATGACTTTCTACCTCCTCTAGTGAGAATAACTTCTTCCTATCAACCTTCACATATATTTTTAACCAATACAAACAAACAAATAGATTACGATTTCATGTTCGTCGACGTTTCTATTCTCAGAATAAATGAATGAAAAATCAAAGGCATAAATAACAAATGCACGGATTAGTTTAACATTCTTTATTAATTATTGTCTGTTTGCAAACAATGTTGGGTTCAATTTTTAATCTGTTCCTTAAGGTATTTTATAGTAAATATAATCAACACAAACTAAACATCATAATCATCTCAAAAAATGCACCTTATTTTATAGATGAATTGAAGTTTAACTTTCACTGTTTTTCCTTTAGATAGAAGCATTTCAACTAAATATAGAATGGCTTATATACAAAAATCTCAACTAAATACTTTTTATATTGAATTAGCTAGAATTCTCAACTAAAGAATTATTTTATATTGAATTCGTAAACCACAAGATTGAACAATACTAATTACTAAATACTAATATTTTTTTAGCTAGAATGTTGTCTCTCTCATAAGAATTAGCAATAAATAATTTTTAATGATTGAATTAATATTTTTATAAACTTCACTGTAACCAAATCTTAGAAATCAACCATTTGCCAAAATTTTACAAAAAATTAAAAACGAATAGAAGGTCAAAATAGTGACATATTTTGATTTTGATCATCATCACCACACATTATCACTAAATTAAAGTAAGAAAATAAGAAAAACAGCTTCACAACTTTCTAAATACTTGTACAAACATGGCAAAAATACAGATCATAAAGCGATAATTCAAACAAAACTTACATTTAGTGGAGCCAAATATGGTAATCTATAATCAGGGCCCAAAAGCAGTTGATCTTGAAACCATTATAGTTACAAGACTTTCAATCGAAATTAACGTAAATTAGGTAATTTAAATAAAAAGCACAAAAAAAAGAAGATGCACAATACTGAAAAATATTGAACAAAATAAGAATTCTGAGGGTTTAAGATAGAAAAGAAACAACAAAATTGGGGAACAGAAACAAAGGAGGATCTGATCAGTGCAAAAGTCTGAACAACAATTTATAGAAAAAGCAAACGCAAAATAAGACGAATATGAGAGAGAGAGAGAGAGAGAGAGATACTTATAGAAGATTGGTAGAGAGTTTGATGTTTGTGGTTAGCGAGAGAGAGCGAGATGGTTTGTGTCCTTCATATTTTTTAAAAGTTTGATGAGAAGAGAGTGAAATGGAGGAGGGGGATAAACTCGCGTTGGCTAAATTTGTTCTGTTTACACACAAGCCCAGTTGAAAAGAACGTAATAAAGGTTAGAAAAATCTAGAAGCTCGTAACGTTAGAACTTAGACGCAAGGTTGGTGGTCGTTGGGGTTGTTTGAGTAAATTGATAAATCTTTAGTGAGTTTAAAAACTAAGACTGAGCCGTCTTCTTTGCTTTTTAGAACTTATATTAAATTACAAAAGCTAGAACTTATATTAAATTGCTTTTTAGACTGCCCAGCGTAACTTACAAAAACTAGAACTTATATTAAGTTTTTTATCACTTTTTGACTTTTTTAAGTTTTTAGAACTTATATTAAATTAGAACCAAAGTTAATAAGAGTTAATTTATAGCTGTAAAAAAAGAGTCAATTTATCCCATAAAAATTTTAGAAATTTTAGACTCTTTTTTAATATATTTTTTAGACATATTTTATCATCTTTAAATGAATGTCTCCCAATTCTTAGATTATTTAAGACAATTATTAGATGCTTCTAAATATAAGTGTCTAAAATCCCCTTATATTGTTGTTGTGCATGAATAGATCTATTATAATTGAAAGGGGTTGTATGCAAACCTAAAAATAGGTCGACGTAAATTTTGTGGATTAGTGTCAAACCTATTAGTGGAATTTATAAATTGATAAAGCAACTATAGGGTTTTAACTAGAAAGATTTCTGCTAATCAACTAATGGATTAGTCGTTTATGGTGTAAAAAGAGTTATTAATTTAAGATAGGAATTTCCACAGTTTAATAATAAATAATATAATTGCATGATAAAAGGTTAATAATATTTAAATATTTTTAGGGAATTCATAAACTACCCACTACTATTTGATATTGATTTTCTTTATATTTTATTTATCCTGAGATCATAGTTGTTTAATCTTACTTTATTTTATTTGTTTAGTTTATTTTTTATTAAATTCCAAAATCTAATTGTTAGGTTAGGTAATAAAAAAGATAATTCTTAGTATTTACAGTCTTTGTAGGATTGATCTATACTTACCTATACTAGCTACAGTTAGGTCATGCACTTGCGATTAATCTAATATTGACCTTAGTCCTCTGAGAGTCAATCAAGTTTTTGATGTCATTGGCAGAAACTTGTAATATTAGGAAAACATCAATTTTATTACCCTAGCCATTTTTATTTTATTCTTGTTTTTATTCTCTTTTGTTTTATTTTATTTGATTAAGTTGTTTAGTTTTCTTCTTTTTTGTAAATTTGAACCTTTGATCAATTTTTTACCCGGAGCACTTCTAAGAGCTTAATTGAAGCAGATCCAGAAATCAAAAGAATAGCACGTAGGAACCTTCATAGGACACAACTGTGAAAGTTTGAACTAGACCGTCAAATAGGAGACTTGGGAGGTCGAGTGGATATTGAAGAATCTCACAATATGACTGACCAATTAAGGACCCTGTTTGACTACATTAGACTAGACTTGACTGGAGTAGAGTCCAATATTGTTAGATCGATTACATATGCTAGTAACTTTAAAACAAAGCCTATCATCATCCAAATAGTGTAGCAGTTTGTCGAACTTGATGGACTCAAAGATAAAGAGTCGAATACACACAACTCTAATTTTCAACAGATTTGTGATACTTATAAAATCAATGGAGCTAATGATCATGCCATCAAGATTTAGACTATTCTCATTTTCTTTAAAGGGATAAGCCAAGCATAGGTTGAATTCAATGTCGCAATATTCACTTATAACATGGGAACAAGTGGCAGAGAAGTTCCTATTGAAGTATTTCCTACTAGTAAAGACTACAAACTGAGGAATCAGATCTCCTCATACTCCCAAGTTGAAGCAGAATCTGTATATAATACATGGAAGAGATTTAAAGATATGTTGAGAAGATACCCATGCCATGCTCTACCACTTTGGATGCAAATCCAAACATTTTATAAGAGGTTGAATCAAAGTACAAAGCAGTCTATAGATGTAACAATTGAGGGGATGCTCAACAATAAGAATCTAGAGGAGGCCCAAAACTTAACTGAAGATATGACAATGAAAAACACCAATGGTGCTACTCTAAAGCAGGAATCAATAAGCCAATTGGAGTTTATAAGGTGGACTCATTGGCATAGTTGGTGAGACAAGTGGAAGCCTTAAAAAGAAAGATAGACAAACTTACGATGGCTCTACAAGGTTGAACATTGCAGTATAAGGTGTGTGGGCTAGAGCATCAAGGTTAAGATTGCCAAGCAGTACAGTCCGAGCATGTGGACTATTTGTGGAATACTTTAGACCTCAAAATAATCCATATAATAACATGTATAATCTAGGTTAGAGGAATCACTCTAATTTTTTTAGGGAAATCAGGGCAAAGTAAAAAAAATCCTTCACTCAGATTCTAGCGGCAAGCACCTTAGCCCAAGAAGCCTAATTTGGAAGACATGCTGTTGAAAATGGAGAAAGACTTTGATGTGAAACATCAGAGAACGGAAGCTTCCATTCATAATTTAGAGATTCTAATCGACCAACTAGAGAAGATAGTGGTTAAAAGACTAAAGGGGAGTTTGCCAAATACTACGAAAACAAATAGTGAGGAATGAGTAATGGTAGTCACCTAAACAAGTGAGAAAAAGCTCCAGGAAGAGAAGAAGGTGACTATTGAGAGTCACTCAAACGTTGAAGGTGAATGTCACCTGAAAAGGTCAAAGAATATCATTCTACCATCCTATACCCTTCCAAAGTAAAGAAAGATGAGACAGATGCATAATTAGGTAAATTTTTTGATCTTTTGAAATAATTTTAAGATAACTTACACCTTGTTGAAGATCTTTTACAGCAACCAAAGCAAAAGGAACCTTTGAAAGAGCTACCATCAGACAAGGAGGGATTGGAGAAGTTAAAAACTACTACATTGGGCAAAAGGAGCTCAGAAGAGAAGAGAAGCTAACTACATAAAAGCAAATAGATATAGGGAGTTTTTCTACTCCTTGTGAAATTGGTAGTTTAAAAATAGAAAAGGCTTTAGCTAACCTAGGGCCTGGAATTAATATGATGTCTTTATCATTATTTAAAAAATTAGGATTAGGAGAACTTAAACTGACTAGGATAAGTGTACAATTAACCAATATATTAGTAAAATATCCTAGGGAATTATAGAGGATTTACTAGTTAAGGTTGATAAGTTTCTATTCCTAACTAATTTTGGGATTCTTGACATAGAGGAATATATGGAAGCACCTCTAGTCCTCAGTTGAACCTTTTTGGTGACTGCTAAGTCAATAATAGATGCTGACAAAGGCAAGTTGATATTAAGGGTGAGGGATAAAGAGGTCGTTTTTATGATATTAATTAGTCTTTTGAATTTATAGACGTAATTACACCTAATGAGTCATGTCATGATAATTGCAGGGCTCTACACAAAAAGGTCTAGTAGAACATTCACAAGTTTAAATGAATAACCCAAAAGAGAAATGTGGCACGAAGCAATAAAATTTAGCCTACTTGTAAGTCATGAAACCCATAGTAAGGCCATAAAAACATAATTTGTACAAGCCACCTTAACCTTAAAAGGTACGTTGAGCCAACGACATTAGATAAGCACTACATGGGAGGGAACATATAAACTAGTTTTAGGTTTTCTTTAAATGCCATGTTTTTTTTGTTTTTACTTTAACGTTATTATAGGATTTATTTAATTTTTTTAGTTTTTGTGTGTTATGAGATAGAAAAATTGAGCATGTAATGAGATTGCGCACAATTGGCATGTTAGGGGAAGCGTGTCCATACGTTATACTCTAAAGTGCAAATGTTTTGTATTTGATCATCTAATTTTGAATTTGCTTATGTTTACAGAGAGCTACACACTCTTTAGACACACTAGTAGAGACTTAAAATGTTCGATATCCTTTTGTATAACTAAAAGTGTAAGTTCGCAAAAAGGTGTGATTCAGTGACCTACACGATCAACTACACAACCATGTAGTAGAACATGTAAGTACACGATACACCTTGAAAAGCCCTAATCTTTCCATTTTTATCATTTTATCTCTTCCTCTCTCACTCCTCACTGTAGCCCCTCAATTTGTCTGTCCAACTTTTTGCATTTTTCTTGCAATCTATCGACAAGAAGGTAAGGAATCCTATCTATTTCCTTGTTTATGCATGTTTAATTAGGTGTTTTGCATTATTTAGGTAATTTTTGCTAAAAAACACTAGAATTGAGAATTTGGGATTTTGTGTGAATTTGCATGATTTTATGTTTAATTGTGATTTAATAGTTGACTATTATCATTACCCAATCAACTATATGATTCAATTTGTTTAATTGCATATGAATTAGGTGAAAATTCAACTTCAATTATGAAATTGTGTGAATTTTGCTCATTAAGTGTTTAATTGTGATATTTTTGCATAAAATTAGGTTAATTAGTTAATTTTTTTTAGTTAATTGACATTGGGTCTGTGTTTAATTGCATATCAATTTTTGCATTTTGAAGGAATTTAATGTTTAGTTTTGTCAGTTTTATGCAATTATGAAATTATGGTTTTTAATTTCAAAATTTTGGATTAAATTTGAAATTAAAAATTTAGATTAATTTTGATTGTTAATTATAATGTTTTAATCTTAAATTTTTGATTAATTAGGCTGTTAATTTATTTTCTACTTATTTAATTTAATTTAATGATTGTTTATTTAATTATTTGTGTTAATTTGGTTTTAATTTATTTACATGTTTTAGTTTTTATTATTATTTCATTTTCATGATTAATTATTTAGTGAGCATAATACGTTATAAGTGTGGGAAAAGCGTATTCCTGTAAATTATTGACAAATTTCTCACATTTAGTTATAGTGTCAAGCACAATGATGAGATCACGGTGTGAAAAGGAAGTTCTGCATAAGTGATAATAGGGATAGGGTTTATCTAGAGACCTAAAAGGTGCTCACTTCTAATGCTGCTCTTCAATGCGGACACATTATCAACACTTAAAGGATAAGACGCTCATCATGAGATGCCATATAGATTAGGAGACATTGTAGTAGGTTGGATTGGTTCAATAGGTTTGGGAGTTGATTAATGTCAGTGACTAGCCCAAATTTTTTAAGATTGTGGAGCCCTCCTACTAGGAGTTAACTCTAGAGTTGTTATCCACATTCTTTATAGAGAGACGTGGTTACAATAGGGACAAGCTGAACACCATCCAATTTTGTCTATTTGGGGAGATGATTTGAATAAGTTATTTGAACTTTTCAATTACAATGGCTTATACAATGTATACATTATCGAAACGCGAAAGTAATTGGACCTATAAGTAGAATTCCCATACAGGATGTCTTCCTGCCAGTTTTGGGACACCATTAGCAATGACGGTGATTATGATCTAAACAGATCCAAGGCTTCGTCGCTACAACTCCCGGCGCCTATATACATACACGGAGTCTTAAGCTATACTTTAAGTGACTGGGGGATAGTTATGATGTTGTTGGCAACCTAGATGGGTACTATTTATAGAGCATAAGCTAGAGGTCGTCGATGCGCTTGAGACACACACTTTTCCAATTCATTAGGCATTAGAATAAGAAGAGGAAGGTTGACACAGTCTGTGTCAGAGCTTACATGACAACACTGACATGACGAATGGGAGTCTTCGACAGACTTCCACCAATGATGCAAATGGACATTATGGCAGCACTAAACCCCAAGTGATGAAATATATGCACATGGTACATAGATGTTAGGAACCTATATGAGACATCTAAAGACTTATGGGATTTTTTAATGAACTAGCCTCATTGAGAGAAGTTAGAGAGGATCCGCGTATAGTAGAGCAAAACATTATGGAGCAACCATCACAACCACAGTTACTGCCACTCAAGATAGGAGGTGCAAAACTGGTGGAGGATATTCTAGAAGTACCTAAGGAGAATCATACCTGGACCAGCTAAAGATAGATTAAGTGGAGAGATGGGTGGCACAACTTTTGAGTGCTTAACAAACTTCCTAATTACAACAGGCAGAGTTTATGAAGTAAGTAGGACAACTCGAAGCCTCTATTGAGAGGTTAGGCATGCTCGAGACCATAGTCAGATAGATGTGAAAGCTATTGTTAATAATGGTAAGCCCTTAGATGTGAGAGCTATTGTTACTTCCTCAGTAGCTTCTCCACCTTTTCAGGATCATTAACCCGACACTCCATCATGAGTTACAACATGTGGGAGATGCTTAAATTTTGTATGTTCTCTTTTTATCTTTAATTGTATATTCTTCTTATTTTATTTCTTTTTTAATATTAGTCTTAATATTATTTCATATTTCAAAGAAGTACCAACCAAAGTTTTAAGCTCCGTACCATACTGGCTGATATCTGCCAGAAGGTACCGTATCAGCTAGAAAACAGTACGAAATAACATCTTTAGCAGTGGATGTTTTACTTGGTATTGACCAGTATTTGAAATATAGGGCAAATACTAGCAGATACCATAAAACTTAAAATTCTTAGGGACTAAATTGCAAAAAGAATAAAAACGAACAAAACAACCCACACCAACCTAGATTCTCACATCTCAGTGCCATTTTCAATTTTTTTAATCTCTCTCTCTCCCCTTTCTACCATGTTCAACGTTCTTCTCTCCCTCCCTCCAACGTTCTCCATTGCTAGCCACCCATTGCCACCGCACCACCACCCGTAGCCACCGTTACCATGCCTGTTGCCTTTTACCTTTGCAACTCTACCTATCGTACCTGCTACTCTTTACCTTTAACCATTGCACCTACTGTGTTGGGACCCGTTTCCAGACCCCAACTATTCAAAATATCATAAAACGTGAGCTATTTCTAATAGAGAACACCTTAACTATTATCGGTTCATCTTCTTGCTCTGATACTACAAGATGTTGGACCTCGCTTCCGGAGCCCGATGATCGCACTGGATAACACACATTATCAACTATACTTGCATTCGAAACTCCCCTTTCTCTGCTCAGCTCCGCTCTTAGAATTGTAACTTCTGGATGGTCAAAAATAGGACAGAAGATAACCATGAACAGTAACCCAGACGATATTCGTGAACAATAACACAGAGGAAGTCTGTGAACAGTAAAACAAATGAAGTCTATGAACAGTAACACGGAAGAATTCCATGAATAGTAACACAGAGGAAGTTTATGAATAGTAAAACAGAGGAAGTTTGTGTAAAGTAACATAGATGAAGTCTGTGATCAGTAACACAGACGAAATTCTTCAACTAACATAACTTCTCAACTCATCCTTATTATCCTTGGCCTATGATTTGTGTTCTATCATCTGTAGTTGACTTTTATCTTCTGTGTTGACCACTTATCATCTGTGGTCTATCCTCTGTGTTCTATCTTATGTGTGATGACATGTCCTCTGTGTTCTGACGTCATCACAGACGATACTTTTACTCTTTATTCCTCCTTCCCTCTATGTTCTGACGTCAGCACAGAGGATACTTCTACTCTTTATTCATCCTTTTCTTTGTGTTTTGATGTCAACACAGAGGATACTTCTACTCTTTACTCCTCCTTCCCTCTGTGTTCTGACGTCAGCACAGAGGATCCTTCTACACTTTATTCCTCCTTGCCTCTGTGTTCTGACGTCAGTACAGAGGATACTTCTATTCTTTATTCCTCCTTGCCTCTGTGTTGTGACGTCAGCACAGATGATTCCTTTCGTCTGTGTTTTTCACATGCAATCCTCCCCACTTTGACGTGCTATTCTAAGACTAACAACAATTGGAAAATTCATCAAATAGGACATGCACATACACATTTCATTATCCAAATCTTAAAAAAAAACAGAATCATACCGAGGAATTCAATTTCATTGTTTCCATTTTTAAAACATAGTCAGCGTTATTACAAATCAAATTACACATCAACTTAAACCTAAATAAAAAAGATGCTCCATGTTGATATGCTGAATAAACTATTACAAGACTGACTTACTCCAAATTTCTTTAACTAATGCGGAATTTTCGATGCCTTGCAGAGATCACTATCGTCTTGATTTGCACCTGAGGAGGGAAGAAAAGGGGACTGAGCTACACAACTCAGTGGCTAATATACTTACAGCCATCAGCAATTAGCACAAATTCAAGCATATATATATATATTTAAAGATACTAAACAATTCATTCACTTTCAGGTAAACAGAATAATGTAGAACACATATCATCCAAGTGCATCATACTTGACAATTTACAAATGCAATTCACAAACAAATGGCTCGAGGGTTCCATGGACAGAATGGAGAAACCGAAGTTTACCCTATGAACAAAATGAGTCCTTTTTTCAGAGCTCATCTGCCACAGGAGGACAGCCGAGAGAAGGCTCTTGTCAACGTGCACGTGACAAACAGAATGGTTCAGCCTTGACTTGCTGACACACTATGCGTCTCTTAGTATACTCTACAACATCCTTCTTCATTCCTTTCCACTAAAAATGCTCCTTCAAATCTCTATACGTTCTTTTACTCCCCGGGTGCATTGCATAGGGAGCATTGTGTGCCTCATCAAAAATTTCATCCTTCAATTCTTGCCTATTAAGAATACATAATCGGTTCCCTATCACCATTAATCCAATTTCCCTTATCTCTATTTCAGAAAGTTTACCATTTTTATTCTCTTCTCTGAGCTTGCTCAAGTGCTCATCCTGTTCCTGCAATTCCCTAATCTTCTCATTCAATATTGGCCTCACTCTAAAATTAGCCAATACACAATCAG
>JANZXR010000170.1:19684011-19703315 GCA_027575705.1 Erythroxylum echinodendron
TGCTAATTACTGATGGCTATAAATATATTAGCCACTGAGCTGTGTAGCTCAACCCATTATCTTCCCTCCTCAAGTGCGGAACAAGACCACAGTTGATCCTTGCAAGGCATTAAAAAAAACTCCAAAATAGCTAGAAGTCTTTTGTACTAAGTTAATGAACATTTTTTGATAGCTTTAGAGGCATGTCAAACATGAGCATCTTTTGTATTTTTATTTTAAGTTTTGATGTGTATATTGACATATAGCAAACTCTGACTGTGTTTAAAAATGAGAAAGTGAGATTGAATTCCTTTCCATATCTGATTTTGTTATATTTGAAGATTGGGATAATGTAACGTACATGTGCATGTTCTTCTCTGTTAAAATTGCCAAGGTTGTTTGTACTAGAATAGCATGTTAGAATTAGAGAGATTATGTTCTGATTGCAAAGGAAAAATATAGAGGAAGAGTATCAGCTGTGATGATGTCCCACACAGATGCAAAGGAAAAACACACAAACAAAATGAATTGTCTGTGCTGACGTCACACACAGACGCAAATGAAAATATAGAGGAAGAGTATCGTCTGTGATGACATCACACACAGACACAAATGAGAGGCAGATGCAAATGAAAGGTAGACGTAAATGATAGGTAGATGCATTGATAGGGAGACGTAAATGAGAGGCAGATACAAATGAGAGGCAGACGCAAATGAGAGGTAGACGCAAATGAAAGGTGGACGCAAATGAAAGGCAGACGTAAATGAGAGGAAAACGATAAAAGTCAAAGACAAACGATAAAACACAGACAACAGGAGGTCAAACCCAGATGATAAAAGTCAAAGACAGACGATAGGCCAAACACAGAAGATGAAGTTAAGAAGTTATGCTAATTGACCCAAAGCATGTTCATATGCAAATTGGGGACTCACCAATGCTGTCCTTCGACATATTTGGGTTGAAGTGGAGATTAGCCAAAAAGGGGTTAGTTTGAATGCAAGTGGTTGTGTAAAAAGATTGGTATCCGAATGCGATAGTCGGGCTTCAAAAACGAGGTCCGACATTAATGTGGAGCTACTAGAACTGGATTATGCATATGGAGATGGCGCATATGGCTAAAAGAGTTGCACCAAGTATCTTTTTTAAAATAGTTAGAGTAATGCTAACCAAACTGTATCACTGTTTCTAATATTTTTGGATATTGTTTCAAGTTCCAGAATAATGTTAGTGTCTTTAACCTATTTATTTACGAGTTTTAACTTACTTTGTAATTTACTCTTCAAAAATGATATTGAATTTATTGTTCTCATACATGATTGTTGTCTTCTTTTCTGTTAGTTACTCCCCCCAAAGGTGTCGGAAGAGATTTTTTTCCATTTTCATATATTCAAGGTATGAAATACAAGTATCCCACTATCCATATTTGTATGCATTTCAATTTCTAGCATTAATCTGTAAGTTTCAACATGTTTAAAAAGACAATTCTTAAGTTAAAGTCTATTATTAATGCCCTTAACAGTCATTGTAGTTTCTTTACTACATATTTATTTTGATTTCTTAAGATTTGAGTTGAATGGAGTTGTTAAACAATCACAAAATCTACCAAAAGTTTCATATGGGGTAAGGAAATGGGAAGGTCAACGACCTTCCAGTTTAGCACTATGAAAATTTTAGATAGAAAAATGCAGTAGCAAATCTATGTTTCTTATATCAATATTGGGTGTAAAATTGCATAAATAGCAGTTCCACAGGCATGATTAACATGCTTATGGCTGGGCTACAAAATATGATAAGTGGTGCAGCTCTTCCATGCATTTTCTATATTTGATTTCACTGTTTAAAAAAAAAACAAGCCTGAAGGCATTATCAGCGACAGTTTCTTATATAGATTGAGTTGAAATTGGGAGATAAAACTGGCACATTCCTAACTCCTTTTGGTTTTAGCTTAAACCCAGCTTAGAACTCTTCAAATAGTTTCTAGAGGACAAGAACTGTAACCGATGAGCTTATAACTGTAATTACCAGAGGATAAGTAATTATGAATCATACAAATGTAATTATAATTAATAGATGCAATTTTTTAATAATTGCAGTTACTTCTACAATTTAGAACCTTATAATAGTCACAATTTTCTTAGCAATATGAAAATCTTACAACTGAATATTAAAGTGGTAGGTTATTGAATAAAATACAAAAGAGTTCCAATAAACATAATAGTTACATTTGCTTTTGTAACTATTACAATGTCTCCATTTTTTTTATGCTTACATCCGATGATCAAGTTATGAAATCACATGGGGCCTATAAAATAAAAATATAAACACAAATATTAGGAATTATCACAAATTTGCATTATGCACATAAATTTTTACTCATACTTCTTGCGAACAATAATACATCTTCTGAACAAAACTCTTAACCCAAAACACAAAATTTTTGACATATTTTACGACAAAAATAAACTTTGATGTCTTTCACAACTACTAAGTACCTACAAAATACCTTTAATTTGAATATTTATTGATATTAATTTATACGACTGGCATTGCTACAAATAATAGTTGAATTCCTTACTTTATTAACGCATTCATAAAAATCTTGACCAATGTTAGGCTTAACATTTGAAATTCGTAACTTCATCAAGGCATTACAATTGGGGCAATCAATATTCAAAATGTGTATTATATATAGAGATATCAATATTAATTTATATTTGAATCCAATTAAATTATCACATATAACAAATAACAGCTATTTTACCATTGAACATAATGCTTTCTCTTCATAAAATAGAGAATATATCCTTCCATATTCTATTACACTTTCTAAAGAACATTAAGTAAAACCCTTGAATCCATTAACAAAACCTTGACACTCTTCCTATTTCAAATATATAAAAGATGCATACCCAACAAAAGCTACATATACATTATTTCTGCCCATATTTCTTTATCCTGTTACAATATCATCATACAAATATTTAATTATTACCTTAAATGTAGCACTACTATGATTTCTTTTCATAAATTCGCCCAACAAAGAATTAAATGTACAAAATGGTGAAGAGAGGCCACATCATTATGACACCTATAAACTATATTCGATGGGCATATGAGTACTGACTATCTTCGTCATATCATCATTTCATGACACAATTGTACTGAATTGTTCAAAATTCACATCATTTTATAACATATAATACTATTTTTTGAACTTACGCTTTACTGTTTGTTAAATGTTTATATTCCAGTGTAATGAAATAGTTCAAATATGTTAGAATGATCAATACAATAAGTGAACAAAGGAAATTCAATTTTTGCATCTGCAACAATCAAATATATATAAGAGCCAAACATCCGATACCTATCTAAAAAGTTTTAAACCTTTAAAGCTTGTAATCATAAGCAAGGAAAGGGCAAGGTCGTTGTCACCATTGCATTCATAAGAGTCATCATAGATACTATAGCATGTGCTTGAAGTCTCAATCCATACGTCCCAAGCTTAGTCCTTGTACATATTTATCAGAAATATATAAATAGCTATACAAAGTCAGATACAATTTTTCAAATCATATGAAAATAATAGTAGCAATATGGAAGTTCAGACAATTACCAAACTCTCATATGTTCAATTCAAAATCATATGTAGTTAGCCAACCTTGATTTATGAAATTGTATATGGTTCATAGCATACATAGTATAGGTGATAGATAGGTCTTTGAGGTTGGGGTATTAAATTTGGCCAATAAAAAAATAACAACTTTTCACTTGAACATATAGTGATTCTTGGCAACTCCAACTTTTACTTCATCTAACCTCCCTTCCCTTCCTGTACTAAATATACTACAAGATGTTACTAAGTACTAATTTGTTAAAATAAAATTAAAAGCAGTATAATATACAAGAAACCATTAAGCTTACATGTACACAAAAAAACTTCCTACTTAACTCTTCTAACATATATACTTCACCTACATTTTCATATGCAAGGAGATAAGTAAAAGGCTAGTATGATTACATCAGAATAATACAACCATTAACACTTGGTATCTTAATTTCTAAGTGGTAAATAGCACAGTGTATAGAAAGAGGCTAGTATGATTACATCAAAATAATAAACCCACATTTTCATATGTAAGGAGATTCATAAAAGGCTAGTACTACATAAGTTTAAACAAACTGAAATGTTTAAACTAATTCAGGCACCAGAAACATACCTTTACAAATTTCTTGAAGTTTTTTTAGAATATTCAATAAAAAATTAATCAAGAATAAACAACAATAGAGAGCGAGAGTACCAATCGTACCTTAGTCAGCGTCATAGGAAGTATGATGAAAAAAGTTATAATTCTATAAATTTTTAGTTTTCACCTAACAATGAAATCACTCTCTTATGAAGCACCCACGCATAAAATCTCAAAGAACATTTGTTAGTTTGATGGAGCACTTAACTTTGCGATAGAAGAAGCACTCATGCACGAAATCACTCTCTTATGATCATTAGGGAGGGAAAATTTTAGGTTATAGATTAGGGATTTTAGTTTGGTATTTTTAGGGTGATCGATAGAGAAGAAAGTGAGATATGAGATTAGTTGAAACGATATCATTTTAATATCATCAAGAAATAACATCATTTCACTAATCAGATAACCTTCTTTTAATGACTCTAACATGTCTGATTAGTGAGGTCATTGACACGTGGCAATGCCACGTTACCAAATATTAAAGTAGGATTAACGTCGAGCTAGAATTGAAAAAAATGAAATTTGGGCATTTTGTTGCTACTTTTTAAAGTTCAGGCTACAATTGAGCAATTGAAAAATTGAGGAAAGTTTGGGCTTTTTTTATAATTAACCTTATTTTTCAAATCCATATTAACACAAAAATAAAACCTTAGTAGCTACCTTATATTGCCATCGACCTTTGTCCCATTCGTGCCACTAAAAACCTTCTTCGACATTGCATCTCATCACTACTAACTGTTGCAAGCCCTAGCCTTCTCTTTCCTATCATTAAACTGCTCCAACATTGCAACTGCATTTGCCATCCACTTTAGTCATTGTCATCCTTACTTCCATTATTGTCATGTTTCTCCTTTAACCTTGTGTTGCCAGCAGCCTCTTTATCTTGAATTAGTTTCATTTCTATAACATGACAAGGCACACCTCCAAAGTTCACTTTCTGCTATCCATCAAATTTCTCAGAAGACTAGTAGCACCTCATGCTTAGAATGATAATGGGCTAACCCATGGGCCGATCTCATCAATTTTTTAATAATTTTTTAAAAATTAAAAGTGTAAAATATCATCTTTTTTTTAATTGAGTCTAGCTTGGGTTGCCCAAGCACAGGCCTGCCCGAGGCTTAACTCTTCTAAACAAAACAATATTGTTTTGCTTAAAAAAGTTGGGTCTCAGATCGGTTTGGGTATGATTTGGCCCATGGATTGGCCCATTGAAAACACCTAAATTTAGGCCCGTGAGCCAATCCATTGTCATCCGTACTCACGTTGTTATTATCACTTATCTGCGTGACAACTGCCTATTTTGACTCACCACCACTCCAACAATGAAACTTCCAGCTAGTCCTCCATAAGACTAGATTAAATAGTCAATAATTCTTCTCCGAAAATTTTAACCCATCCCAAATATGCACATATGATGAACAGAAAAACTCAACATCTTATTCTTTCAAATAATCAGAGATTTCAAGGTTACCTTTTTTACCCAAATAATCACAAATAGAGATTATTTCAATATTTTCTAACCAAGTATCTCCAAAATCGTTAACAAACAATTTGAATGTAGGATAATAAATGCGATTGTAAATTTTGATAGTGTTGACACCAGTAGAAGAGAAGGACGTAATAGTCACAATGTTTCTAAAAACCCAGGTTAGACATTAATGATCCCATAACATTTTTGGGTTTATGATAAACTTCTAATATTAATCAAATCCATTTTGATCTAAGGTTTAGAATTTTATGTTGAGGATGTTAACCTCAACCTTTCAAATTCAATAATTTAGGGTTTTATAATTAAAGGATATTAATATGAATTTTTTATATTTTAATATTTAGATTTAATTTGTAAACCTTTTTTAGTTCAATTTCAAAATTGTAATCAATATTAATAATTTTTTAATCAAGCTATATAATTAAAGTTGGCCCTAATACCACTGTTGAGAAATCAGAGAAAGATCTAATCCCACTCGCAGCAAAACAAATAGGAAACTTTTTTTGTTTTATTTCCTAGTCAAGATCAATAAAATTCTATAACATGATTAAAACATAAAATATAAAAAAGTATGAATCATAATTCGTATCTTATTTCAAAGTTTGAATTTTTTCTTATCATCCCCAACCGTGTCTGAATTTAGCTCATGTCAACCTTAATAACCACATAACTATTTGGTCTTTGACAATATTCACAGAACGAGTTGAGAGTATAATCGAGCTTAGACCTTTTAGTAATTTAATTGAAATAAAATTCTAATTTTAATTAAACTTTAATTAGAATTAGAATTATGTCTAGTTAAATACTAATTTAGGCCAAATAATGTTCAATATCTCATATTAGTCCTTATTTATTAAATATCTCATGTCTAATCATATAGTTTCTAAAACTTCATAATTAAGTCCAACTTAATTAGAATACCTTTTTCTCTCTCCTATGTCACGACCTAGAACCACATCGTACATATGACAACCCCCGCATATTCGGGCTAAGGATACTAACAGTACCTTTAACCCAACTATGCGAGGCTAACTAGTTATATTTAGAAACATTTACAAACTATTAGATAGTCAAAAGTTAATTTACAAAATTATGAAGCATATCAACATAATTATGAGCCACTATACAACAAAAATACAAAACAGAGACTACCCATATGCAGTAATGCCCCAAAAATGTCAAAGGACTGCAGGAACCACTTAGAGCTTCAAGCTCATTAAATTAACATGCATGGTTGGAAAGCAGAGGGGGTGAGCAGACTATATACTCAGTGAGTAGGAAAAAGACATATATCATAAGTAAAACCCGGTACACAGCAAAATAGTCTAAATAACTTAAGGATAGTTTTACACATCTAACGTGCACATAACCACCCGTGAAGTGAATATGTTGACATAGAAACACATAGACCTAATCTATGACTCATGCCATATTAGTTAGGAACCATATAGGACTATCCTATTAATCACTCTTTTAGTGAACATAGGTTTCAGTTCCAGTACATAAGAGCAGAAAAACATCACATGTAAAATTAAATCTTGTCTAGAAGTCAAATCTCAAAATAAGCCAAAATAGTTATGTATGTCACTACTAGTCGGCCAAACTAGTATGCACAACCACCGATCTCGATGTTGGCTCGACTTTCATCTGTGGTAAGTCTAAACCAAAGTCGACAAGAGCATCATGACCCTAGGTGATGACCTCATCGGTGACCAGACCTCTAGGTATGCATTCACCCACAAGTCCTACAGAAAGTTGTCGTTGCAAGGACTCAATTTTTATGTACCAGCGTCAAGGGTATGGGAGTCGTTTAATCTGTTATGCCTAGCACACGATTGGCCAATCGTTTCCTCACCAATCATAAAAAAATTATATACAAACATTAAGTACAAAAATCAAGTAAGGCACTATGCCTTTATTTATCAGTCCAACTGATAAAATAGAACTTGTCATGGCTGTAAGCCAAAAGATGACACATACATACAGCCTATATGACTCGGTTATGCATATGTAAGTTCCAAAACATTATTTCATGCAATGAAAGTCATCTTTTGCACTCCAAGTGCAAAGTTATTGAAAATGTAGTTTTAGAAAATAAAACATTGTTTGCAAGTGTAAATTTGTTGAAAACAATATCATTCCTCAAAATACGAAAATAAAAACATCAGTTGCACTACAAGTGCAAAAGGTTATTCAAAACAATGCAATTTATTAAATACACAAGTATACTAGCATCTATTTGAGATTCAATTATATTATGCATTACCTAGGTTCAAAATTCACAAACAAGTCATCATGCATGTCTTGGGATGTCCTAATCCCATTTGAGAGATATGTTTTCCACAACTCACCTTAAAAGAAGGTGTCACTCCTTTAACTTCAACAATTCTCTGTACAAGCTCCTTGATCCACAGCTCTTGAGCTTTTATACATACAAATGTAATGTACTTACTACTCAAACATATAACTCATATTTATACACCATTATATAAGTGTATAAAACTTAACCCTTATTATTCATATAAGCTTTCCTTTGAATTTTGCAAGGCATTCAATTCCTTGATCCAATACTTGCACATTTCAAAGCATAATTGAGCACATTTTATCCAAGAACATTAGGCCAATACTCATCAATCTAAGTAACAATACAAGTTTACTTTAAGTAAACATGCAAGCCTCTTTCCAATGCACACCATCAAAATCCTTAAATCCTAAGCCAGGTTCACTTAGGCATTTTATCAATCACCTAAAGGCATAAACTTGAAAGCCTCCTTCTAATGTACTTCTTCCTCATTTTTCATCATCATTTCACATTATACATACACACTTAATATCATAGAGTTCATTTAAACCATCAATTTCAAAAGATATTCAAAATTTCACAAACTTTCACCAAAGGTAGGGCATTTTGATTTTGGCTTAAGAAAACTTCTCCATAACTCATTTCATTCATCTAAACTATGTTTCATGCATATTCAAGCATGGAGAACAACATATCTTAACACCAAACTCAAAATCATAATGTAGAGAGAGATAAGACAAAATTTACCTAAACTTTCCTTTAGTGATATCTTCAAATCCTTTGAGAATTTCTCAAATATAATGATAAATTTGAGTTCCTTGACCCAAAATTAACTTAAAATACCTTGTTTTGGGTTGGAGAATAAAAAACATGGTGAAAATTGGGTGATAGTCGAATTCTTCTTCTTCTCCGCCTTTCTTCGCCTTTCTTCTCCTTTCTTTCAATTAAAACAAAGTCTCTAATTTCTAATGGTGAGGTGCACGGCCATGAGATGAAGAAGGGTCTAGAATGTTGACTCGTCTTTGACCAAACATGGTGAAATTATCTTTTTTCCCTTAACTTATATGAAATTACCATTATACCCTCCAAACTTTTCCTAAATTTGCAATTAAGCCCAAAATTTGAGAATGATCAAAACTTTTATTTTCATTTTGGTCCCCTAACTTTTTAATATAATAATTAAGTCCTTTAACTTTATAAAATCACATATTGGTCCTCCAAGAATTGAAAATTTACATTTATATCCCTTAACTTTTAACAATTTGCAAATAAGCCCTTATGTATATCAACTTTTCCAATTAAACTTTCTAATTGTCCAGTAATTCTATAAGTCATGTCTAATCACCTATAAGGCATTAGAACACATTTAAATCGGCCATCATGGCCATATCCATCTAATGGACTCGATTTTACACACTTGGAAGCTTATATATCAAAAATCTCCAAGATTTCGCATACCGTTGAACTCCAAGTTCATGAAAGGGCATATAATATTATATATCATTGGCCTAAATGCCGAAAGGATTCAAATAAATTTTGAACTCATATATAACCCTGTATATGTAAATATACAGTAGTATCTCCAAGTATAGATTAATACAAAAAGGGCTAAAAGAGTCTGGCATTACTTTCTATCTATTCTTTTTGTATAAATTAAAACCCTAAATCATATTTAAGATTAGATAAATTGAACTCTTTCAATTTATCTTAACTCTCTACATAAATAATTTATAATCATACCTCAAAATTGGTGTCTAGCATTGCATCATGACCACTAAAATATTTAGAAATGTCAAAAGTGGTTTTGATTAATCTTTCAGTGCATGATTTGTCGTAGAATTTAAACCTTTTCATCACATAATATTCTGATTAGACATAAAACTTGAAATTAATAAATGCCTTATCTGAGTCTAATCATGTTAGCTTTCTACAATTAGTAATTGATTTAATCAATGCCATTTAAAAATTATTTTCAAACTGTCATTCCACCTTGACTAGAGATTTCACGAATCAATATTATTCGAGAACAACGAAACATTCTCTCTGATTACTTTAAGCTAGTGATTTCTATATAGATTATTTAATTATCTCCATATAGTTCATGTTATATCTAATTACTACAGGTTAAACTACCCATGGCTAGAATAGGTTATAAGTAGTATCAAAATATATAAATCTTTATACGAGATATTTTAATGATCTGAAGTCAAATGATTACTTATATAATCATCTCAATAAGAATTTTTATGAACATACTAGTAATATTCTTCAATGAATTTGTTCTCTAACAAGCACCCATACGTTTGTTTAAGTATATCTATAATTTACTTTAAGAGATTGATGACTTCCTTCAAAAGGAAAAATATAATGTGTACTAGTCTTTTTACGTTTTATTAATATCTAATCTTAATAGAACAATGACTAGGAACAATTTAAGAATAATACATAAATATAATATAAATCTTATAATTATATCATAATTTCATTTGTTATATATATTTATTCTATAGAATTTTATTATATACATTTAATATGTATATGATAAAGGATGTCTTAATAATTATGTCACTAAATCATAACTAACTAATTATCTACAGGGCATAAACCAATGGGCCATACCCTCAAGGTGCCTTTGTAATGAAATCACATAAACACGACTTATGGTAATTAACATCATTAGCTGATAGAAGTTACATAGGGTACGCAGTCTCCTCGTAAGCCTTGCATTTCTGTGGGTGTCAATGTTATAAATACCATACCCCTACTCATACCAAATTTGGTTCTAATATGGTATTGTATTAGTATCGATCAATATCAGTTATCGTTTCGGGTAATTTTTTAAATTTATAAAATAGTCTCTGAATTTTTTTAAAACCTGCAAAATAGCCCTTCAATATATTGTACTCTGTAATTTATAATTTTAGATCAACCTTGACTCCAAAAATTATAATAATAGAAATTTAAAATAACAACAATTTATTTATTTTTATTAATATTATTTTCACATATTTCACATATAAATAATATCCTTAATTAATGTGAAAATGATCATTTAATCATCATACAAATATAAAATTAAGAACAATATAAAGTATTTTAAATATTACAATTTCATCGTATAATAATTAATAATTACATTAAAACATAAAATAAAAAGAACTATAAATATCCATGAATCGCTAACAATTACAATTTAGAACAAGAGTTCATGTCGAAGAGTCAACTAGAAGTGAAACCTGAAACAAAAATATTTGCAATATATTGTATATGTAGAATTTAACATGTACATCAAATATAAGTGAAATTAAATGAAGAAAAAAAAACAAAAACCTAGAATTTCATTCAATCAAATACTAGCTAAAACTACATTAACCCCTATTCTTGGTACAAAATCCTCATCATTAAGAGGAATCTCTTTATCAGCATCATGCAAATTCATTACACCAAATAATATATTAATACTTTCCCATCCAATATTATCTTCTAAGTCACTCTCATATATCAAACTTAGTTCCTCAAAAGCCCAATCCACTAAAAGATTTATATTATCAGTGCAAATTGAATCTATTAAACTACTTGTTCTATTAAGAGTGCTTGCAAATGATAAAATTAATTTATTAAAATATTATAAAAAGTTATATCTAATTTAATAATGATAATAACATATCATTCCCGAAGTTTTAAATTATATCGAATAAAGACAAAGTCATCCGATCTTTTATGCTCCAATCTATTCTTTTTCTTAAAATGAATGAATTCAAATATGCTCCAATTCTTTTGATGTCCTATTTCACTCACACATTGACTTAGAATTTGAATTGCAAACCTTTGCAATTCTAGAACTCCACTTCTGAATTAGTCCTACCAAGAAACTGTAAGTAGTAAGACAAATAAAAGTAGCGTTATAAACAAAATAAAATGGTGATTAATTTTTAACAAATAACAAAAATGGAAAAATATATCCCTGGATTAATTTTTCTCTTTGAATAATAACAGTTGACATCCTAAAAAGACCAAAGCCTCCTTGTAAATCTCCATTTATGGGCTTAAGATATCTTGTATCATCTTATAGGCAATAATTACTGTAATAGTTAATAGCATTCTTTTATTAACTTTAGTTTTCTTTGTAAAACTTGGTGTGAAATAGACATTAGGATTAAAAAATGCCCTAATTATAAATGAAGGAGAGTAAAGTTGCCTTTCCCATCTTTTATTAATGACTACAACATAAGGTGTCTATAAAAAAGACTTATTTTTTAAATTAGCCTTGATTGCTTCCTTCACCCTCTCTATGGCATCATAAAAATAACTCATTATTGCCTTTTCATCACTATCAGCCAGGCGAAGTGCCTTCACACCAAAAGCTGATAAACTAGAATGAAAAATTGACATCGAGATTAAAATTCAGTATCTTCAAGTATAATTCTGGAAACCTCCAATCTTGAATTAGACCTTACATTCTAGGATACAACCCACTTATGACTTATAAACATTTGTCTCAACTCTTTCTTCATTATAATAAAACACTGAAGTGATAAAAAATTTGTTATAAACGTTGTAATAGTAGGATCTTACAAATTCCTACCAGTGTGAAATACTTTCTCATTAAATTTAAGACCCATACACGGTTATAGATGAACTTGGTCACTCTTTTGGCTTTCTGCATAGTTCATCAATAATAGGAAAATACCTAACATCTCCTATATTTTCTAACATCAAGTCAAAGTAATGTGCAACACAAGAAGTCCAATAAAAAGAATTATACTTGCTTTGCAATCTTCTTCCATCTACTTTATAAATGAAATCATTATCAGTAATGAATTAAACAATATTTTCTGGCTCAACTTCATTCACAACTTTATCTAATATTTCAAATAGGGTATCAACATTCCTAACAAGGCCAGATGCATCAATAGACTTAAAAAATATTAAGTCCTTTGCAAAATAAACCAAAAACTTAATAATAAGCTAGCTCATGTCTTTTATTCGTCTAACCATCATACAAGATTGAACACCCAAAAATAGCCCAAGTCATTATTCTTTTATCCAAAATCTCTATATTCTATCTTTCTCGTGTTGATAATCTTCAAGGAAAGTTTTCATCTGTCATTTCATATCATGACTCACTTTTTTACAAGGCTCGACATTACCTTTAACTTTAGTTAAATGCTTCTTTAATTTGGTGTTTCCTCTACCTTTCAAATACTTGTTACAAAACAAGTAAATGGTATTGCTTCATTCCAAGAACCAATCTAGCATACCCCAAGCTGGATCATTGAATCTTCCTAAAGTGGTTAAATTACCGGGAGTACTTGAACTTCTTTCCATTTATTTGCAAAAATAAATAAAGACATATATCAAAATTAACTCAATGACTTTATATCAAAATAAAGAACACATAATCTCACTATCAACGACTATCATAAAATATGTCTTGTTTAACTCAAAAGTCCAAACTAACATTAAGACACATACATCTTATACATAATTACATAAAACACATATGCCTCTTATCTAATATAAGTCATTTTGTATTATTACATCATAAACAATTCAATTATATCCATCACAATTCACCAATAAGGCAAATGTCAAAAATTCAAGTGTTCATCATACATAATTACACAATACACATATATGTCTTATATGATATAACTCATTTTGTATGATTACATCAAATACAATTCAATTTCATCTAACACAATTTGCCAATAAATCAAAAACCAACAATTCAAATTGTCAACATACACAATTACATAATACACATATACATCTTATATAATATAACTCATTTTGTATGATTGCATCATACACAATTCAATTTCATCCAACACATTTCTCCAATAAGTTAAAAACTAAAAATTTCAAATATTCAACGTACATAATTACACATACATATATACATAATTACATTATTCAACCATAAACTAAAGACATACACATACATCTATAACATATTCAACTTTAACCATAAATTATAATTGTAAGATTACAAATTACTTATGTATTAATTTTCTTTATAATTGACAATACCTAAATTACATTGAAATTGAACCAACTGACACAAATAATTCCAACTTTCAAACCCAAATTGTTCAATGCATTAATTTTCTTAATAAATTGGCAATGCCTAAACTACATTGAAATTGGACCAACAGACATAAACAATTTTAACTTTTAAACCCAAATTTTCTAACTCATCCAAAAAAGTCCAACAATTTTAACTTTCAAACCATTCATAAAATACACATGACACAACCAAAACACAATGCAATTACAATTTAGAGTAGAAATAAGTAATTCAAAAATAAAAAAATTAGAATTTGCAATTTAGGTTAGGTAAGGTCTAGTTAGGTTACGTTAGGTTGGGTCAATCAGTTCGATTCGATATAGATCTGGCAAATAAAAATGGTGATTCCTGTCTAGTTTCCATATGACCAGCGGGAAAACGTTGGACTGGGGCAACGACATGATGTTGGCCAAAGGTGGAGAGCAATAGGCATAGTAGGTAGAGGTGGAGAGTAATGGCTTGGCATCGGGTAGGATTGGGCTTGGGTATGTCTGACGGTAGAGCATGGTGTGGTGAGACTACAATAGCTGCCAATGGTGGCGTGTTACAGTAGGTAGCTGGGGATGGTGAACGTTGGAGGGAGGGAGAGGAGAATGTTTTTGAAAATGGTAAAGAGGAGATAAACATAAAAAATTGAAAATGGCATAAAATAAGAGTCTATGTGGGTGAGTTGTTTTGTTTGTGTTTATTTTTTTACAATTTAGTCCCTAAAAAATTTAAATTTTATGTTACCAAATATTGGCTAGTACCAGAAGAAAAATTTTGTTGGGATAACCATAGTTGCATGCATCACATGTATATGGATGCAGCGGAACTGTCGAAATCAAGATTCCGACACCATGATAACCCAAAAACCACAAGATCATACATGCATGCAAGGATATGTAAAGAACATTAAATATACTTCTCCTTTATTGTTTCTTCTCCTTGTTTGGGTTGTTGAAAACATAAAACCCTTCCTTGATCACCCAAGAACATGCAAAGAAGGAAGATGAAACAATGTATAAGGGTTTTAGAGCACCAAACTTGATGAATTCAAGTAGACGTTCAAATGGTAGATAGATCAAGGTTATCTTACATGTATGTTGATTTATACAACAATTGCATAAATTGTATGAAGATAACTCAAGAACTCTTCTCACTCTCTCTAGAACACTTCTGGAACCCTTTCTTTATCACTTGAGTGTGTAAGAAGTGGAAGAAGCTTGTGTACAGAAGTGAAGAACTCACTTATATATCATTTCATGGCCTCTATCACGATCGTGGCCTATCTCACCTTTCGCCACAATCATGGACCTATGAGTCACGATCGTGGCCTGATTAAAATGTCCATGCACACTATATTTTTCATATGATCTTTTATGCATGTGACCTTTAAGTTTTTAATTATTTTAGGCACATGAATTAACTTTTAATTCAATCAAATCATGAAGGATTTTATGATGCCAATTTGCCAGAATATAACTGGATTAACACACGAACTCTTTGATAGTTAATTATCTAACTTATGAATCTTTCCATAGACAATTTCCGTGCAATTTGTCCTTTCACCATACTATACCCCACTTGGTTCAGAGTATGGATTGTGTGCTAACTCCCAGTAGAATAACTGTGTCATATCTAGTCCAAGTGATGTTAGTTCTTATCCTCGGATCTCATTACTCTATGTGTCATTGAAGACTCTCTTTATGAAACATAATTGCTCTGGTCAGAAACTCCCGAGTAATGACCCTAACAAGAGGTCGTGGTTATCATCTCCTTTTATCAGGAGTGGTAAATCCTTTATTGACTACCCAATTACCTTCGAATACAAATAGCTGTACCTAATCATCACCCTAAGAGCAACCTCATCTTGAGGTAACAAAGAATGATGTTAAAGTACAGGATTAATATCCAAGATATTCTTAAGTACCTCAAGTATAAGGATATTTGCACCATTGCTATGATGAGATTAATCATTGACATTTGATAGATCATCCATATGATTATCTCATAGCGGGTCATCTGATGTACTTACTACTCTTAGTAAGCATTCATATGTTAACTCTAAACATCTCATGTTTACAGTTTGCGAGATCAACTGTTTGATCAAATTAAGGAGTATAATATATGCTAGTCTATCTGGATTAATAATGTCCTGTCTTATTAATCCTATGATCGGGGTTATTTAGATACTAACGTAACTGAATATGATAGGAATCACATTATCATGACCTCATCATGATTTCCTTCATGCTATGTTTTATATCATGGACTTCATTTATTTGATTTAAGTTCGACATCAATTCATATATAAATGAATGTCAAATTAATGAAAATTGGCTTTCACTTTATTAATCAAAATAAAATATGTACAAAAGTGCTAAAAGTGATTACCTTTAGAGCGCTACTCTAACAAATTATACCTAAAATCCGAAATTTGATCATCCATATAATAACCTATAAGTTACTATTTTCATGCGTCCAAAAACAAAATAGAAAAATAATTAATTCATCCATCAATTTCCAGCAGAACTTTAACATCAACACTACATTCAATCCATCCCTAATCAATCATCATAAAATTCTGCTAACATGTGCCATAATAGATCAGTATTTCACTAACTTGTTTAACCTAAATGCCACCTTAATGTATTAGGCCTACTTTGCCTCATATGCATGGAAGATCATCTCAAGAACAAGGTAGGAGTAGGATGGTTTTCAGTAAAGATAAGAAGATAATAGCAATTACAACGATGTTCTGCTTCTATAACTATCTTTATGAAGGATTTTTTTCATAGATTTTGGTATGGCAATTGAACATAATTTAGGCAGAAACATAAAGATGTGAGGGAGAAGTAAGTTCTCTACAGTGAGAGGAAGAAGAACAATAGATTTTCAATAGAAATCAACAAGTGAAGAGGCTTTGCCAAGTGTGTGTCATGTGGTTTGAGTGGAGGATAAGTTTGAGGACACTTGTCAAGTGTTTACGCCAGCTACATGTCCTCTTTTTAAGCTACCTAATGTCACTTAGTTCCTAAGCCATTTGTCACTTAATTCTACTACCATATGTTACTCAATTTATAGGCTTAGTCATCCTAAATTTCTACATGTCAACTTATCTTGGTACTTGATATTTTTTCTAGTTTAAATGTACATTTTAATCCATCAATCTTCCAATTATGACAAATAACTCCAAATTACTAATTGTAATCCATTAATTATTTTTATTGGTAAATCAAAATACAAGACATTAGAAATGCACAATGATGTCACAATTATTTTGAAACTTTCATACCCTGGAATATGTCAATTGAGTGCAATTTTTCTAAATAAAAATTCATGTGTCTAAGTAATCTTGGACATATGAATTCTAGAAACTGAATATTACACATGGGGAGTGATGTCTTAACGCTATAAGAGATGGAAATGATTACAATTTATATTTATAAAAGAAAATGGCATAGGAGTATTATAGGCCAGTTATATTGCATTTAGTAGCTAATTCTTACATTTGGCATATTTTTTTCACTATACTCTCGTGAGATAAAATTTATTGTTTTCATAATCATACTTGCATTTTTTATTTAGGTATCACACTATAGAAAAGGCTTAGCGACTGCCTAGACAATTTAAGATCCTACACATTAACGGATGTGTAAAAAGACTAGAGTGGACACCATTTCCTTATCATTGCACATAGCTCCCTAAGGGCATACACACCTAGGAGGTAGTAAACACTAGTGTAGGCACCCTTAGCCCCACCACCACCTCTAATAGAGTCACTAATTCCTGTAAAGGTGAAGCAATAACTAGATCACTAAATGCTTGATTTCACTATTAAAGCACAATAAAAGAGGTACTAAGCCTTCTACTCTAAATAGTTTAAGGTGCCCCACTTCATCAACTAGAATGTCCTTAAATAGGTGAATCTCACTAACAAGTTACACAAGATTACCTTATCTAATGAGTGATCTGATGTCTTTGAATACCATGACCCATTCTATCAAGAGTTAGCACTAGAGTTCATATATAGCCTTCATAAATAGCCTAGAGGTAGATGGCATGAAGACCTCATTGGTAGACCCATTAATGCTTCATTGAGTATACTATAAGCTACAACTAATTCATAGCCCATCTATACTCTATACTAAGTAGTGAACAGGGTCATTGGCACCAAGTAGGATTTACATTGACTATGACCTTTTAAACATAGATGCAAGGAGTTAATAGTAGTCATTAACCTTACCCCTTATAAAATATAAGGATTTGGTTCAGGTTCCCATATGATATTTGTGTATAAGCCTCATGTCTATTGTTTTTGTGTGGGGAGGGAGAGGCAGGATGTCATCATTAGGAGGGATATGTTTCTCTTATATTTCATGTGTCATAGGTCAAAGATCCACTTCACCATGCTTTTCATATAATTAGTCCAAGGCTACTTTAATAAAGCTAATTTTAGGATCATTAATGGAGGCTTTATAATCAAATGATTGGCATATAGACTAAAAGTACCTTTGGAGGATATGGAGCTTACAGTGGAAATGATTCCTATGCTTGTTACATTAGAGATCCTTAATGTGATGTGGATGATTGAATTGAGAATAGATAACTAAGTACAATATTTTGCACTTATTGGTGAACCATTATGAGTGGATGAGGAGGTGGCTACTTAAGAGGAACATATCATAGGTCTAGGGCTTAACAAAGAGCCTATAATACTACTACCACCATCAATACCTCCACCATCAGTATTAGAATCATAACTAGTTACCTGAACGGATATAGAAGAGTACATGCACTGGTAAGGTGACATTATGATGCAAAAGCCCAACATCTGGGAGTGGAGATTTGACCTTTACCAGTGTGACCACTAGAGATAAATGCAGGAGTGGAGATGGAGCACATACTAGCAACTATAGTTAGGGAAAACTTTGAGGAGCTTAGGGAGCCTAAGAATGATAGAACGCATAAGGAGCTTAAGGCCCTAGCTTGTGAGAAGCATGTTGAGGATATTAATATTGAAGAGTTGGAGGATATTATTGCAACAACTAGAGAGGAGACTATTATTCCCAATAATGGTATGATGATGGAGGCAGTTGAGTCCTTTATAGGGAGCTTGATGGAGATGCTTTTGTTCAAGGACTTATATGACTAGCAAGTGATAATGCGTTACCACTTTTGATACCACCAACTCTCAAAGACCATTTATCTATTTTTTGTCCTTTTATGGTTCATTG
>JANZXR010000170.1:19703415-19719154 GCA_027575705.1 Erythroxylum echinodendron
GCCTTTTAATGTTGGACCCCACACCTCACCCGTAGGTGTTTGCAGTTAGGTCAATGGTAAGAGGCGTCCACGAAAGCGGAATAAAACCGTGAGGTTGCGAGGTCGAGTCGCAGCCAAAGCAGACAATTCTGATTAAGGTTGGATGCTGCGGTATCACCCGCAAACACACGCCGCAGTATCACCTGCAAACACCTATGACGAGGGATTATTTAGATACTAACATAATTACACATGATAGGAATCTCATTATCATGATCTCATCATGATTTCCTTCATATTATGTTTTGTATCATAGGCTTCATTAATTCGATTTAAGATTAATATTAATTCATATATAAACGAATATCAAATTAATGAAAAATGCCTTTCGCTTTATTAATCAAAATAAATTTTTTACAAAAGTGCTTAAGGTGTTGCCTTTAAAGCACTACTCTAACAAATTTGATATTTACCGGTACCAAAAATGTTATTTTCGTACCATCTTTTGACCAATACAATACCTTCTTATTGGTGCAGTATGAAACTCATAGGTTTTGGTGGGTACCCATAAAAGACATAGTACTCGAGAATAAACTTACATCAGTAATCTTTTAATTTACCACCCAAAGACAAACCTATTAAGTATTAACTCGTATTACTTAAATCAGGAACCTTTTAATCCATTGGAAATATGGCTTAAAATTATCGAAGTGATATAGCACTTCCAAAGAAATTCAAGCATGAAGGCCAACCCACGTATCTGATTAAACGTAAGCAACAAAATCAGATCAACTGCTAAATGAAAGAGATCTGGAAATAGATCAAGATAGAGATACAAATGATGAGAAAAGCACCTCAATTGTTCAATATGCAGCGGAATTAAATACCCTTAACTTGCAAGAACTAATGAGAAACAATCAAACAAAATATATGACATTATTTACATAGCACAGATAAATCAAGAGACACCAAGATTTTAATTTCGAAAACCCCTCAATGCAAGGATAAAAACCGCAGGTTGTCAAGAATAAAGAAACAACTCCACTATGATCAAAATAAGAGTACAATAGAGTCTCAATCAAGTGCACAAATTAGTGCTAAACTAAGAACCAAAGCAACAAAGCTTATAATAGAGAATCACGAAGATGAGAAGATACCAAAAATAACAGCTCAAAGTGAACTAAATTGCTTTTACACCAAGCAATGAATGGATGATCCAATTGCTGAAAATAAAGAACCAAACGTTCCAAACCTGTTGACTAAATTTCAGCTCGATCCAGTGGTTAATGAATTTTAAAACATTCCAATCTAACTACCTTGTGAAGAATATGCAAAAATGACTTTTCCTCTCCTTTTATCTTACTAGTTATTATTGTAACTTGAATATCACTCCACTTTGTTACCCTAATCTCCCCTCTCCACTTTACTAAGTGAGATACATAATGGGCTTTTAATTTAAGCCTTTCTTTATGTAATAAGGGAGCCTAAACCTAACATATCCCTTTTTCACGACTATATAGAGACGACAGCCAACTCGGCGATCTCATAACATGTTTCAAACTTCCATCTTGGTATTGTTTTAGTCATCATATTGGCAACATTATCATCTGCATGAATTTTTGCCAATTCCAATAGCTTATAATCCAAAGCATCACATATCCAATGACATCACACATTAATATGTTTAAACCTCGAATTGGAAAGTTGGATTCTTACCAAAACGTATAGCACTTTGACTACCACAAAACAATATGTATTGATCTTGGGTAAAACTAAACTCTTGCAAGAATTTCTTTATAGCAACTCCTAACATGCTTCAGTAATGGCAATAAACTCCGCCTCTGTTGTAGACAAAGCTACACACTTTTACAACCAAGATTTCTAAACCACAACTCCACCTGTAAATTTAATTAAATAACCTGAAGTAGATTTTCTAGAATTGGTATCTCTAGCCATATCTGAATCTGTGTACTCCTCAAGGATAGGCTTATCAGCTCCAAAACAAAGTATCATAAAAATAGTACCACAAAGATACCTTATAAATCATTTTACAACATTCGAGTGCTCTCTACCTGGGTTTGACATAAATCTACTAACTGTACCAATAACATATGCTATATCTGGCCTTGTGCATATCATTGTATACATCAAACTACCCACCGTAGACGTATAATGAACCTTTTCATATCTGACTTCTCAGTTTCATATAAAGGACTTTGTTTAACATTCAATTTAAAATGAGTAGAAAAAGAAGTGCTTACCACCTTATCATTTTTCATTTGAAATCTCTACAACACCTTTTTAATGTAATGTTCTTGAGATAGCCAAAGCTTCTTCCGCTTTCTGTCACGCAAAATTATTACGCCAAGAATCTACTTAGCAACTCCCATATCTTTCATAGAAAAAGATCCACCCAATTGCTTCTTTAACCTGCCAATCCTGAAAAAAAAATTCTAATAATAAGCATGTCATCAATATATAATAACAAGATAATGAAATCATCACTAAAGAAATTTTTAATAAAGACACAATGATCAGAAGTAGTCTTCTTGTAGCCTTGCTCACACATAATAGACTCAAACTTGTTATACATTGCCTCGGATCCTACTTCAAACCATAAGCTCTTTGCCTGCAACATGAAAGCCATCAGGTTGGTTAGTATAAATCTCTTCCTCTAAATCACCGTGGAGAAAAGCAATCTTCACGTCCATTTGCTCTACCTCTAAATCTAGAGTAGTAGGTAAACTCAATACAATTCTAATAAATGACATCCTTACCATAGGAGAGAAATTTTCATTAAAGTCAACACCTTTTCTTTGACCGAAGCTTTTTACCACCAATCTAGCTTTATATCTCGGAGATGTAGAATTACTTTCATGCTTCACCCTAAAAATTCACTTATTTTCCAAGGCCTTTTGACCCTCAAGACACTTCACCAAATCAAACGTATGATTATCATGCAAGGAATTCTTTTTGATCATGCATCGCATCTAGCCACTTTTGTTTTCTTCACTCTCCACAGCCTCTTCAAAACACTCAGGTTCTCTCCCATCAGTCAAGATCACATACTTATTATATGAATACCTTTTAGATGGTTGTCTTTGCCTATTAGATTTTCTGAGTTGAGCTTGTGTTGGTTTGGGTGCATCATTTAAGCTCTCATCTTGTGACTTATGTTGATCTTCACTATCATTTATTGTAGCATTAAGCCCATCTCTAAGCTGCTTATTATCAACATAATTATGTTACGCATCACGCTGAACATTACCCTCGTTAGCATCTAGATTGTGAATAGGCAACCACACTGGATCATCATCAAACAAATTATTATCTTTCATAGATGTTGTCTTCTCCACCTTATCAATGTCATTAATAGTTTGGTCTTCCATGAACTTCACATCACGATTTTTAACAAGCTTCTTAACAAAATCATACAACCTGTAACCAAATTCATCCTAGCCATACCAATAAAAATACACTGCCTTGTCTTTGCATCCAACTTGGATCTTTCATCCAAAGACCCACAAGTGATTATAATTGACATCCTTGCTAAACCAAATTTTATCTAGCACCTCACTATTCACAGAAATCGCAAGACGAAGATTAATAACATGCATCTCTATGTACAGTGCCTCACCCCAGAAATTTTTAGGTAATTTTGCTTCAGAGAGCATACACCTAACCCTTTCAATCAATGTCCGATTCATTCTCTCAGTTAAACTATTAAGTTGAGGAGTCTTAGGTGGAGTCTTTTCATTTCTTATACCCTGTTACTTGCAATAGGCATCAAAAGGTACACAATACTCACCATCATTATCAGTATAAATGCACTTTAGCTTCTTGCCTAACTGCCTCTCAACCAAAGCATGAAATTGTTTGAATTTCTCTGGCACTTGGTCTTTTGTTTTTAGAGTATAACACCAAAGTTTCGTGGAATAGTCATCAATAAAAGTAACAAAGGAGAGAGAATTGTTAAAAGATTTTACCTTCAATGGGCCACAAATGTCTTAGTGCACCAACTCAAGCAACTCTGACTTCTTTGAAGGAGGATGCTTCTTAAATGACACTATAGTTTGCTTACCAGCCATGAAGTGAGAACACCTCTCCAATTATGCACTCTTCATTCCTAGAAGCACATTTTTTTGGCTAAGCAGTTTATCCCTTTTTCACTAATATGACTAAGCCTTGGATGCCACAATTTGATACCTTTATATCCAAGGCAATCACACTGTCTTTAGTAACTGAAACTTTTTTCCAATACAACTTAGATATTTTCTTTCCTTTGGCCATAACTAAATTGCCTTTAGTGAGCTTCAATTTTTCAAAACCAAAATGGTTATCATAACCTTCATCATCAAGCACCTGAATAAAGACTAAATTAAAATGGACATCTAGAGCATGTTTGACTCTTTTAAGCAATAGCCTGACTCCTATGTTGGTTTGTAGACAAATGTCACCAATATTAATCATTTTAGATATGCCATCATTACCCATCTTTAACGTTCCAAAGTTACTTGATATGTAAGATGTAAAGAATCCCTTCCTTGGTGTAACATGTAAAGTGGCAGCACTGTCTGCTACCCACATGCTTTCATCTGATATAAGATTAATTGTGTCATAGTCACAAAGAGGAACAAGATCATCACTCGTAGCAGTAGTAACATGATCATTATCATCATTTTGACCCTTCTCCTTCTACTTACCCTTCTTGCCCTTGTTCTCTTTCTTCCACCTAAACAATGCTTTTTAATGCGCCCCATTTCATGACAATAATGGCACTCTAAATTCTTGTACCTAGACTTAGACTTACTCCTACTCTTCTCTCTACTACCCTTCGATTCATTTTTTTTACTTCTCCCCCTATTTTTAGTGACAAGTATCTTTAGATTGAGATGAAGAACCCTTTGCCTTCCTTCTTATCTCTTCATTAAGAGCACCACTCTTTGCTATTTGCAAAGGGACAACACCATTAGGGGCTGAATTTGTCATTGAAACTTAAAATGTCTCCCAAGACTCAGGCAAAGTGTTCAAAAGCCATAGTCCCAAAACCTCATCATACCCATTCTTGACGATTGATCTAGGAGCCCTTGAAGTTCATTCAAGTGATTTAAAATAGAAGTCCTATCCTTGTATCTCAAATTCGTTAGACAATTTAGGAAATACAATTTGTTGTTCCCCGACTTAGAGGTATATAAGGACTCAATCTTCTCCCATAAAGTTCTTGCATGTGTCTCATTAGCAATATGATTATACACATTGTCTTCTAAATATTGCTGAATAAAACGAAACACCTGTTGATGTTCAAAATCCCAATCCTCATCAGACTTGGAATCTGGCTTTTGAATAACAAACACAAGATGCATATTCTTCAAAAATAAGAAATCCTTTATCTTGCCCTTCCATAAATGATAATTAGTACCATTTAAACAGACCATCTTGTTTGTATTTATCTCCATCATTCAAGCAAGTTAAACAACTCTAAAACCAAGGATCTGATACCACTTTGATGAGAAAAGCACCTTAATAACAATATGCAGTGAAATTAAATTCCCTCAACTTGTAAGAATCAATGAGAAACAATCAAACAAATTTATTGTAGTAATTCAATAGCACAAATAAATCAAGAGACACCAAGATTTTAACGTGAAAAAATCCCTCAATGTAAGGGTAAAAACAACTGGTCGTCTAGACTAAAGAAACAGCTCCACTACAACCAAAATAAGAATACAATAGTCTCAATAATGTGCACAAATCAGTGTTAACAGCCAACTAAGACTCGAAGCAACAAAGCTTACAATAGAGAATCAAGAAGAGGAAAAAAACACCAAAAACATAAGCTCAAAGTGAACTGAATTGCTTTCACACCAAGCAACGAATCGACGATCCAACCGTTGAAAATAAAGAATCGGATGTTCCGAACTTTCTCACCTAATTTCAGCTTGATCGAACTGTTAATGAATTCGCAAACACAATTTCAATCTGACTACTCTATGAACATACGAAGTTGACTTTTCTTCTCTCACTAGTTGCTGTTCTAACTTGAATGTCACTCCACTCTATCACCCTAATCTAATCCCTTTCCACTTTATTAAGCGAGACATATGATGAGCTTTTAATTTTGAATCTTTCCCCGCATGGGAAGGGAGCCCAAACCCAGCAACAAACATACGTGAATGAGTTTGGATTTGAAACTGGAAATTCGCAGAAAGGAAGTGAAGAGAAGAAAGAAGCGAGGACGCAAATACTTTTGATTAAACTATAAAGAACTGGGAGTGGAGGTGGAGCTGAAGTGGGGATTGAGATTGTATATGGATAAAGAGACACGGCTCAGATGGAACAATTGGGGTCCACAACCTTCCTTCTCGGTTTGTCTGATCCAACGAACTCTACATTCAAATTTACCCTCCTTGCTCTGTCAAACGACTCTTTGGAAAGTGTTACTATTAGTCAGATCAAGCTGTTAAGTTCTCTTGGATTTCAGATGAACAAAATGAGTAGACCCGACTAGATTATATTTCATGAGCAGGATCGAAGAAATAGAACAAACAATCTACAAATCTAAGAATTTCATGGTTGCAACATCTCAACTCATCTTTTTCATCTTAAGCTATGGATATTCTATTTTTCCTTTGTCAATATTTCCAGAACTGTTCTGTTACTTCACGTCTTGTGATACATGCATATCTTGAATAAGCAATCCAATAAAGCATATTTCACGGGGACCAAAAAACAAGAAAAAAGACTACACAATCGCCTTGTTGTGTGGAAAGAGTGCAGAACAAACTAAACATCACATCAAATCAGACAAATACTTCCAAAATGATTGACTATCCAGTATTTATGTACACCATATGAACATTAAGACTCTCTAGCACAAGCCTATAAAAATCCTTGATTCCACAAATAAAGAAGGGATGAACGACACATAGACGATGGTCTACGCTGGCACATAAACATGCTCGCATTTGTCCTCCAGGTAGTAATATGCAGGATTCGGAAGCTTAAAAATGCGCTCTCCCAATATCGGACCTGCTAAAGCATCCATTTGGCTGCTGATTATACTTGAGATACGAAACCCCTCTTTCTGCAATACTTCCCTTCGTTTATGGAAGTATCCATTGCTACCCATTTGCATTTCTTCTTCTGATCTACAAGGGTGGTGAAAATTTTAATTCATTTATAGGGTTTATCATATATGAAAGCAAGCTCAATCCATTTTCTTTGCAGAATACCAATATGTCATGCAATCTTTAAGGTAACTACCAAGTAGGGATCCTGCAAACTCTCCCACAAATTGTATCCCTAAGCTCCCTAAATCAATTAACTGATTGCTTCCCAAAACATCCATAAACCAGCAATCTGAAATTGCTATAACTTCCCTCGTGTCATAATTATAAGAAATGCATAATCTTTAATAGCTTATAGCCTCGTCCTAGTATATTAGAGGCTGTGAATTAGTGAATTAGAAGGTCTGGAGAAGAAAACAAATCTGAAGGACCTTAAAGAATGACCAGATGTAGACAAAGAGCAGAAAGTATTACCTCATTATGATAAACAACCAACCACCGTATCCAGCAGTTGTAAGTTGCTCTATGGTGGCATTTCTTTCTTGCTCAGGCCTTTTTGAGAACAAAATCAAAGACCAACCACTAGCTTGAAGTTTGGTGTATAATTGTTGAAAAAGCATTTGCTTCAAATGTTTCACCTCTTTGAAACAAACACTACAGAATCTGTATCAAAAGAGGATGATGGAGACCTAATACCTCACTTTTGAATATTAAATACTAACTCAGTGTATGATTACCAAAATTGATATTTGATGAAAGAACAAGCCACAAGAAAACCATCAACCAACTTTAACATGCAATTTAGAAGACACAGCATAGATCAACACTGTAAACAGCTACCAATAAAGTTTATGATCTAACAGATAGAATCCCATTATAAGTTTGGAAGCAGTTGCTGAGAAGGCAAGCAAGATGGTCAGGAATTTCAGGTAATTACCCATGTTGCAATAGATGTCTGTTACCGGAATTCAAAGGAAGAATGTCATCTAAGTCCATCAACACCACATCTCGACCGTCATCTGATGGCACAACACTGCCAAAGTATCTCTCAACCATCCACAAACTAACATTTAGATTTCTTTTATATTGACCTTCCATTATTTGGTGTATGGCAAGATTTCTGCAAGCTGTAGGGAAATCATCTATCCCCAATCCATTCAACTCCGCATGCTGCATAAAAAGCCTGCAGTATTTGTAGTCATCAATTGGTTTTTGGATCTCAACAACACCTTTATTGCTATTCTGACAGGATTGCAACATTATGGTTAAAGCAATCAGCAAGGTGATCAATAAAACTCCAACAGTTACAAGAGCAGCTATAAAGATTGTAGCAGCAAAAGATGTCATGTAGAACCCAGACTCCACAACAAAATGGCTTCCAATCTCTGTACAAAGAAAGATAGCAAATTAATGTTTCAATAAATTTGGACCAAAATAACATAAGAAGAAGTATTCTAATCCAAACTTAAAAGATAGCAGAAGTCCAAAAGTAAGAATCTGCAAAAGATTTGTCAACCAATCACATGCCAACTAACATGGGAAATGTATAATCAATTTTCAGAGATCTAAATTTTGTATTGATGAAATGATACATCGTATCCACGCTACAGATAATCCATGGTCAGTGTTGTTTTAGATAAAGCAAAGCAACATGACAGTGAATAGCAACGTATGTATGGGTGTATATACGTTCATTTAGGATGCATTTGCGCATATCAACCAAAGGTTGACTGACCTTTTTATTAAAGCATCGGATCAAGGTTCAGCATACATGTCCCAGAGCCTTTCACAAAAAAATTTATGGCCCCATTGATATGGCGGGGTGTTTTCATCACTGAAGTTATAGATTGAATATGGACATCAAAAAGTGATGCTTACCAGAACCTCCCCTACTCGAGAGACTCTGAACAGAGTACTGCCTCTCCATTTGACGGGCGTAAGCTGACATTATACGTGTCTAACCAACAATAACCAGTTCAAGTAATCTGTTGCAATAAAGATCGTCCTTTCTTTTGGACGATTACAAACATCACCTGAAAAATGACAATACTGATTTAATGACTTAATGAGAGAGAACCTTAAACTGGACCTTATCACGAGCCATGGAAACGTCAAGAAACAACCTCCAGATCAAGAATAACGAGCAAATGAATTGAGCATTCCAACCCCTATCAGCTCCACATTTCTTCACTCCAAACCTGTCACATCCAACAAACACGCAAATTGGAGAAAGCTACAACTGTATCACCATAATTCTCGTACTGATCCACATCATAATTCGCCCACAGAAAACAAAAGTATAATCAAACTTTCAAATCCAAAAACCAAATGATCAGCTGGTTTTGAACTAAAAGGCATGAAAGGCCGAACTGGGTTCACAAAAATCTTCCATCAGATCATGCCAATAAGACAACTTTAAGTAAAGAAATCTCTAGAAAATCAAGAAGGAAAAACGCAATCTTTAAGACAATCTGGAGAAGTGTACCAGAGACATGCAAACCGAGTCCAAGTAACATCCTTGAAAAACTGAAACTAGGTATCTTATAAACAGAATTGCCAAATCACAGAACGAGAGTAAGAAACAACCTGGGAGCGCGGCTTGGAGGTATCAAAAAAGAAAAAGTAGATATTTTATTCGAAGGAAGATGGAGAAGTATACATTTTTCATTTTCATATTAACCAATTATACAAGCTGTTCCTGGACCCGTCCACCAACGGGAAGTTTCCTTCCCATCCCACGCTAAGATCAAAATACCTTTCAGCCCACTGAAACATCACATATTTTCAATTAGGGAACATTTGGTTCTATTTTATTAAAATTCATATATTATATTTTTACTAAAAATTAGAGATAAATTAATTTTACAAACTATTTTTAATATCTTATAAGTATTTATTTGTAATGTTAATAATTATTCATTAAAAATAAAAAATTTATTTACTTATAGACAATATTAAATTATATTTAGAATTATATACATAATATTTCAAAAAATTATTCATAAATAAATATTTTAAAAATTACCCGTTTTAAGATATTTTGAATTTTAAAATATATTTATTACATAATTATCAATTTTGTAATATTTTAAACAAATTATATAAAAAAATTTTAATTAATTATAAAATAAAATAAAATAGATAATTATATTATATTATCATAATTATTACTAATGATATATGATTAAATATTTTATATCAGTTAATAGTAATACTACATTAAGAGAATAAATGAAAACATATGAAAAATCTAAAATAAAAATAAAACTAGAAAACTCAACTAAACACAGTTTTCCACTAAATTGAGAAATAAAACAAAAAATAAACCCTAAGGTATCAGTCTAATTTTTAAAGGTGTAATATATGCATTCTAATTGATTATTCAGGTAGATAAAAATAAAAAGTTTCAAAATAAGATAGTATTAGTTTTTTAATTTATAATTTTAGATGTAAAATAATAACTAAATGAACAAAAAATTTTCAAGAACATATCATAAATATGAAAAGTGAACAGAGATTTTTTTGGGAATACAAAGGAAAGAAAACTCAAAAACACTTCAGCTCAACCGTAGTTCATACCCCGACGATACAAAATTCCTTGCCTATCTGATAATAGGAAGTACATCGAGTTCGTCAGAGGTTCTGGAAGAACATATAATCCTGGTTGTACTCACATAGCTTCAGCAGCCAGACTATCTTCGCTTTGGTTTCCCTCCCTATAGACATGTTAAAGCTTCACCTCCCAATCGCGCTCCATCATTGCACATAATTATATGTGTTAAATAACTTGATAAAAATATAATAAATAGTTTTTTAATATTGAAAGGTGTGTTTTAAAGAATATTAAATAATTAAAACTATAGAAAATGATTTGTATCTTATACCTTTTATATTACTAACTAGGACCAATGATAACTTCAATAATGCAATACTAACTTGAGATGTAATAACGATCTAGTTATTAAATCAATGATTTAACTATTTGTTTGGTGTATATTAGAATGCAGAAATGTCGACGATATAAATAGGTCTCAAAAAGCTTTTAAAAAATAAGATTATAAACTACCAAAATACTTAAATGTAACGAAATGAAATATGAATTGAAGAAAATAATTGATTGTTTCAAAAGGGAATCGTAACCTAAATGAGATACTTTGAAGTAACAAAGGTGAATTCTCAAAGTATAGAAAGCTTAAAAAAATAAGAAAGTGACATAAAATAAGTAGATTGTTCTCACTAGAGATTAGTTTTGAGATTTTCTTATGATCGAGTCTGTGTTGTCATCCCCCTTTATTAAGATTGTCTTGTGATTGAATCTGTGTTGTTATTGTCCAAGTGCTGGTGATTTTTGTACTCATTTCAACCTTAAGTAGTTTTTTTGCCATAATTTTCTACTTTCCTATATTTTAGCTAACTACTTGCCATTATTCACGATTTGGAATTATGCAACTACTTAACTTCGTAACTTCCAATCCACTCCCATGTTCTTATTAACTCTCTTTCACCATTTTCTCAATTTCCACAGTTTGGACTTTTGCCTTAATTAACTTGCTAACTTCCATTCCACTTCCATGTTCCTGTTAACTGTCTTATACTATTTTCTCAACATCCACATTTTGGACTTATGTCTTAAGTAACTTCCTAACTTTTAACTCACTCCCTTATATTTTAACTAATTGCCACGTTGTATTATTTTTAAAAGTTCATGTCAATTATTTATTAACTATTTGTATTTCTTGAATCTTGGACTTCTCAATTAATCCTTATATGTATGAAATCTTTGACTAAATGATTTTCAGAGTTTTTAGTATCTGGGACCCTTTCACTTACAGGCTAAATAGACTGAATTACTTTATGCTAATCAACAATTGTCCCTTGCATATGTTTTTGTTGAGAAAACCAAATATATGATATAGAAATTCTTTTAGTTTTCTAACTAGATTTTGAATTCCATTCCATTAGTGTGTCAAATTTAAGGTTGAATTCATGAGTTAAGCCAAGTAGCGCATTTATGAGGAGTCTTTTAAAATCGCAAACAATCTTTTATAGATAAGAAATGTTAGATCCATAGATTACATTGAGAGCTTTCAAATTTAAAATATATAATTCCCTATTCATTATTGAAGATAGTAAATCTCTTTAAATTTCTACCTTTTGTTATTCTCTCAGGATTCGATAATTTATGAATTACAAAATCTTCTTTTTTGACTTCCATACTCTCATATTATGACTTCTGCAGCCATTGATTCTTCTCGCCATACTTCTTCCTCCTCTTTCAACTGATTTTACTAAGATGAATGTCACTAATGTATGTCTTTAATTTCAACATTTTCTGAAAATTCCTATAATATTCCTAATTCCACTTCCTTTATAGGTTGTTAAAATTGAAGTAGGCTTTATTCCATCTTGACCTCTCCTGCCTTTCACAAGAATCAGGTAAAGAATTATCACATTTTAGTTTTTCTTTTTAACCCACTAATTCTAACACTCGAACTCCTATTTTTAGCAATGTAAAAGGTTATCCTCACTTTGATCATGAATACATTCTACCTCTTACTATTGGGACTCTCCCACTCATTGATTCTTCTCATCCATTGCCTCCTTATTTAGGAGAAATAAGTAACTCAAAATTACCTTTGAAATTCACTTTGTTTCAAGCCATTGAATCCTTAAAACTATGGCTTAGGAATGTAGACCAATGGGCTAAATAGGTAGATAGTTTATACCTATCATGTCACTTGTGATGAGAACCAAGGTCAACATGTTCTTGATGGAAAGCTTGCTACCATAGATGGAGGATTTCGTAGAGATTAATGTGGGAAGTTGCTGCCAATGATCCATTATATGTTCTTAGTGGGGCAATCATAAGATCAAGATCTAAGAAGATCAAGGAAGTCATGCAAGGATTGGTGTACAAAGCTGGGGCAGGTTTGGACAATTGGGCCAAATTGAAGCTCAATCCATTCAAGTTAGGCTCGGAAGAGGGATATCCAATCTTGATCCATTGTATCAAGGTTGTGGAAGACTAAACCAATCTTGAAGATTACATGTTTGGGTTGTACATTCTTGGACAGATTTTTGAAGATTAAATATTTGTGCCATGAATCATGTCCAAGACTCAAGTATTCGTTTATTTGGTTATATTTTCTTATTATGTCTAAAATTCTATCTTAGGGAGGCCTTTGGTTGTGTTTAAATTTGATTTGGTTTCTTGAGATTAGATTTGGACCATATTTGACTATTTAGAGTTTGATTGGTAATTAAGTCTTACAATCCTATTCCAAGTGGGATTGGCATGACTTAAACTTTTTCTACAAGTAGGATTAGTTTGTTAAGATTCAGATTAGGTTTATCTTGTCTTAGAATCCTATATGAACTAGGATTGGTGTGATATATATTAAATTAGGAAGTTAGAGACTTGGTCAAATCAAATTTGTTATGACCTTGTTTCCTAGAGATCTATCAGAATTAGTATTTAAAGGGCCTTGGATGTTCATTATGATAGACAATTTAGATTATTCAATTGAAAATTGAGAGAGAGTTTTCTTTTTGAGTTCTTGAAAGAAACAAGACCAAAACTTATCAAAGAAATCCTTTCTTTGTGGCATTCACAACACTTCCATTATAACCTTTATTCAAGTTTCTATATTCCTTGCGTTTAGACTTTAATATAGTCTAAGTTTCAGGTATTATTGTTTCTTGGGTGTAGGTTCTTTATACCAAGGTTCTTGTCTTTTTAGAAAAAGGATCAAGGTCCATCAAACCAGATTTGTGTTTAGGTTTCTTAGGATCATATAATCAGATTCTTGTGGGTTTTCTATCTCTATTGGGTTCACATCAACTTGGCCTAAAAGAGGTAAGGCCTCCTACAACTAATGGCCTTTTCGAAGAATTTTATTGAGTATTAACGTATTTTTGTTTATGTATTTTGAAATTTTGGAGTCCCTCATGCAACTCCTTTATATTTCCTTTTGGATATGGTTTTATTTCATTGAAAGGCATTTCCTTTTTGACTAGATTGCCTATTATCAGGGATGAATTTATTTGTTTGATTAAAGAAAATCCAAATTTGGATTCTGGAATTTTTAAATGTTCATCTTATTCTAGGATAAATAGCTACACTTCTTTAATAACTCTTGTATCTAAAGAAGAACAAGTGAAATTTATTTGGGTTATTCTAAATAAAATTTTCTTTTGCCCTATTAGTAATAAACCTTGGAATTTCTTCCTTTTAGCAAAGAAAAAGCTTCTGGTAAATGATTTGTTTCAGGTTCTATTTTCTTAGGATTTCTTTAGAAAAATTTTAAGAGATGCTTCTTTAATCTTCCTTTACAACATCTAAGCTTGCGTATGTGGTTTGTCCAACTTTGAACTTTTATTTATTTCCTTGAACTTAGGGGTATAGAAGGTCTACCTTTTTTTGACCCTAGATATCTTGTTTATAGCCTTTGGTTATCTACCAGTTTTTATAGCAAGTCTCCTAAAGAATTAGGTATTTTGCCATCTCTAAAGTCTCGGTTTATAAATCAGTTTTATCTTTTTTGAGATTTCTCCGAAAGGCCTTACCAGTTAAGATTTTTCAAAAAAAATTTATGCTTTTATTTAGCTATTTATCAAAATATTTTCGTTGCTAATCCTAGATTTTTCGTTGTTAGTGGTGACAAAGCTCTAAAATCTGGCACTTCTACTATGGCCTTAGGTTTTGGAATGTATCTTTCTTATCTTTGCAGTAGGCAACTAGGCCTATCTCTAGGAATTCCTCCTACTATACATTTTTAGACTATCTAGTAGGAGTGCCTTTTAAAGTAAGTGTCTTCAATGATAAATTAGTGATGGTATAAACTCTTCCTTTAGAAGGGACTTCCTTTACTCCCGAGGTTGAAGAATTAGTGATGGTATGAAATGTCTTTCATTACTTTTACTTTATTTCTATTATGAATTTCCATTGTTCTATCTCCTTTTTGTAGATGACGTAGTATTAGACCTCCTTGCTCTCTCTTTTCCTTTGGAAATAGAATCTTTAAAGATCAAGGTTTTTCTGACCTAAAAGCCACTAAGGTTTCTCCATTAAAGGTGAGACAAGAATTCTTTTATTCTATATGTTGATATGCTAGTCTATTAGTGAATTCTTTTGTTACTTACAGACAAAGGATCACTACAAGAAAATAATGAATTAGGGACGGAAATAACGACAGAAATGATAAATATTCTGTTGGTATCTAACATTACCGACGGAATAAACCGACAACCAAAAATGTCAGAGATTTGACCGTAGCTAAAATTACTGACGGAATGAAAATACACCGTCGGTACTTTCAACTGAAAAGTTACCGACTTTCAGGCATTTTCCTTCGCAAAATTTAGCGACGGTAAGTTGATCACCCGTATGTAAATTTAGCATCGGAATGTTTCTAATACGGTCGGTAAAGTTATCGACGGTAACGTCTTGTCCGTCGGTAAAATTTTGATATATTACCGACAGAAAGTATTTTCTGCCGGTATATTATATAGGCAATTACCGACGGACATTGTGTATATTTCCAGCGGTACAGTTTTTATTATTTTTTTAAATATATATTTCCATTATATTTAGATTATAAATGTTTAAAATTTTTTTGAATAATATATATTTAATTAGATATAAATAATTAAATAAAAATTTTGATTAATGAATAAAAATTAAAATATCTTAA
>JANZXR010000170.1:19740218-19752368 GCA_027575705.1 Erythroxylum echinodendron
GTGATTCCCAAACCTCCCTTAATTTTAGGTGTGCATAAATTAAACCGCTTGACTTTTGCAGTTGATTTCCTCAAGTATCACTAGACCAGAGAAAGTTCCCATCTTTTCTAATGCCTTTATTAAATGAGAGGACTAGTAAACATAAACTTTTTTTCTAGTTATTATTTCAATTAATTTAGACAAGTTTTAAAATAATACACTTATACATAATGATAAAAGGTTGTTATAATCCTTACCATCTCTAAATATTATATATATATATATATATATATATATATATAAACCTATACTTTATCTAGATGCCCTTTTTAATTTTTAAATTATTAGAAATCATTATATATTAATGTATCTAGTAAAAATAAGAAAATATGTTGTTTTCTATTTTTAAATAATAATGATTGTGAAAATCATGAACATACGCATTTAATAAACTATAATGCCAACTTTAATTATAATTGACTGAAATCACATATTAAACCAAAGTTAATTAAAATTTACATTTAACTTCCTTTTAGAGAAACTTTAATTTAATGGCACATGTTTTGATTAAAACAAATGGCATCTCAATTTTGTAGGAGTGGTTTATGTTTTCTATATTATCTTAATATAAGACTACAAGTAAAGAACATATCACTGTATTAATATAGTGGTTAGTATATGTTGATCCCACAAGAAAAATTTTAACTACTAAATCTAAATTTCCGACTATTATCTAGTCACAAGCAAGTGTGATTAATAAATTAATTAAAACCAAAATTAGAAGAAACTAAATAGATTGATTATCACTAGAAATAATCAAATAAAAAATCAACAAGAATAATTAGATAATAATATCTAGAATAAACGATCCTTGTCGTCATCTTATACTCTTGATGTAGTTATTTACATATTTTATTATCTAGATCAGTGAAAAACTCCTAATATAATGAACTCTTACTTTTAGGCTTATAGCTACTTATCTGTAGAATGTAGAAGTAATATCCTTACATGATTAACACATATAAGAATGCCTTATAATTTGTGAAATCCTATAAAAGGTCACCCTAATGTTGCAAACATCATATAAGACTATTTCTAGTCCCTTATTCAATCCTTAGGATAGGTTCCTAAATCAATCTTCACATTGGTTCTTTAGATAATGTTTATATATAGATTGAAATCAAGTTTAAGTTTTCATGTGCATCTAATAAGCATTAATAACAATACAAATATTTTTTTGAAAAGGACAATAGAATATTGTCCTAAAATAAAACTCTTTATTATCAAAGACTAAAATCAATCCATATATGAATAAGCTATATTTTCATCTAATCTTAATATAAAAATGTGTAGCCATTAATCGCCCTTGAAATTGAGAAATAAAAGAAATGAGAAAATTATTGGGAAGTCCCACAATGATAATCTCAATCCTTTGATATGATTTGCTTCCTCAAAATGATTTTATTCTTCTTTTTATTGAAAAAGATATTAGATATGTATTATAAGGCTTTTTCTCGAAGACAACTGCTAGAAACTAATTACAACTTGAAAAGAAAGTAAAATCAAACAAAAACTTTACTTTTATTTTAAGGCTTCCATACCTTAATTATAGACTTCCATCACAAACACGGTATGAAACATGGTCGTTTCTTAGGTCATATACTTCACTATTTCTTCACAAGTATTTTTGGAAAAAGAAACAAGCTCTGGCACACCCGTATATTCTTCATATTCTTCTCCATAACCTAACATCTCCTTTTACTCATATAGTATGCTGTATTCTTAATACGAAAGTTTCCAAGGGGAATACATATTGGCTTATAGTTATGTGTAGATATTGTGTTTTTATTCTTCTTGTCACTTATTTTTCTTTAAGGCTATAAATGGTTTTGTACTGATTGATCTATTTTGTAATGATTTATATTGTAATAGACTACAAGTGCATGGAGTAGCTATGGCTAATACTAGCAAGTATGGGTTAATTTCATGAAGACTATGAATACTAGTAATCACCCTTTCCCTATTATCTAGCCTAAGGATTGATTTTAGATTTTTAATGAAAAGAAATCTAAACTAATAAACTAAAATAAAATAGGAAACAATATTGAACACAAAGATAGTGGAATTTAATTAGAAAGTAATCATTATCAAAAAGTAGGATCTAGGTTTGATTCTCCCTAAACCTTTAGCAGATTAATCTTTTACCATGCAATTGTTTTGTTGATGTATTAGACCGTAGAGACTCCTATGGTATGCTAATAGCTGACCTTGAGTTTACTAACGACTAATCTTGAGGTGTCTAATGTTAAAACTTATAGAATTGCGCTACCGATTTATGAGTCCCTCTATTAGGTTTGACCTTAATCTGGAAGATTTATGTCATCCTATCTTTAGGGTTGTAATCAAATCCTTCTAATTATGGTAGATCTATTCACACTGGAATTTCTCAATCTCTACGTATGAAATCAGATTATGATATAATATCTCAGGTTATTAGAACATAAATAAAACACGTAATTAGATCACAAGATATCAAACAATTAATTAAATTAATAAAAGAATCAAATCATGTCAAAGTATTAACATAAGGTTAATCTAACCTAAATACTAACTAGACGTGTAGTTACACATAATTGAATATGAAATCAAAAATTCAATGAAAGAAAAACAAATCGAAAACAATGGAATCATAATTCTAAATCTCCCTTATTGTCTTCTATCAAATGTTCTTGCAATGTAGACGGTTAATCTTGTATTCTGATGGATATTTTGATGATTTCTTTGTGTTTTCCACATCTCTGGACCAAAATCACACCTAGAGAATGACTCCACATCTGGAAATCACCTCCCAAAGTCTCCTCCTTTCTTCTTCCCCCAAAACATCACTTTTATATTGAATTTTAGGCTTTTGGGTTATACACGATCATGCATCCAACTGTCCATAATTAGAATTTGTTATATGTCACAAAATACACGATCGTGCACTCCTTCCAAATTGATAATTCCTGCTTTATGCCATGTTTTTTCAATTCTTCTCTTTTAAGTCTATGAAGGAAATTATACTTTTTAAACACATTTGGAGCAAATTAAGTACCAAATAAATCATAAAAGTACAAAACATCAAGCAAAATACATGAAATATGGGTGGTAAAAATATAGTCAAATATCCATCTATCAAACATACCCATAATTAAGTTTTTACTTATCTTTAAGCAAACCATAGTCAAAATTATAAATTTTACAACATCTCCATCATCAATTTCAACGTGTTCATTCATAGTATACATCATCATATCTTATTGAATCAAATTAACATATAATTAGAGTCAAGTTGTCTGAAAATTAACTTTATGAGCAATATTAATAGTAATCACATCAACAATCACACTGAAATCAAAAGCATATATCCTTACACCCTCACCAAGATTTTACTCAATGCACTCAAGTGCTTAAGGTAAAAAGCATCAAAACTCTCAATTAATGCATAATAGAATTCTTATCGTATACTTGCAATAAAATCGCATCTCCACTACTTATGTATAAACTAAAAAAAAATCCAAAGCTCTTTCTAAAAGTTGTAATGAGGCTTAGGTACGGTATGAATGGGATAATAATAGGGTTAAATTGAAGGAAATTTACTCACAGAAATAGTGCAAGACTTGTTTACAACATACATTGGTCCTTTCAATGCAACTATATTAGTATTATAAACTTATCCTTTTTTCTTTTTTCTTTGGTTTTTTCTTTCTTTTTTATTTTTTTCTTTTTTTCAACATTCCAATCAGTACCACAATGCAACAAATATTGGACCTTTCTCAAATTTTAAGTCTCAAATAAGTAAATAATGTAAATAACCTTCAAGGTCCAAAACAATAAAAAGGTCTTCAAATAAAAATAGGATAAAGTTATATAATTTGGGTTTAAATAATGAAAAAGGCTAAGGCTCAACTTGGTTATTCCTAAAGGTAAATTTTAGGTATGGTAATTTCAAAGAAATAGGCTAAGCAAGTTGGTAAATCTAAAAGCCTTCATCATATTAATGTTTCTAATTCAACAAATATAGTCTTAACATGTATAATAGAAGCGCATGAATGAATAAAAAGAGATAAAAAAATTTGGATGTATATGTGTGTAAATAATATGCGATTTTATTCAGCTTGAATATTTCATTGATTACAAAACATATAACTTAGAAAACTGATTTTATTCTAACCAGCCTCCTTTTGCACACCAATTCAAATTAATATTCAACAATGAAACACAATATTTATGGATAGATCTCAACCAATTCAAGATATTAGTTAATAAAATTTATAATCAAGATTATAATAAACTTGAAGGAATCAATTAAATTTTCATTAAACCCATCCCCACACTTAAAGTTGTACATTATCCCCAATGTACATAATATAAGCATTATATTAAAGTGAGAGGGTTAAGTAGTTACTACCCTAACTATAACTATTTCTCTAATTTTGATCCATCCAATATAAAACTAACATCCTTGCAAAATATAAAAGAAAGAAAAGAAATAACATAACAGAAAACAAAATCCTATACTAAGATTAAGGCAAACAAAAGGTAATATCAAAATTGAAATAAAATTAAAACTAACTCATGGATTACCTCCTATGTAGCAATTCTTTGACAATGGTAGCTCGATTTAACCTACACGTTTTCTTCATCCAGGGTCTTTGATCAATGGCTTGCTTGTACTTTTTTCTCTACAAATCAATTTTGTTGCCTATAAGTAAGCCACTTGTTGTAAGATGATCCAAAGCTCATAATTGATTAGATTAACTCCATTAATTCCCTTTTTAATGAAAAACTATTAAAAATGTAAGGAATAAAAAACCTCCCTGTATCATCGACTAACTCGAAAATTTTGTCTTTGAGGAATTGGGTACCATCCATACTTAAGGTCACCTCATCAGTAATTTCCTTATTTGGTTGCTTTGCCAGTTCTTCCTCAATGACCTCTGTCCACTCTTATTCTTCTTCTTTTTGACCAAAGACATCTGGCTCATCTTCTTCAGTTATCTTTTGCCACTCCTTTACTTCCTCTTCTTGAATGGAGGTTTCTTTGTCTTCTTATTTAGAAAGCTCTTCTTCATTACTAAGGGTGATTGCCTCTTGGTTGATAGTATCAGTTTCAGTAGAACTAGAAAAACTCCCTTGCATCTCCTTAGATAATATATCTATTAGCTGTTGATTTGATTCATCATATGGGGAGTGAAGAGCAAGTTTGTCAAGGTCATGAGTTACATGATGAGTAGCGCCATTATCGGGGAGCCAAACATTGGATGTGGATTCAATAGCAGTGGCAGCATAGGTATAAGGAAATGGGGATTGGTAGCCTTTAGCGACAAGGCGAGGTTGGGCATGGGGAGGAATCACTGGTGGTTTGGAGGTTTGGTAAGGTCATACGGCATTCGGATATTGATAGTAGAAAATGGAACATTAAGAGACATAATGACCTTGGTTTCGACACCATTGATAATGTCCTTTGAAGGGATGAGAAGCCCAAGTTAGAGGAAGGGATTTGGATTAGTTTGGAGTGGGGAGAAGGCCAGTATTGGAGGAGGGAGGAAGGTTTTGATAGTTACGATTTCGATGTTTGGCCGTATAGTTAACAGTAACAGGGAAGCTATTGGATGAGTTAGTTTTATGTTTGAGGGAGAGTTTACGGTTAATGAGTTTTTCATGTAACTAATTAAACATGATAGGAGTTTCATGGCTTTGAATGGCATTTATGACACTATTATAGTCAAGATCGTTGAGTTAGTCAAAAACTTTGTCAACGATGTCCTTGGGATCAAGGGGATGACCAAGGGAGGCTAGTTAGTTGGTACAACGTTTGATGTCTTGCATATAGTAAGAAATCGAACGAGTACCCTTGGTAATATTGCGAAGATGATCTTTGATTTGTTTAAGATGGCCTTTGGAGGGATTGGCATAGGTCTTGGTAAGAGTTTTCCAACCGTCATGGGTAGTTGGACATTACAAAATGAGAGGAAAAAGTGGGTTAGAAAGCATGCAAGTAAGAGCTTCAAGAATGAGCTTATCTTGACGAAACCATATAGTTTAGGCAGGATTAGTAGTGGTTGTATCATTTTTGGTGATGGTTTTAGAGGAAGCAAGATGAAAACCATCTGTGAATTTATGTAAGTCATAGCCAAGAAGGTAGCTTCAACTTGAGTTTTCCCCGATATATAATTTATGGGAGTGAGTTTGAGTATGTGGGAAAGGTAGATGATGATGAAAGGATTGGTAGGTTCAGCATTGTTAGGGATAAGAGATTGATCATTGGTTTTCATTGAGGAAGAATGAAGGTGAAAAAGCCGTGGGAAGCAGAGTAAGGAAAAAAATAGATCCATGCTCTGATACCATGTAATAAGAAACAATATCAATTGTAAATAAAAGCTTAAGAGTATTATTAACATTAGGGAGGTTTATACACACAACATATATATGGAGTATAAAGATAACAACTATCCTAAATATGATTACAATCCTAATTAAAAGGAATAAATCAAAGAGAAGATTAGGGAGTCAATTAAGGAATATTTACAATTGGTATTATCTGCAACAGGTAAGCATAAGATTAGGACAGAATGTCTCTCTATCATTCCAAACCAACCTAGTCTTTCATACCTCCACCAACACCCTCTCCCCGTCACCTCCCATTCCATCCACCATAACCTCCTTTATGTCACCTCCGCTCATTGAATCAACATCTATGGTCGTGCCACCTTCGTTGTTCTAGATATCATCAATAATGTCAGGTATACTAGCAAAGGTAGATAAATCATAGAAGTTGACACAAAAAACTTTTTTTTGTTAAAAAAACTTGTTTTAAAAATTCACGAAAATGTGAATTTTACATTTTCAGAAAAATGAAAACAAGTTTCAACAAACAAGTTTTGAGCATCTGTTTCATTTTTTAAAAAAACAACAACAAGAAACCAAAAAAATTGGAACCAAACACCCCCTAAAATTATAGTTTTCTTTTTTAATCAATAAGAGGTATAAAATATTTTGAATTTGAAACATCTTTCTCAAATATTTTCACTGTATACATTAGGTTAAATTTTATTAATTGAGTTAAATTTTAAAAGATTATAGAGCTGAATTGAATTGATTTATGAATTGATACAAGTAGCTAAATACCTAGCAAATTGATGACCTTTATAATTGAATGACTAATGAAGAATCTTGATTGAGGCGATTGATTTGTTAAATTCTTTCCTGAAGTTGTCACTTATTTAAATTAAGAGTGATGAAATTGATTTTTTTAGGATAAGTAAATGTTTAAGTATGGGGGAATTTGATAATGCTAGCTAGGTTATATTCTAGCATAATTTTGTGAGTATTTTACTCTTTCTTGGATTATTTTTATATGATTTACCACTCAATGTCACTTAAATTTTATTTGAAAAACTTATTTTAGCTCCCAAATGAAGAGAAAACAAATTCTATTAAGTTAAAGTCAAGTTAGAGAAGTTTTAGTATAATTTTGGATGAACAGAGGTTAAATATGGACCTATGTTCAAAACATAGGTTAAACACAGTCTCATTTTAAGCTCGATATTAATCTGTGGTCCATTTAGCTTCTTTTGAAACTTGCCATATAAAAGAATGCAATCTGAATATAGATTCGTGTTTATTAGCTCCAATCTTGTTTTCTTAAAATGAATACTCAAATGCGTGACAAAGAAGTCACTAAGCCAATACTTATGTTTGTGACCTTATGTTGTAGTGATTTTTATGTAAACTAGAGGTCTTTATAGCTATAAAAAACACGAAACCAATACGGGTCCATGTTGGACCTATATTGCTTGAGATAGTTTGGATTCTTTGAATCTTTTTAGGATTTCATAAGAATATAACATAACTTTGGGTAATTAAACAAAGAAGAACCAGAGAGTAACAATATGGATTGAACCAGATGGTCTTGACATAAGAACGAAGCAAATTTGCAGAGCAAGAAGGGATCTCATCAAGATTTAATCAAATAATTTCAAGATTTCAAGAATCTATAATGATGTTTTCTTTTATCTTATTTTCTTTCTTAATTACTTTTAGTTTCTTTTGTCTTAGCATGAATTAAATTGAGATATATCTAGATGGAATGAATCCTAAAACTATGATTTTGTATTGATTATTTGATATTAATAAAAGACCCAAGTTTATTATTACTTCTGTAAGGCCCTAACATATACCCTACAAGTATTATATCATGTCTAGTGCTTAATAAGAAGTGAACATAACGAATGACTTAAGTGTATCTAAGTGTAGTAAGAGAAATAATGGTATTTAGTGTAAAAGACATAGGTAAATGTGTAATTTGTTCATTTTGGCATGGACATACGTACTTAGGCATGAACTATGGATAGGAATTTTTGATATGCTTGCTTGGATTTAAGAGCGTGATGTGAGGGGAATTGATAAAAGAAGTATTCCATAAGCAAATGGGAGGTAGTTGGATAAATTAGATTTGTTTTGTGTTTGTCTTGCATGATAAGACCAAAGTTAGTTTATTTGAGATGCGTATCTCATTGGATGGATAGGTGCTATTGAACAGACTTCTATAATTTGACCATATCTTGGCCTGTATACCTCCAAATTGGATAATTCAAATTGTATATTAACTAGAGACATAAATCTAAAACTTTAATCAAGGAACCAAAATTTTATTCTGCCTCTAATATTTTTGAATTTTGACTTGAAGTTGAGTTTTGGCTATTGTCCCTGTTTTCAAATAGACTGTAGTGTTTTAGGAATAACTCCCTGAATAATTACCTAAATTGCGTGAAATTTATGCCATTAGAAATTTAAGAAATAGGGGAATGAAATTAATTGATAAGATCGTAGTCCAATATGGGAATTAAAGGAAGAAGAAGGACCAATGTGCAATTTTTCTGCAGTTATCATATGGATTAATTGGATTAAGGCACGTGTGACCAATAATAATAAAGCATGTGTGGCCAATAGAAATTAAGCATGTCTGTGAGTTTTGAAAGTTCATGAAAAGGCATATGGAGAAGGGAGATAGATAGCACCTTGAGGACTCTAACCTCAGATTTTTCTTTTCTCCATTTCACCTTCATCATCCCATCATTTTTCACGTAAGAAATCAAGCCAATCTTAGGTGGAAATCAACGTAAAAATTAAGGATTTTCTCTTCACCTTTACCTTTTCTTGCTTGGATTATGAAGAACTAGAATTATAAGGTTAGAAATGGGATTGATATCTGTATTTGTGATGTTTCTAGTTCGTGAATCAAGCAAATCCAAAGAGGAAAGGAAGGAAAGGCAATAAAAGACCTACCTTGTCAATTTTGAGGTTTGGGACTCCACTTAGTTAATTTCTGATAGTTTTCTATGTTTTATTCTGTACAAATATTAATTTTGATTTGTAATGGCTTCTAAGATGATGCTTTGGTGTTATGTTGGTATTACCTTGTATAGAATTGATTGAATATGACAAGAGAGTATCGTGTAGTGGAATTCTGTCTAGGGTTTGTTGAACCAGTCACATTGTTTGAGTCATAATTCAACCTACAGATGTCTAAATCGGGTGATTTCAGTTGAATATGGAACCTAAGACATGTAACTAAAAATCTTTAGAAGAGACTCTAAGTTAATTCTACCTTTATGACATTGGAAATTGGGATCTAAAATGGTAACCTGATGTTGCCTTTATTTTGGAGCAGCTTGTGATGTTTGATCTATATCTCATGATTCAGAAGTCCAATTCGTCTGATTGTTAGTGATATAAAAATTGGAGACATGTGATATAGAAATTGGATACATAAGGTAACAAATGTATAGAATACTTAAAACCATAATTCAAACTTTTTTCTATATGCATATTAAGGAACAACTGGAGTCTGTCATGTGATTTACTTCTGGACTAATTGTTTGCTTGTTTTTAGACGATCATGGGCTTGGCCCAAATTGCACTATTTTTAGTTTTTTAGTTTTTTATTTTTACCGAATCTTTTTCCAACCATTTTGAATATGTATGAAACTTTTCAAACACCTAGAAATAAATGAAATAGGACTTACCATATGTGAATCGGGTGACTGAACATTGGAATTTAAGATTGAGCATAATGCATTCCAAAGAAAACTATCACATACATAAATGATTTGTTTTCATATTTATTGCTCATATGTGTGTAGTATGATTATAAAAGTGTGATTTGACACCCTTCTAATGGTGGTAAGTTATGACTTGCATGTATGAACACAGATACAGATTTTATGACTTACAATGAATATCATATGATGAATTGTGAAATTGGAAAATGGTTAAAGTAAAGGTTACAATGCCTACTACATTGTCTTGTTGATGGATAGATATGTATGCCTATAGGGTTATAGTGTTGCTACAATTTGACACCAATGGTGTCTTCATTTCGAGACTATAATGTCTTCACAGTTTGATGTCTCTGGGTATCCAGAGTTTAATGCCTTCAGGTATCCACAGTTTGATACTTTTGGATATCCATAGTTTGATATATTTAGATATCAACAACTCCCGTTATTCACACCCACGAGAATGTGTAGACCTAATATAGAAAGTAAAGTAAATAGATATGAATAAGAAATATAGTATGGCAACATAAATAACCGATATTGACGACCATTTGCATTTGTATTGATAATTTGTATAATTGAGCACTGAATATCAATGTTTGACTTTTGAAGGTGAATTTATGGTATATAAGTAACATATTGAAGCATGTTTGCATTATGTATTTGATTAAGAATGCAATCAGTATTTATATTTGTTTTGATGTTCATAAATGTATGTGCTTGGTAGATGACTGCTGTGAGTAATCATCCAAACTAAGTGCTTCCCCCATTGAACTTTCAAGCTTAGCATGGGTGTTAATCTGTGTGGGTCTAAGTTATATGAGAGAGGTATAAGGATCTGTTGGAACCAAGGCCAATAGATAGGAGAAAAAGTGCTTTTGGAATGTGTTTTTAACTAAATATGATTATATATGTAGTGAAGAAAGGAAATTGTTATTTTCTTTTGGATTACTATGTAAATGTAAAGATGTATTACTACTGTTAAATGATAATCTTGAGCATTGGGAAGTTTTGTAATATGTATATGTATAGTATTGAATAGAATTGTATACCTTGAATGCATGTACAGGAATTTGGTTGCTATGTGTATGGATCATGGTGTTGAGTACTGTTCCGTATCGACTGGTACCAGTCGGACGGTACCGTACCAGCCAAAAAATAGAACGATACTAAGAGGGGAGGTATCGACCTCAAATATCGGCTAGAACTGGGCATTTTTGTTGGTACCGTTCGGTACTAGAGTACCATACTATATCGCGCTGGTACTGTAAATCCTCATTTTATGAGGACCTATTTGTAAAAAACCCTTAAACTATAGCATGTCTCCGCCGACTCTCCTCTCTCTATAGCTCTCGATTTCCTCTCCGCCTGTCGCCTGTCGCCTCTTGCCAATCGCTAGTCACCACCTCATGAGCTCCTTCTATCGCAGTGTCGCCGGTCACCAGCTCTGCTTGTCGCAGTGTCGCCACCTCACCAGCTCTGGGTGACGCAGGTCTCCACCTCCGACGACCACCAATAACAACCGATAGATCTAGGAATAATACCCAGATCTAGACCCGTAGACTCGACCTATCACCATCGAATATATTGTGGAATTATTATTGTTGGGTGCATTTTTCTCAAAATTTTGTTAGAATGTTTGTGTTAATTGTTTGTAGCTTTGTTTTTTGACTGTAAGGAATGAAATTATAAAGAATTTCTGGTAAATTGTTTATGCTGGAGATGAATTTGAAGTTGGTAAATTGTTGAAGTTAGTAAGTTGTTGAAGACCGACGGATTTAAAGTTGTTTGTGAAATTTGTGGTGGGTTTGGTTGGTTGGTATTTGGTAAATAGGAGAGCCAAATGTGGTTCATGAAACTTGTGGTTGGTTAATTTTTTGTTCATAAAATGGGAAAGTCATATATTGAATGTGGTTTATTTGTTTGGTTTATGAAAATTGAAACTCGTATATTGATTGTGGTTAAGTTAATTATAATGGTTTGTTAGTTACTTTGGTTTATTAGTTCAATTGAATTTTTGAAATTGGTTCACTAAATTTCACTAAATGTTTGGTTCATTAAATTTGAA
>JANZXR010000170.1:19752468-19810456 GCA_027575705.1 Erythroxylum echinodendron
CTCCTGATCAAACTACTTCAGGAAGATATAATGATCCAGCTTGGGCTCATGCTGCATTAGTCCCAGGTATGAAGAATCATACAATTTGCTTGTTTTGTAACAAGCATTTGAAAGGTGGAGGGATCACCCGATTGAAGAAGCATTTAGTTGGGGTTAAAGGAGATGTAGAACCCTGTAAAAAAGTAAATCATGATGTGAAGTGGCGAATGAAAACATTGCTTGATGAATATCAACATAAGAGAGATAGAAGGAAAAGGAATTTTGAAATTGGTAGTAGAAGTTAGTTTTCTAGTTTCCGTGGTGATTATGGAAATGTTCAAGGTGGTGGTAGTAGTGATAACGGTACTAGTAGTGTTCCATTTCAAGCTCAAGAAGAAGTATTTGAACCTGATGTGAGGAAGAGAAGAATGCAGGTGACTAGTTTCTTTACACCATGAATGACTCCTGGAGCTCAACCTTCAATTCGTATTGCAATGCAATCAAGAGATGCGGCTCACAATGTTGAAATGGAAATGGCTAGATGGTAGTATGATACAGGTTCGTCATTTAATGCTTTTCAGTCTTATTATTATCAACCTATCATGGATGCAATAGCCTCTTATGGTCCGCGATACAAATGTCCTTCAATTGATGACTTAAGAGGTAAACTTTTGAGTTGTTTTGTTTATGAAATTAGAAGTTATTTGGCTGAAAGAAGAGTCAATTGGGGTACTTATGGATTTTCAGTTATGTGTGATGGTTGTAAATAGGAGATAAGAGCTAATTATTAATTTTTGGTTTATTCTACAAATGGCTCAATTTTTTTGAAATATATTGATGCATCAGACCTTATTTGGAAATATTGAGACTTTGTTTGGTATATTTGATGAAGTTGTGAATGAAGTAGGGCTAGAAAATATTGTTTAGTTTATTACGAACAATGATTCCACTTATAAAGCGGCAAGGAAAAGGTTGCAGAATACTTATAATTGTTTTCTTTGGACTCCTTATGTTGCATATTGCATTGACCTAATGTTGGAGAATATAGGAGATCCTAGGTATTTTCCTATTGTTGATGAGACTATGCAGAAAGCTAAAAAGGTGACAAAGTTCATTTATAATCGTGCATGGGTGTTGAATTTGATGAGAAAAGCATTTACCAATGGTAGGAATTTTTGTCATCCTACTGTGACAAGATTTGCAACAAATGCCTTATTACTTCAGTCTTTTGTTTCGTTGAAGAAAGAGTTAAGACAAATGTTTACAAGTGATAAGTGGATTGCATCTCTGCATGCTAGGTCTAATGATGGAGTGGAGGTTTGTAATATTATACTAGAAGATAGAGAATTTTGGTCTCAACGTTAATTTGTTATCCGAGTTTGTGAGACTTTGGTGAGGGTGCTTCGCTTGGCTAATAGTGAAGAAAAGCTAATAATAGTTTATATTTTTGATGTCATGGACAGAGCGACGGAAGAAATTAAAGTCAATCTGAAACATAGGCCTTTTTTGTACACACTATATCTTTCAATCATTAATGAGAGAAGGGAAAGATAACTTTCTTCTCCGTTATTTACAGTTAGGGCATTTTTGAATCCTAGTGTTTTTATTTTAGACTAGATCTTAGTAAGCACGCTGAAGTTAATGGAGGAATGCCTTTAAATATTACAATAATAGTTAACATTGACCCGATACAAGATCTCTTAAGCTCACAAATGGAGTTTTATAAGTTATCTTATGGGAATTTTGGAATGTCGATTGCTATTCGACAAAGATGAAAACTTTCTCTAGGTATTAGTTATTTACGCTTTCTTATTTGTTGAAAATTAATTATCACTTTATTTTGTGTATAACACTACTTTTGTTATCTTATAACTTACAGTTTCTTGGTGGGATCAATTCGGAAATGGTGTTCCAGAATTGAAAAGGTTTTTAATTCGAATTTTAAGTTAATGTGTTAGTACAACAGGTTGTGAACGAAACTAGAGCGCATTTGAATTTATCCACTCCAAAAAAGGAATAGATTGGAGCATAATAGGTTAAATGACTTGGTTTTTGTTCGATACAACTTAAAAGCTTCGGGAAAGGTATGTTATTATCATTATTAATTTCGATATAATTTCTTATAATTTTATAATAATTAAATTATATCCCTTTTTTGTGATTGTTGGAAATGTGAATTGTTGAGAATTGTTGGAATTGAAAATTTGGAAATGTTAATTGTTGGGAATTATTGGAATTGGAAATTGTTTTATGCATGTTTTGTGATTATTGAAAATGTGAATTGTTGAGAAATGTTGGAATTAGAAATTGTTTTATGAATGTTTTGTGATTATTGGAAATGAGAATTGTTGGGAATTGGGAATTGTCTTATGCGTTTTTTGTGATTGTTAGAAATGTGAATTGTTGGGAATTATTGGAATTGAAAATTATTTTATGCATGTTTTGTGATGTTGGAAATGCGAATTGTTGGAATTGAAAATTATTTTATTCATGTTTTGTGACTGTTTGAAATGTGAATTTTGGGAATTGTTGAAATTGAAAATTGTTTTATAATGTTTGTAATTGTTGGAAATGTGAATTATTGGGAATTGTCGGGAAAGATATGTTATTATCATTATTATCATTACTATTTTCGATATAATTTCTTATAATTTTATTGTTTACTAAGATTCTTAATAGTAAAAGTAGTTCAATTGATCCAATTTCTATTGATAACATCGATCTTTTGGTGGATTGGGTTTCTGAAGATCCAAATTTGTTAAATGTAAATGACTTGGGAGATAATCTTGGATGGGAAAGCATTGACATGTCATTTGGTGCATTAAATTTGAATGATGATGATGATGAAACTCCTCTCAATGATGGGGATTTTGTACCAAATAATAACTAGTGTCAGTGCAGTTATACCGGATATCCTCCCGTTGATGATTGAATTTCGTTCTAGATCGGTTGCTCAAAACCTTTGGTCTCACTCGGACCCGATGAAAAAATGGGATCACTTATTATAGACTTGTTGAGAATGATTCTGATCTAGTTCGTGACCTATTAGAAGTATCAGATTTTGGATTAATCCATATTGATCGACTGCCTCCATTATGTTGTTGCTAACAAATACCACTCTTTTTTGCTTTGGTTATTTTTTCCTCTTCTTTTAATTTTACTTATATTTGATGTTTATCAGTTTATATTAAATTCTACATATGTGATGTAATTTTAAATTTTTTTGTTTCAGGTTTAACATCAACTTCATTGTTTCCTCGCCATGATGAAATTGTAATAGCTAAGGATATCTATTGTTCTTTTTATTAGATGTTTTGATGTAATTATTATTTATTAAAATGATGAAATTGTATTATTGTAATATTTTAAATACTTTGTATTATTCTTATTTTTATATTTGTATTATGATGATTTTCTTTTTTCATATTAATTGTGATTATTATTTATATGTGAAATATTTAAAAATATTATTATTTCATATTAAATTATTAATTGTAATTATTATTGTTTATTATGATTTTTAGAAGCATGTTTGATGTAAACTTGTAAAGTATACATTATATAACTATATAATATACCAATGGACTATTTTGCACAATTTATAAAATTTTAGGGACTATTAAATAAATTTAAAAAATTACCCGAAATGGTACCCGATATTGACCCATACCGGTATAATACCGTACCAGAACCTAATCTGGTGCCAAGTCCTGTACGATATTTGCAACTTTAGTATGGATGGTTGAACGTTATGTATAAGGAAGTTAAATTTTGTGGTATCAGGGCCTGGTTTAGGCGGTTTTGACCAATAAAGGTCTATAGTTTGGTTTTGTGTTGGCCTAATACAGATGTACCTATTTTCTTATAGATAATAGAGATGGAAAGATCTCGTGAAGCTGGGAAGGAGTTAGCAGATAGTGTGGTAGGGGTAGATCAATCAGTTTTGGTTCCTCCTAAGCCTCCAAGGGGTGAAGTACTAGTACCATTGGTACCTGAGGAGATGTTTCTAAAGCTCCCCCATGATATGCTGAGATTGATGGACAGAATGACCACTCCTAAAGCTCTTATAAAAGCTTTGAGTAAGTATAGGGTGGAAGAATTTGTAGGTGTGACTCTAAAAGAATCAGATAAAGTAGAATACTGGCTAGAGCAGACACAAAGGGTTTTGAATGAGATTAGGTGTCCACCTAAGGGGCCACCTAAAGAAATGGCTTCCTGTGCTGTCTCTCTCCTATAAAGGCTAGCCTATGATTGGTGAAAATTCGTCCTAATGTATCCTCAACTGCCTAACCCTCCAACTTGGGAGTTCTTTACCCAAGAGCTCAAGCAGAAATATGTCACAAAAGCTTATAAAGCAACTCAATGGAAGCAATTTCTGAATCTGAGACAAAGAAACCTATCTATGGCTGAGTATGAAAAGGAGTTCAGCAAGCTCAGTAGGTATGTTCCAGAGCCTGTTCTGACAGAGGCCTTCCAGTGCAGACTGGATTGAATGATTATATCAAAGAGTATTTAGTGGCAGTAACTTCTCTGCAACAGGTGAGCTACTATCAGCTGGTTGAAGTAGTTATTAGAGTATAGAAGCAGGAGATAGTCAAGAGAGAAAGGACACAAAGGAGGAGTTTCTCTAGAGGTGGCTCATCTTCGGATAAGAGAACCTAATACCTACAGGGTGCATCCCTAGTAAAGTTAGTATAACAACCACCAAAGGAAGATGGCAGTCCATAACATTTAATATTAGTATATGCTTTTCAGCTAGATAGGGAGATGGACCACCAGAGTGCCCACACTGTACCAGATGACATTGGGATATGGATCATTTGATGGCTAATTGTCCATAAGGCCCAGGACAAAATAAAGCATCCTAGGGGAGCAGTTGGCCATCCAATACACCTATGGAATCTAGAGGATAAGGTAGAGGCAGAGGTGGACTAGGCTAGTCCAGGGCCATTTTGAGTGTAGCATCTGAGTTTGTTGATAGTCCTGTAAAATCAGTCGATCAAACATAGGCATACGCAATAAAGGCTTGTGAGGAACAGGATGCCCCATAAGTTATAACTGGTGCCTTCTCTCTCTTTGATCTTGATATGCATGCATTGATAGATCCTGGTTCCACTTATTCATACATTTGCACTAAGGGAGTGTGTGATAGGATGTTATCAGTAGATCGACTAGCCTAATTCATGTGACAAGTCCATTGGGCCATATCGTACATATGAATAGAGTACATAGAGATTGCCCTATTATGATCAATGGGAAACAATTTGTTGTTGATCTGATGAAGCTACCTTTCCATTAATTTGACTTGATCTTGGGCATGGATTGGTTATCCAAACACCAAGCTATAATTGATTGTGGGTTGAAAACAGTTGTGCTCAAAGATGCTAATGATTTAGAAACAATGATGCATGGTATTCAGTCTAATCCTTTGAATATTATAATATTAGCCATACAAGGAAGACAACTTCTTAGAAAAAGGTCATGAGGTGTATTTGGCTTTAGTATTTGATTCAAAAAGGGAGAAGGTGAACTTACAAGACATACCAGTAGTAAATGAGTTTCTTGACATGTTCCTAGAAGAGTTACTAGGTTTGCCACTTGAGAGGGAGGTAGAACTATCTATTGAGATTGTATCTAGTAATGCTCCTATTTTAAGGACACCTTATAGAATGGCTTCTACAGAGTTAAAAGAGTTGAAGATTTAGTTACAAGAGCTTTTGGACAAGGGCTTTATCTATCCTAGTGTGTCACCATGGGATCGCCAGTCATTTTTGTCAAAAAAAAGGATGGTACGCTATGAATGTGTATAAACTATACATAGTTTAACAAGGTAACTGTAAAGAATAAATATCCATTACCTAGAATACAAGATTTGTTTTATTAATTGAAAGGTGTAGTAGTGTTTTCTAAGATTGATTTGCGTTTGAGTTATTACCAACTTTGGGTAAAAGATATAGATGTTCCAAAGACTGCATTCAAGACCCGATATAGCCACTATGAGTTCCTAGTGATGCCTTTCGGGATAACTAATGCACCAACCACTTTCATGGATTTGATGAATAGGGTGTTTCAACCACACTTAGATCAATTTGTTGTGGTGTTTATAAATGATATATTGGTTTATTCAAGGAATGAAGAGGAATATGCTCAGCATTTGAGAATTGTGCTCCAGACTTTGAGAGAGAAGTAATTATTTTCCAAATTAAGCAAATGTGATTTTTGGCCAAAGGAAGTTTCTTTCCTTAGGCATATCATCTCTTCAGAAGGTATTAAGGTAGATCCCAGTAAAATTGAGGTGATTATCAATTGGAAGCTGCCTCAAAATGTGATGGAAATGAGAAGTTTTCTTAGCTTAGCTAGTTATCATCGACGCTTTGTCAAAAGGTTCTCAGTAATTGCTTCTCCAATCATAAAGTTACTTCAAAAAGGTACAAAGTTTGAATGGAATGATAGATGCCAAGCTAGTATTGAGCAGTTAAAGAAGATGCTCACGAAGCTCCAGTGTTGACACAGCCAACTCCGAGCAAAGAGTATATCATATACAGTGATGCTTCTAGGAATGGTCTGGGTTGTGTATTGATGGAAGATGGGAAAGTGGTGGCTTATGCCTCAAGGTAGTTAAATCTGCATAAATAGAACTACCCTAAACATGATTTAGAATTGACAGTAGTGGAGTTTGCCTTCAAAATTTGACATCACTACTTATACAGGGAAAGATATATCATACATGGATCACAAGAGTCTGAAGTACCTGCTCACACAAAAGGAGCTAAATTTGAGGCAACAACATTGGTTAGAATTGTTCAAAGACTATGATTGCGTAGTTGACTACTATCTAGGAAAAACTAATGTCGTACCAGATGCTTTAGGTAGGAAGTCTATTTCAACACTGTCATTACAGCATAGTAGATGGAGATTTGCTCTAGATGGAGGTTTGATGGCTCAATTAAAAGCGAGTCATGAATTGAGACAGATGATAGTAAATACAAAGAAAGATGATGCCAAGTTGAAACAAATTGGACAAGAGGTGCAAGAAGGGAAACAAACTGGTTTATGTCTTACTTCATTCTTAAGGGCTTTATATAGCCTTCTAAGGGAAAACATTTTCTGGTGGATAATCCTCCATATTCATCATTAAACCTGACTTGTAGTGAAAGATGACGGAAGTCTGTAATTTAAGAGTAGATTATGTGTACCAATAGTAAAGGACTTGAAAAAGAAGTTATTACATAAAACCTATAATACTGTGTTCATTATGCATCCTAGGGGTAACAAGATCTACTAGAACTTGAAACAATATTGTTGGTGGCCAGGAATGAAGTGTGATGTAATGGACTATGTGTCCAAGTGCTTGTATTGTCAACAGGTGAAAGTTGAACAACAAGTCCCATCTAGCCTATTGAATCCCATTCCTATTCCACAGTGGAAATGGGATAATACCATCGTAAACTTTGTTACAAGTCTACCACCACAAAGAAAACATGATGTGGGATGGGTCATAACGGATAGACTCACCAAATCAGCTCACTTTATACCTATCCGACCTGATTATTCTATGGATCGGTTAGCTGGGTTGTATGTGAATGAGATTGTTCGACTACATAGAGTGTCATTGTCAATTGTTTCTGATTGAGACCCATAGTTTACATCAAGGTTTTGGAAAAGATTGCAAGCAGATTTGAGTACTCAACTAAGCTTTAGTGTAACCTTTCACCTACAAATGGATGGGCAATTTGAGAGAGTTATATAGGTGTTAGAAGACATGCTTAGGGTTAGAAGACATGCTTAGGGCATGTGTTATGGAATTTCCAAGAAGTTAGGATGGATACATTCCTTTGATGGAATTTTCCTACAATAATGGTTATCAATCCAATATAGGTATGGCATCATATGAAGCATTATATGGCAAATAATGTTGAACCACAGTTTGTTGGACAGAACTGACTGAGAACAAGATGATTGGGCCTGACATAGTCAAAGACACGAAAGAGAAAGTGAGGATTATTCAGCAAAGATTGAAGGTTGCAAGTGATAAACAAAAATCATATGTTGATTTGAAGAGGAAAGATATTGAATATGCGATGGGTGACAAAGTTTTCTTAAAATTTTCTCCTTGGAGAAAGGTGTTAACGTTCAGGAAAAATGAAAAACTTAGTCTTAGATTTATTGGTCCATATGAAATCCTTGAAAGGATTAGACCAGTGGCATACAAGTTGACTCTGCCTATAGAACCATCCAAGTTGCACGATGTATTCCATGTTTCAATGCTACAGTGGTATCGATCGGATGATTCACATTTGTTACCTTTATAAGAAATAAAGATCCAACCAAACTTATCATATGATGAAGAGCCAAAGGAAATTCTAGCTAGAGAAGTGAGATAGTTAAGGAATAAGCAAATTCCTCTTATAAAGGTGCTCTGGCAACATCATGGCTTTGAAGAGAAAACTTGGCAACCCGAATCAATGATGAGAATTCAATACTCACAACTATTCAATACAGGTATGAATTTTGAGGACAAAATTCATTTTAAGGAGGCGAGAAATTTAAGGCCCTAACATATGCCCTAGAAGTATTATATCATGTCTAAGATGTAATAAGAAGTGAACATAACAAATGAATTAAGTACATCTAAGTATAGTAACAGACATAATGGTACATAATGTAAAAGACATGGGTAAATAGGTAATTTGTTCGTTTCAGCATAGATATACACAATTAGACATGAAATATGGATAGGAATTTTTGATATGTTTACTTAAATTTATAAGCGTGATGTGAGGGGAATTGATAAAATAAGTATTCCATAAGAAAGTGGGATGTTTTTGGTTAAATTGGATGTATTTTGTGTTGCTCTTGCATGATAAGATCGAAGTTAGTTGATTTAGGATGTGTACCTCATTGGATAGATAGGTTCTACTAAACATACTTCTATAATTTGACCATATCTTGGCTTGCATACCTCCAAATTGGATATTTCAAATTTTAGATTAAACTAAAGACATAAATAGAACTTTCATCAAGGATTTATTATGCTTCTAAGATTTTTGAATTCTATCTTGAAGTTAAGTTCTGGCTATTGTCCCTGTTTTCGAACAAACTGTAATGTTTTGGGTATAACTCCCTGAATAAATAACCAATTTGTATGAGATTTATGTCATTAGAAAATCAAGACATAGGGGAATGAAATTTATTGATAATATTGTTGGCCAATGTGGGAATTGAAGGAAGAAGAAGGACCAATGTGCAATTTTTCTAAAGTTAATATATAGACCAATTGGATTAAGGCATGTGTGACCAATAATAATAAAGCATATGTGGCCAATAGGAATTAAGCATACGTGTGAGTCATGAAATTTCATGAAGAGACATATGGAGATAGAAGATGGATAACACTTTGAGAGCACTAGCCTCAGATTTTCTCTTCTCCATTTCACCTTCATCATCCCATCATTTTTCATGTAAGAAATCAAGCCAATTTTAGGTGGAAATCAAGCTAAAAGTTAAGGATTTTCTCTTCACCTTTACCTTTTCTAGATTTAATTATGACGAACTGGAATTATAAGGTTAGAAGTGGGATTGAGGTGTGTATTTTTTATGTTTCTAGTTGGTGAGTCAAGCAAAGCCAAGGAGGAAAGAAAGGCAATAGAAGACCTCCTTTGTCAATTTTGAGGTTTGGGACTCCACTTAGTTAATTTCTGTATTTTTTATTTTTTTAAGTGTGCAAAGATTCATTTGGATGTTTAATGGCATCTGGGATGATTCTTTGTTGTTATTTTGGTGTTACTTTGCATAGAATTGGTTGAATATGACAAGAGAGTATCGTGTAGTGGAATTTGTCTAGGTTGGTTAACCAGTCAAATTGTTTGAGTCATAACTCATCCTACAGAACTCTAAATTGGGTTATTTAAGTCGAATACGAAACCTAAGACATAGAACTAAAAATCTTTAGAAGAGACTCTAAGTTAATTCTAGCTTTATGACATTGGGAATTGGGATCTAAAATGGTAACCTGATGTTGCCCTTGTTTTGGAGCATCTTGTGATATTTGGTCTATATCTCATGATTTAGAAGTCCAAATGGTGTGATTGCTAATGCTATAGGAACCAGAGACATAGGGTAACAAATGAATAGAAGCCTATAATTCAAACGTTTTTTATATGCATATTAAGGAACACCTGGAGTCTATCATATGATTTGCTTCTGGACTGATTGGTTGCTTGTTTTTAGGCCACCGTGGGCTTGGTCCAAATTACACTATTTTTAGTTCGTTTTTGTTTCTAATTTTTACCGAATCTTATTTGAAACTTTTTGAATGTGTATGAAAGTTTTCAAACATCTAAAAATAAATGAAATAGGACTTACCATATGTGAGTTGGGTGATTGAACATTGGAATTTAAGATTGAGCATAATGCATTCCAAAGAAAACTATCATGTACATAAATGATTTTTTGCATATTTATTGCTTATATGTGTATAGTATGATTACATAAGTGTGATTTTGACACCCTTCTAATGGTGGTAGTTATGACTTGCATGTATGAACACAGATACAGATTTTATAACTTCAAGTGAATATCATATAATGAATTGTGGCAAATGGTTAAAGTATAGGTTACAATGCCTGCTCTATTATCTTAGTGGTGGATAGATAGGCATGGCTATAAGGTTACAGTGCAGCTACTACAATTTGACACCAATGATGTCTTCATTTTGAGACTATAATGTCTCCACAATTTGATGCCTCTATGTATCGACAGTTTAATGCCTCCAGGTATCCATAATTTGATGTTTTCGGGTATCCACAATTTGATATCTTAGGATATCAACAGCTCCCGTTATCCACATCCATGAGAATGTGCAGGCCTAACATAGAAAGTAAACTAAATAAATATAAATAAGAAATATAGTATGACAACACAAATAATCGATATTGATGAGCATTTGGATTTGTATTGATAATTTGTATCATTGAACGCTAAATATCAATGTTTGAATTTTGAAGGTGAATTTATGGTATACAAACAATATATTGAAGCACGTTTGCACTGTGTATTTGATTAAGTATGCTATCACTATTTATATTTGTTGTGATGTTCATGAATGTATGTGCTTGGCAGATAACTGTTGTGAGTGGTCATCCAAATTAAGTGTTTCCCCACTAAACTTTCAAGCTTAGTATGGGTGTTAATCCATGTAGGTCCAAGTCATAGGAGTAAGTTACAGGGAACATCTACAAGGACCAAGGCCAATAGATAGGAGAAAAAGTACTTTTAGAATGTGTTTTTAGCTAAAGATGATTGTATATGTAATGAAGAAAGGAAATTATATGTTTTCTTTTGGATTACCATGTAAATGTAAAGATGTATTACTATTGTAAAATGATAACGTTAAACATTGGGAAGTTTTGTAATGTGTATATGTATAGTATTGAATAGAATTGTATACCTTGAATGCATGTACAGGAATTTGGTTGCTATGTATGTGGATGGTTGTAGGTTTCGTATAGGGGTGTTACAAATTATTTATGATTACTTATGATTAAATTAAAATATGTTAGCTTTTTCATTCAATTCTAGATTTTATAAAATAAGAAATCATATTTATGAGTAAACCATGGCATGTATAATAAAAGTTACATAGAATCTTAGAGTTATGACCACATATATCTTTTAAATTAAAGTCAAATATATAATAGGAATTCACAAAAAAAGGTAATGCATTCTTAAGATTTTCGATATTTCAATCAACCAACTTAAACATAAAGGTTTTATATCTTAAGAAAGAATATGATTACAACTTTCGAAGTTATACTGGTCCAAAAAACTAGGGCTAATCATTAAATCAAGATAAATTATAAACTAGGGAGATTCATCTCTAGATTTGAATTATATATTGGTTACTTCAATCTTGTTTATTACTTTGGTTTAGTATTTTAGATAGTTCAGTTAATTATTTCGTTTAAATCAATCATTCATTTTATTAAATTAGATAATATAAAGACAGTAAGTATTAGTATTTAGAGTCCCTATGGGATTAACACTTGTATTCATTTAAGCTATAATATAAGAATGATAGGTGCATTTAAGTAGTGATCTTTAACAAAGTTTTGATGGGGTATATATTATCACAATCTTATAACATATATATTAAAGAATTCAAAAGGTTAATAATATAATTGTCATATTTATTATTTGATTAATTTTTTAAAACATATGATTGAAGATATTTAATTCATAATAATCATATTTGACATCAAATAGAAAAACATATTTTGAGTCTTCGGGTGGCATATAAAAAAGGGGTGAATGATGTGTATGATCAAAAAAATTTTACAAAGTAGTGAAAGAAATGTCTACACTAATGATTATATGTGGCAATTAATAAAATGACATTCACACAAGTACAAATATAATAAAAATATAAATGAAAGAGAGTGCAAATAGATATGTATAGTTTTAAGTTAATCAATCCTTAACTTATATTCACCCCCTAAGGTCCATTTAGAAGTTATATCATTTCTCTTCCTTTAATGGGTAAAGAGAAATTTTTGTACGTCTTTCTTCTTTTAAATGAAGAGAAGCCCCTTCATAACTTCTTTACAAAGGTAAAGAGGAATCATTTACATATCTTATTTTCCTAGGACAAAGATAAACCTTATATACATCTTACTTTTTATAGATAAATGGAATCATAGACAACTCAATTATTATCAAGATCACATTATTGCTTAATTAGAACTTAATAGAATCTTTCTTGATCTTAAACTGCATTAACATCTTATATCACACTCATATACATAATAATGCACTAAAAACTCATTTCATTATTCTTTAAATCTTTAACATGTCTAAGAATCACCCCATAACTAATTTATTATTTAGTTGTGCTCATCTTTAACTTAAATACTCATAGGAGATACAAACTAATTGTTATAACTAGGGATGACAATGTCAATATGATTGCATATCATTATATGGAAAAAAAATACTATAATAACAATATCATAAAAATAATTCAAGTATATGTTATTCTCATGATAAAATTTATCCACTAACTACTAGACTACAAACTGCTTAAATGTCTACTTCTTTTACCTTATAAGTATTGGCCCTTAAATTTTGATACATTTCAATAAGAAAGGAAGTTAATACCTCTTTAAATACCTATAAATTGTTAATTTAAAGGACCCATCCCATATGTTCCCTTTCCGAAACCCATCTGAGCCCTCCCGATGACTTCACGGTGGCCCTCCAATCGATAACTAACTGAAACGAAGGGTTTTTGCAAAACTATACCGTTCAACTGTTAAAAACCTTTTATACTTTAAAAGTTAAAACATACAAAATAGTGAGATTTTAAAAAAAAAAAATCCAGCAGCATAAAAAAAGAATTTTCTAAGATTCCCAAATTTCAAAAACCTATATAGCATGATTTAAAACACTTCCAATATTTCATATGCCATCTCATCTTCTGGAATGGGACCTCAGGTCCATATTACAGCAACCACAAACATATTTACAAGATCACACTTTTAAACACTTTCCAAAATAATTTAAAACATAAATGCAATTAACTAAGCCAATTTCAAGAAAACACGTACGTAACAAAAATGACATAAGCAGAGCAGCACCTAATGATACAGCTAATCCTGCAGTAGAATCCCAGCCACTGTAGCATCTGTACACATACTAAGGATAGTTTAATTAAAAACATTAAAATAGGGGTGTGCTAAATGAGCTTAATGAGTGTTGATCATTTTACTAAAACTTCTCATAACTAAAATATTTTCGTACAATAATAAAGCTCATGGTAAAAGACTTTCCATAAAAATTCATTCGTGCATCATAAGATCTGGTAATAAAATAATATTTCTTAAAACACAATTTCAATTTTTCTAAAACATTTTTTCAAAATATTTTTTCAAAACTAATCTCATAATATAAAAGTTTTCATTTTCCTTTTTCTTTTTCCTTAAACAATAAACAATGGTGGCAATAAGTTTTTTGAAACTTTTATTTTGAAAATAAGTCAACCATTAGAATTAGTACCATACGTTGCCCTAGGTATATATGCAGAGCGGAATTCCTATATCATTTAGGCCATAATAGGTAACGAAGCCTTGGTACCCTAGGAATAAAGTCACGGAGCTAATTCTACATTACTTACTCATGACTGTTTAATCACTAGTTATGAATCTAGTTCTACATCACGTACTCGCAATAGATTAACCGCTATAAACCAGTAGATATGGAGCTGGTTCAACATCACTTACCTATAAAAATTTTGGCTAGCACTATATATACCCAATACGTGCAGAAGGTGACTCACTAGACTACTGACAGACACACTACCACCCGTTATTAATAACTTACGCCCCCTAACATTGTCTTGCATTTTTTAAGGTACTTCAACCGATAAATCTATTATAACATCAAGGCATACCATAGGCTAAAAATTCATTCCTTTTTTATCAACAAATAACATAATTTCAATGTAATTTCAAATCATATAAAATTTAATTTTCAAACTAAAATTCATAAATTTTTAGAATATAAATTTATACTATATTCACTTGTAATATATCATTCACATAAAACTCAACATAAATATTCATTTCATGATAAAACAAAAACTATATGCATAAAATCAATTTAAAATATACTCAGAACTTGCTAGTTTCCTTTTCACTACTTTGAAATCCTTATAGTTGACTTCGTTTTCCAATTCGAAAACCTACTATTTTCAACTCCTTAATACATTTTCCAACCTAATACACCATAAAGCATTTCAACTTCATTACTTTCCACATACACTCCATATACTAATTTTTTTCAAATAATAACATAACACTTCATTTAATAATTCCAATGTCATAAATACACATAATGACTATCCTTAATCACATTCATATGATCATTACATCATAACCACATTTTTATACCAAAAATGCCCTTAAGGCTAAACTTAACATATTTTACATTAAATTTTTCCAATTCAACCCCATTTGATTTTTAACACTTAAAACTAATCCAAATTCACTTCCATGGCATTTTAATACACACATTTAAGCCATAAAATTTCATTAAAAAAATTTTACATAATCAAGCACCCTTGGCCGAATTTCAACCAAAACCAATTCTATATCAATGCTTTTCATTTCTTTATTTCATTAGCATCAAAATCATGCTATGAACACCATAAAACATCAAAATAGAATTTGGATCATATCACATTAAAAACCCTAGCCATGGCTGAAATTTCTTTTAATTAGTTCCATGGTTTTTCTTCCATTCTTTAATCATTAAACTAAGTTCCTAATGTCATTCATTAATCTCAAATCATCAAATGGAAAAATAAAATACTTTAGGCAATGGATCTTACCTTTGACCATGGGTCCACACACTAGTTTTCTTAATTTTCTTCTCCTAATCACTTCTAATTCAACAAAACCTTGATATCATATCATGAGGGTGCAATTCACACTATCAAAACCAAATCTAAACCATAACATAACAAATCCAATTTTTTAACAACATTAGTAAGCTTACCAACTCAATTTCTTCTTCCTCTTCACTTGGATGGCTATGGAATCCTTTTGGATGCTTGATTGGAGTTAGAAGAGCATGAAAAACTCCTTGGATCACTTCTCCATGGCCTAGCCAAACCTCTCTCTTCTCCTTTTTCTTTTCTTTTCTTTTCTTTTTTCTCTCATTTTTATTCTTTCTCCATCAATGGTTGGCCACACCCCTCTTAAAAAGATGAAAATTTTGCTTAATTACATTTTTTGTCCACCATTTCCATTAATAACATTTCATATTTACACCTTTACCAAAACTTCTCACATTTACGCTTTAATCCATGCCACTTTTCACCATTCATTTGTTTACTTTCCAAACCAGTTAATTCATGCTTATCTCATGGAAAATTTCCCATGTAATGCTCATATTGGATTATTCTGCTTCTGTCTATCAACCTCGTTCCTCCAAAAAATTTTGATAACATCAAGACTTAGGGCTATGGGATTCTAATTCATTCTTCCGATGCTTTTAAAAAAGATATTCGATTAGAGGTAACTCTCTATTAGCTAAATATCTCCACTGGTATATCTTATTGAGTGTGCGGTAAATGCTTTTGACTGAACTCACAGCAGTTCTCTCTCTGATAGCACGCAACTAAAAATAGGACATCTATATAGAAAGTGTGCAGTGAGGGCGTTAGGCTAGTTAGCCTTAACCCAACCCAAGCAATGCCCAAAGACTCCCATTTCCTTCTTGGTCGGACCAACCCAATTGGCTATTTCTAACAAGTCTTGACGACCGTTTTGCCCCTTTTTTGAATTTAATGCATTTTATGCCCAAATAAATTCCAAAAAATATCCTATGGTCAATAATACATTTAAACACTTAAACAAATTTAATATACCATAAATAGAGCGTATTCTATAAAATGCATGTACAACACATTACAAAATACAATAATCATCAAAATACCTTTTAAAATTTTAACACCTAGTAAGTATACTACAAATAGGATCATATAGTTCATAATAACGTGTGCTATACAAAATTAGATTTACTTAATTATTTCTCTTTATGAGTTCAACATTATGGAGGCAAGGAAATGCATATGATGAAATAGATTTTACTCTACTCAATTTTCATAATGTTAAAACTGTAAAATAGCAAATCTAAATCACTATCTTCTTTAGCAAATGTCTATATTAGGTACCTAACAACGTTATGGTTCCTAATAGACGTGACCTTAACTATGTCATTTCAAGTCATGTATTGAATCTTCTTAAAGAAATCAAACTAATGGGAGGATTTCAGCTTCCTCATCCTATTATGTCTCTATCGAGTCAAATGTGTCAATGATCTCTTTAAAAGGTTATACTCAAATATTAACAGTTAGCGCACCTTTATAAATTCCTTCTGACAAATATTTCTAAAACTTCAAATATAGATTTTGTTGTACATGATATGCAGTATTTTTTCTTTTTTTAAACATAAAAGCAATCAATACAAACATGTTATAAGAAAAGCAAGACACCATCCTTTCAACTTAACAAATGAAATTTTTAATGTTTATCATTTGTTTAATTTTCAGTATATGTAGATTAGAAAAAGAGGGAGTGATCAAATATATCAATTTGGTTTTGAGAGATACAAATAGAAACCAATAACATGCTTTAACAAGAAGTCAAAAAAAGATTGTGCTACAATTTGACATCACTTGACATCACTTGCTTTATATTTAAAAAGAAATCATTATAAAAATCATACACAATTATACAAAAAAATTAATTAAATAAATACATGATTATTAACAGATAGAGATACCTTTATTGGATGAAGGTAATTGTGATAAGAATTCATTATTCAATAACTAATACGAAAAGTAGACTTAAAAGCATTTGTAAATATTGGGATAACTAAGAAATCTCATGTAATTATCTACATATATAATTGAATATTGAAGTTTATTCAACTTCTACCATATTAATTATAAAAATGCTTATTAATTGTTTCACAAATATCACCTTCGATATAATTGATCAATTTCATTCTATTATATGAATTTCTTTCCCATTTTTCTATATTAATTCCTTTAAACAGAAACCCAAATTTATGTGTATTTTATTGATGATGATGTATATATCAACATATTCTAAAATTGAGATTGAATTATTATGATCCAACTTTTTACCCATTCTTGATAAGTAATCATAAAACAGATCATACCGTAAATACTTAATGACATTAACATATATTGAAGATCAATCACCATACAACTATCAGAAATAATATTCAATTTTACTAAGCTTGTATCTCATACCTAAAACGACAAGTGTCATGGTAAACAGGATGATGATTGATTGCATAAATCATAAAGAAAAAAAATCTAAGAAGTATCAAGTAAATTATGATTAATTTATAAAAACATGATGGAAGTGAATACTTGCATAAGATAAAGCGACTTCCGGAGAAGGAAAGATGTTTTATTAGTTTGTATGTAACTAATCTAGGAAGAGTCGTACGAAATAGTAAATGAATCCTGAAGCAAAAATTATATTTCATCTATCAACAAAATAGCCTCCTTTTACATTAAGATCATTAGTAAGGTTTATTTAAATGATAATATTGGAATTAGAATATTATCATGTCTATAATCTTGGACTTCTTATTCTATAAATTTATCCAAGTAGAGCATTCTCTAAGAGTTTAGGTAGCTGCAGCTGACCAAATAAATTAAAATTTTAATTTAATTTAATAATATGCAATGCTGACAAGGTGAGATTATCATGAAACAAGAACCCTTGATAGGCAAAAGACGCTCTCTGTGTAAATCCTAATATAACCCAAGACTTAAACTGTATGTGATCAGTCAATTACCTATACCACACCTTAGAGGTGATGATAATAACAGTAGTGATGGGATAACAACCAACGATGACAAACTTCTTCTATAAGGGATTCTATGATTTTTTTTTTTTTTTCACAAACAATTTGAGAGACAACAAGCTTAAGGCTTCTGTGATTTTGTTTTACCCATATTAAAGAAAACAAAATTATTTTGTTAAATAAACAAGATAAATTTAGCTTGTCAATTAGGTTGGGTAAAAGTGAGCTGTGAACGTCAAACCACGGTCTAACTTCAATTTTAAAAACGTTTTAAACTCCAACTCAATTAAAATATATTTTACCTATTGACGTACTTCCGTCGAGATAAACTCGTGATAAGCAAATCCTATTGCAAGGGAAAATATACAAAGTTAAAATTTCGTGTCATTTATTTGCACATTCCATATAATACGCAACCGCACAGCCATCATTACACTGGGGCCGCCGAAATGGGTCATCGACAATCATTATCTCCAAGGTTGTCCTTCCACATAACGTGAAAAACTATGCAAACTAAGATTGTGGTGGTCGAATTATGGATTCTAGTCTACTACCACCACAGCTGAAACTGAAACAATTCTTCAATGGCCCGAGTGCCCACTCATGCAATATATATATGCACACACACACGCAAAAATCCTTTGCGCATATCATTTTCTGAAACCAAACATCGAGCATTAAAAGCTCCAAAGCGGGCACCATCGGAGATGAATTTTCTTTATTAAGCTTTTGGTGGTAGTAACTGACAAAATTAATGACTCTACAAAGTAATTATCGGTAAAGCAGCAAGCAACCTTTCTGCAAGTTGCATAAGAAAGCACTACTGTTGCCAAAGCTTTATTCTAAATTTTAATCAAACAAGCTTACACCACCAACTTTTGGCCACCTGTCCCTTTTCTTTTCCATTGTATATATGCTTAAGGAACACGGAATGAAATGTCGGCAATTCCTACTTGAAATCCTTTCGGAGATCCATGCACAGCATGCCCTTTTGATTATATTCTCCAATTTCCTATCGTACCATAAGTTTTAAGATTACACCTCACTATTTTATTGGTGCCCCAGTTGTCATACTGTCTTTGGACAAGTGGCTGTTTTGTTGCAAATTTTCCCACAAGTTGCCCAAGTGTTTCAAATTTTCCATGTGCTTTACATTTAGTCTGCTCCGCTTCTTTCATTTTACTCGAGGAAGAGCAAGAACGTAGAACCTTCTATAGTAATAGCATGTTTCAACTAGAAAATGGGTGTCTTCTTTTTCTTTTGGTAGATAGAAGATGGTCTCTTCACCAAGCTCGAGTATCCAATTATTTTTAATGGACAATTTGAAATGGAATCAACAGAAAGCATGAAAATGAATTGATTTAACAGCTTCGCTGGCTTTACTTTCAGAAAAGAAAATCTCTCAGAAAGTCGCATTAACAGAAACTTTTTCTGTCACTTCTCTCCGCTGTAGCCGCTGTCCCTTGCTTCCCCTCTCACCGCCGTCACTCGCCGCTGTCACTCAGACGCCAGATCTAGGTCGCAAGACTGGAGATTAAAAAAGGTTTGACTACAGGCCAAGTCTCATTAACAGAAACTTTTAGACATTACTCTTTTCTTGTTCATTATTATGGTTATTATAACACTGTAGAATCACAATAAGCATACTAGATATAGTGAGTTGAAGGAAGACTAACTGACTCTCATAATAGATTTACAAGGAAATAAGCCAAAACTAAAACTAAAACTTAGCCTGGGATGGGAAACTGTCGCTTATTCCTCATCATTGTGAACAAAGTGATAGGCAATCCATGGGAAAATTCCACCCAAAGAATTTGTCTCTCAGCAGCTGAAATTTATACATGATTCGACAACCTCTATGCTAATCGGCAGCACAACATACACCTAAAAGTGGTGGTGCTTTCAGATTACAGAGCATGAAAAGAAAGCTTATTACACATACAAAGGTCCATTAAAACCAAGAAAAAGAAAAAAAAAAGAAGCAGACCTCCAGCCAAGTACGAAAGTGACTTCAACTTACAAAAAAATGACCTCCTAGGTAAAGCAAAAGGATACAGATGCTTGCATATACCAGCCTGTCAGTAGAAACCAATTTCACCGGATCAAGGGCACAACAGTGTCTGGAAAATCTGTTCTTGGCCCAGAGAGGGAGTAATACGCAAGTATCTGTGCAGGATGATCAACTATCACGAGTTGATCAGCCTCATTAGCCGTAACAACCCTTCTAGCAGCGATCAACTCAATATTCCAAAACGGGCGAGTCATAGCCACAAGACTGCTGCCAGCTGGTGATGATGCTCTATAACCTTGCACCCACAAGTACCTCAGAGAAGGCAGCTGCATTACAGCCCTAGCCAACGCATTCTCACTGAAGCAACAACCCCTCATCTCCAACTTCTGCAGATTTGGGCAACCTTTAGCGAATTCTATGAGCCCTTCATCCGACTCCCCAACATAACCCAACAGCATCCATTTGACGTTTGTACTATACTGCCCAATATCACGGAGACCTTTATTAGTCAAACCCCCTTCTCGGAGATACAGACCAAATCTTCGAAGCTTAAAACAGCCCCTTAACAGTTCTTTAACCCCATTATCAAGCGGCAGATCAGCAATCGTTTCTTCTCGATCAAGTAAGACCAAACGAAAATCATTTAGGTTCTTTAAGTAATAACCAATCTCTTGCAAAGCTAAATTTGTGATATCAGAAACATAAACAGCTATGTATTCGAGTTCTAGGCAGCCCTGGGCCAATGCTATTAATCCCCTATGTGAAACTGTGCCTTCTTCATCTCCCATTCCCTCATCAGCACCTTGCTCAATTCGAAGCCTTTTTAGATGCTTACAACTGCTGGCAAGGACTTCCATTCCTCTATCTCCAATAACATTTCTTGTCTGCCAGCACAAATAAATTCACTAAAATGTTCATATATAAGGCAGAAAAAGTATTTAGTGCTGCAATGAGACAAAATCAATTTTAATTCTTATCTCCTTATTGTCAAACCCAGGCGAATGCAAAAGGTAAATTCTACAAAATTGATTGAAGTTTACACGCTCTAAAACTGAATCCCAAAACCAGTATAAAACTGTCATCCCAGAATAAGCTAAGAAAAGACGAAATACAAAATAAGTTACAAATATTAACATGCTATCAACTTTTGCATCAAAAGCATAATAATAGGCGAAAAAGAAACGAGGGCCAAAAAGACGCTGTATAAACAGGGAGATAAAATGAGACGCAAACCACATCAAACAACATATAAGGACATACCATCAGTGAAACATAGATAACAAAAGATATTTGTGCCAATACCTCAAGAATTTCCAAGTTTGGGCACCTTGGAATCAAGTCACAGAGGTCCTCTGTGTCGAGTAACGCATAAAGGAGATCCAACTTTTTGAGCCGAGAAGCAAAAGGGAATACTATTGGCATTTCATTTTGCCCCATGTAAGTGAGTCCCAATCGGCATAATTTTTCTGGAAATTTCACATTGGAGTACTTGTCTGGTTGACCATTGAAGGAACCACCACAAAACTCTTCTAAAGCAGATGCAGAACGAAAGAAGTTAACAAGCTCAGAGATTTCAATGTCACAAATTTTCACAGATATCAAGGAGTGACAATTTTTGGCTATGAGCTCAAGGTCTTCATGTCTGATTTTGTTAAGATCTGTCATGTAAAAGTTTAAAGTCTCAAGAACTGCATTGTTCAAAGCAAGCTCATGGAGCCAGTCACCATCTTTCTCCAAAACCGCACTCTCTTCCAAGAATAATGTTCTTAATTGCCTGCACGCCAAAAATTAAAAGATCCTTGAAGACAAATATCTTAAGGTCCCTCAAGGTGGAACAGAAGAGGTCATGACCAAATTTCCCCATGTCGACAATAATCACGAAAGGAAAGAGGCATTATGAGGTAAAGAATTAGTACTTTCAAAACAAGATCCATGCAACCACGTTAACACAGTGGTAAACAAGTTAACAGCCAATCGAAGTACTAATACCTTACAAATCAGACTTAATCAGTCACAAAGCTTTCAAAGCCACAAGTTGAAATGAAAATCGAGGTCTAAGACATTATGATTACATTCCACATAACTTTTCCCTCATAGCCAAAGTGAAATTAATAACAGTCCACATCATTTATAATAGAAGAAACGTATAGAAATGACAAACGACAAATAAGCTAAAATGTTAATCTACTTACTCACAGATGAATTAATGGGTAAAGATAACAATAAGAAAAAGGATAAGATCACTTTCAACTGATTTTAGAAAGTTTTAAGTTCCTAGAGGTAAAGGAGTATGAAAAGTGATTCATAACAAAGTAAGCGTATTAATCATCAATCTTACTCCGTAAAAGCATAAAGAATATACAAACAATAGAAGAAAACAGGAAATTAATAGCACCAACCTGTAAGACTTTTAGACATAGAATCGAAAGTTACTCAAGTTGGAAAAAAAAACTACCAAAAATAAGTCAAAGATTTAGCCATTCTTTTTTTTCTTTTTTTGAGTTAAACAACAGCTTACCTGCAACCACGAGCCACGTGTAGGAGGCCGTCAGTCGAGAAATCAGAGCACTTGTCAAGCTTCAAATGCTCAAGATTCCGACCGCGAGACGTAGCCAAAAGCTCCAGATCCGAATCCGTGACAATCATACGGCGAAAGTGAAGCGACGTCAAACAATTAAAGGAAGTGGCAATTTGTTCGACCCAAGGCTTCAAAAAACCTCCCCAATCCTCAGGTATCAAATTGAACATGGCGGCTCGAGGTTTTCCTTTCAGTTTCAAAGATTTCAGGTGATTGAAACGACTCCGCAGCCGATCTGGTGCTGTAGTGTAGCATAAAGCGATGGTTACGTGTTCCCTGGTCAACGCCTCCAGCTCGTGCCATCGACGGCAAACCGTCGAGACGGCGGCTCGGTCACGTGAGTCTCGGATGTATCGTATCACACAGCCAAACACGACGTCGATATCATCGCAACAACTTGCTTTATTGATTTTACTACTATTCCCAATTTCCTCCATCGCTTTAAACAAACTTTTCTCTACATCTATCGAAATCTAAAACTGAAATGCTCTTCTTCTTGAAGTAAGTCACGGACACCACTAAAGCGGTTTGAGTTTGAGTTTGAGTTTGACGGATATAGAGTTTCTCTATTCTTTAAGCCATCCAATTAACAATAAGAAAATCAGAAATAAGGCACTTCTACTAACTGTCTACACAACCAACTGTAACGGTGAGCGAGCTTAGACCAAAAAGCGGTTAAGCCAAAATTAGATTATTAAAATTGGTATCGAAACGACGAAACGTTTCTTTACAAACCCAATCCGATCCAGACCAATGCAGAGCCGTCGAAACATCATAATCTTTTTAAGCAGAGAAAGAAGGAAGAGACAGACAGATAGGCAACTAGCGGTCGTCATTAACGAAAGGAGGAAAATCAGACGGCGACAGTTGAAAACAGTTTATAGTTTGGCCTTTTTAACCGGTGGGCGGTAGGTATAATTTTTTTTTTTCTTTTTCTATTTTGCTTTATTGCAATAATAATAATGTTATTATTATTAAAATATGCACCTATCTACCTACCTCAGAATTTTAATAAAAGAAAGATCCATTTGGGAGATGGCGAAGAGAGCTAAAGAAGAAGCGAGAAAGCTAAGCGCAGCCACTCAACTGTTATTTATGTTTACTACTATATAAGATTAATAAGATTAATAAGATACATCTTCTGCGACAGATTCTCTCTTATACATAACCGTAACAAAAGGAAAAGACGTCATTATCTTATTTTCCTTCTTTTATATCGTCATGTTGATCGTACCAACAAAAAAAAGTACTTAATACGAGCTTACCATACCAATTTACGGGACCTACTGATACCGATCTTCGACTAGTACTATTCGGTATCGACTGAAATTGAAATACTTGTTAAGAGACTGAATTAAAGAAAAAAAATAATCTAACCCTAGTTTCTCTTACGCCACCCCTCTGGTATATTACCAATACTGTACTGGATCTAGCATTAAATTACATTCTGATACGGTACTGTAATAACATCGGTCAATATCGAGTATTATTTCGAATAATTTTTTAAATTTATAAAAAAACCTCCAAATTTTTTTAAATTACAAAATAATCCTTTATTATATAATTTAAGCCAACCTTATCTCAAAAATCATAATAATAAAAATTTAAAATAACAACAATTTATTTATTTTTTAATATTATTTTTACGTATTTGACATATAAATAATAACATAATTAATATAAAAAAGATTTTTTTATCATCATAAAAATATAAAATTAAGAATAAAACAAAGTATTTAAAATATTATAATTTTATTATTTAATAAATAATAATTATATCAAAATATCAAATAAAAAGAATAATTATATTCAATAATAAAATATAATTTCTGTCTTAATATTTAATTTTCAATAATAAAAAATTTATTTTTAATTTAATTTAAAATTGTTATTAATAATAAAATATATTTATATTTATATTAACAATTTTAAAAAGAAATAAAAAATTTGAAGCCTCTTGATTTTTATTTTAACATATTTTTAATTATTCTTTGTATGAAAATATAACTATTATTTAGTCTATGAATTTAAATATTATATTATTAATAATAAAATGAGATGACAAAAAAAAAGGGAGAGAGCGAGAGTATGAGAAAAAAATAAAGAAACGAAGAAAAAGTCCGCAGAGGTCGTTTTGGGAGGGAGGGGGAAAACCGGGAGTTTAAATTTTCATTTTTTTGCAGAAATGTTTCCGATTTATTTTAAATTTTTGGTATGGACTAGTATTTCAAATATTGATAATACTAAACAAAACAGTTTAGTACATGCCAGTGTTTAAACTTGATATCAAAACATCTCATTTTGTACCTTTTTCAACTGATACGGTACTTACCTCTCTCTACGATACGATACGAGATTCGTTACAATCTGCTTCTACCTCTCTCTCAGTCTCTCTCCACTCTTCTCTTCTATCGTCTGTCGTTCTGCCTCTCTCACTTTGTCACCACTAGCTAGCTGCCTTAGGACAACGTCACCCCTCAATTCGTCATCGTCACCACCAGCTCTCGCAATCGCTAGCTGCCATACCACGCCGATTAGAGCTCTATCGCAGCATCGTTATGTCACGCCACTCTCTCTTGTCGTTCGGTGTCCAGTCATCGCCACTACAATAACTAGCTCGCGTCATGACCTTGTATCCAATCCAGATCGGCTCTCCTCACGCCATAATCGTCCGCCGCTCCTCTCCTCAACCGTCGAAGATCTGTCGTGTTGCCTTTTAATTTTAGCCTTAGGTTGTGTAACTTGTGTTATGTTATGGATTGTGTTCTGTAGCAATTGTGGCTTGTGTTATGAATTTGTCTGGAAGATAGTGGATTGTGGATTGTGGATTGTGTTGTCTGGTGGTTGTGGCTTGGCTGTGAATGGGGAATGGTGATTGGGTTGAATTTTGTTTAAATGACAGATTAGTAACAGATTTTGCAATTTAGAGTTTCAATAATTGCTAATTAATAGTCTTTTAATCTTGCTTAAATCAACAAAAATAAGCTTTTAATTACGATTTGGATTTTGGATTTGGAATGACTTTATGACTGCGACCAATAAAAATAGGCTTTAAATTGTAATTTGAATTTTGGATTTGTAATAAATTTATGATTATGGAATAAATTGTTAGTTAAAATTTGAGGTAATTTTACCATTTTATAATAAATTATTGATTCAGATTTAGAAATGATTTTATTATTATAGAATTAATAATAATTGGGATTTGATCATTTGAGATCATTATCAAATAAATTATACTATATGATTTGCTTCCATATAGATTGTAATTATGAGAGCATAATGATGTTTTTAATTTTTACGATAAAGTCATTTTTGTAACGTGCAATTGTTTATTTCCAATGAAAATGTAAGATACAACAAATTGATAAGTGCTATAAGTGTATCTATAGAAAATTTTTTTAATGACATCTATGGTAATTATACTTACAATTTTATAATTTCTTAGACAAAATATGCTTAAGTCTCGAATTTTCTTAATGATTCATTTATATAAGTTCTTAAAATTCACTTCCGTGTCTATATCGTGTGACTGTTATTTTGCACATAGCTTATTTCGTATTTTCCTTATCGCTAGTAGTTGATAAAAAGTACTATTGGACTGTTGACTTTGAATATAAGATTTATGTATGTTTTTATAGTTCAAGTTTTATATATGTTTTTAGAATATGAATTGTGCTTCTATGCTTGTTTTGAGTTGAATAATACACATTTTATGATAGTAGTTGATAATGAAACTAAATTGGAAGAAGGGCTTTGTTTTGATATGAAATTATTAATTTAATTAGAAGTTCCTTTTGTGATAGTTATGATGATATTGGAGACGTTGAAGTTGATATTCTTACCAAACAAGAGAGGCTCATTATACCTATATGAGAAAGAGAAGAAGCTAGGTTTCTAAATTTTTTGCATTTCAAACAACTCTTGGAACTCATCCTGTAACTATAGTGCCTTACAATCTATGCGGACATGACAATAGCTAGATAGTAGTATAATATTAGTTTATTATTTAATATTGCTCAATCTTATTATTACCAGCTTATTGTGGATATTACCGCCTGTTACCGTCAAAGCCCCTTTGATTGATGATTATAGAGATAGCAAATATATTTATGAAATAAAGAGTTATTTGGATGAAAGAAAAATGACTTAGTAATTTTTAGGTGTTCAATTATATGTGATGGTTAGAAAAATAGAAGATATAATCATATTATCAATTTTTGGTTTATTCTACTATGAGAAAAGATTTTTGAAGTCTTTTAATGCATCTAGCTTTGTTAGAAATGTTAATATTTTGTTTCAAATATTTAATAAAGTTATAAATAAAGTTGGGCCTAAAAATATTTTACAGTTCATTATTATCAATGATTTTGCTTATAAAGCGATTAGAAAAAATGTTGCAAAATAATTGTGAATAACTTAATTTATTCAATTAATTCAAATTTATAATTAATTTAAAATGTTAAATCTAAAATAATTCTAATTAATAATTTAAATTTAAAATATTTTCAAAATATGTAAATTTTAAATTAACATTAAAATTAAAATTTTATTTATAAATAAAACTTTAATTATTAAGTTATTTATTTTAATAAAATATAATATTTTTCGCTCATAATTTATCAATAAATTTTATATAAGAGAACTAAATAAATTTTATTTTAATTAATTAATTTATAAAATATAATATAACTTTAATTTTATTTAATATGTAATTATTAGACTTTAAAAACTAAATAATTATATTAAATTATTTATAAACTAAATGATTAAATTTATTTAAAATTAATTTTATGTTATATGTTAAGAAATAATGTGTTATAACTACATTTTTATATAATTATTAAAAATTTTAAAAGATATTAATTTATGGGTTGGGTTCAAATTTTAAATTTTTTACAAACTTAATAATTATAAATTTTAATCTATTTTAATGCCTATATTTTTGATAATAAACTTGCTTTTCTTTCTAATAAAAAATATTATAAGGCTTAATTACAACACAAATAATAATTATCCTAAACACTAAAAAAAGGCATTGAAGTTTATATTTTATAAACATTGTTTACATAATAGAAATTAGTATACAAGTAAAATGACTAAAGTTTTTCTTTTTTTCCCCTTAAAATATAAGGATATTTGAGACCAAACAAAAGTAAATATGATAATAGATTAGCTCGGTCCGGATTCATCGTTGACTTGGCCAGTTCTTATCTTGAGAACATGTAGTTTGAGTCTAATCCGAAGTTCGGATAGGCTCGCGCCATTCAACTCAAATTTGAACGAACTGTTTAAAACGATATTATTTTAGATAAAATTTTAAAACTTAAGCTTGAAATGGTATCATTTTAAAAATTTTACTCAATACAACATTGTTTTGGTAGAGTAATCAAGTTGCTAGAATTTGTCAAACTAAACCTCATACCAACTCCTCAATTTAAATTTGGATCAACTCGAGCTTAATATATTAATCTAGAACCAGATTGAATCAGGTTGAATCAATTCCAAACCCTACCACCATTTCTTCACAATAACATTGATTAGCCATATAAAATATAATGAGTAGCAATTGACCAAGTAGCCATATAAATTTGATTTCTTTATTTAAATTAACACTCAATTGATTTGATTATATGCTTTTTAAAATATTTTTAAAAACTAAGGTACAAAGTTGAAGATAATTCATACTGTGAATTAGAAATAATTCATAACTTCACTTTTGCAATAATTTTCTCTAGTATTTAGAAATGAAAGAATATGATATTTTATTTCTTTTGCTATAGATATTGTTTCATTGTTAATGTAAATTAAGCAGTTTTGTGTTTTATTACCACAATTTTCCCGTTAAGACTATCTTCATTTATATATATAAAAAAAATCTTATTCTCGTCTAAAATTTGTGTAATTTCATCCTCGCACTACTTTATACTATCATTTCTGATTTCTTGATAGAGATGGGAATTTGTCACGTAGTTAATCAGATTGTCCAAATAATTTAGTCAGGTTTATGGGCTGCTTCCTATGACTAGGATGATAAGGTGTCTGAATTGACAATCCATGAGCCAACACTAACACATACACATTTCATTTGACTGCTTGCGATTAGAAGTCTTTCTCATTTGTTAGACGGACCCCAGCCCAGGACTGTCAAGCAACTGTAATATCCTTGTTGTATTCTATTACCCAAACTGAAAACATGTCTCATATTACTTGCAATCGTCTGTTGAAAGCAGAACAACAGTAAGTCCCGATCAGTGGCCATTAAAGAACTAATTACAATTCAAAATGACAGGGCTTCTGTTCTGACACATATCTACAACTTGTGGGAACCAAAAAATAGATCTACTAAGGAAAAACAAAACACAAGTCCTGAAATCAACTGGTACTTTCTTCTCCCTTACACGGCTGAGTACCTTTATGATCAAAAGTCAATTCATTAACAGTTGTAGATCCATCTTGCAGAACATCAATACATTCCAACAAAGTGCCAGAGCTGCCACTTACATTTCCAACACCATCCACTATGGAGCTCCCAGAAAACGAAACCAAGCTCACGGTTGCAATGTTTTTTGCAATGGCCTCAACATCCCTCGATCCACTGTACATGCCCCCACTCCGTGTGACCAGCAAAAGGTGGTCATCATTATGATTAAGAACCGAAGGCAGCACATCAATCAGAGGAGGACTAGCAGGACTTGAGCCACTAAGAAGTAGCTGCAGAGTCTCCCTTGCACCTTTTTCCACTACGGATTCAGATTCAGGAATCATCGGCTTCAGAGGTGGTATATTGCTCGAAATACTTTGACCAGCACTAACAAGAAAGCCCTGACCTGAGGAACAAACATCAATTACCGGAATGTGAACAATTGGGTCACACATTAAAGGAGTGAATATCGGGAACTGTTGAGAAATGGGTCTGGACAACTGAACCATTGGGTCTGACAAGAAAGCAGGGAAATCCAAGGAGGGATAATCTGCTAAAGTGAGAGGTGGTGCTGAAGTTAAGAAGCCAGATGACCTACTGGCCGACAATAGTGATGAAAGAGGAGGAAGCAAGGGTGACTCAATGGATGAGAGAGGAAGTTCGGGAGATGATGAAGGGCACTGCACAGTTGACGTGCCTTGTGAGCGCCAACAGCAGTGTGAGGTGAAGAGAGGATCACCTGTTGAAGACGCAAAAGAGTCTGTGAATAAAGTAGGTGGGACAGCCAATTTAGCAACAGAATCTATTAGACTCGATTGGTTCATCAAGCAACTCTTAACCTCGGGTAGCTCAGATTGGCAAGAGCTAGATGCATCAATAATCTGTGGCGCTGCCACCAAAAGTGTATCAACGACTGTAGCACTGCTATCGACGTGGCGTCTCAGCTTCTCCCTAGAAGCATTTCTCAAAGAAGACAAGCTTTTGGCTAGTCCGTCTTTGAAGGAACTTGGTCTTGGGCTCAGGCTTACCTGATAAGATAAATGGGTTTTCCCCAACTGATTACCAGCATGCCGGGTTCGAATAGACTTTGATGGCATAGTCTCTGAGATATGAGACGTGGTAGCAGAGGATGAGGAAAAAGCACCTGAACTTCCTTGGATACTACTCACAAGATAAGCACGTAGATGAGTAGCAAAACAATCAAGTCTTGAATTGCTAATTCCAGTTAGTTCAGATATAGATGGTTTTCTCTTCAGTATGTCCTTCATCTATCATAAGAAGAAAGAAAACTTCTATTAGCGAAAAAAGAGAAGGCAACAAAGGAAGGCAAAAACATTTGTTATGAAGGAATGACCAAAAACAAAAGAAAAACAATCGTAATGCCTCTCCCTAGAGCAATATAGGATAAGTTCATCCAAGTGCATATTCATGGACCATTTAAAACCCCATTTGAAACCTTCTTTCCGTTTTTTCACACCTAATTTATATACTAAAGAATTTGAAAAGAAAAGTCGATATTGGTCATTTAAGGTCGATGTAGGTCAATATGACAAAATGTCAATAATCTCAATTAAAATTTTCTCCTTCACTTCAAAATCTGACTGTTTTTTGATTAAATGGATACTGTATATTTATAAAACATTTGCGTTAATAACATCAACTAATATCCAAAACCAGTTTTAACATTTCAAAACGTACCAATCCCAAGCAAATTTTAATGAGAAACTACACTTTCATTGTTCCTAAAATATCCTTTTCATTTACCTTCGCAAGCAGTTCGATTCCCAAAAGTTTAGATTTCTCTGAGCACCAAAAACAAACATCTCTATCATCTTCTATCTTTATGTGAAATGATCGGCCAGAACAGTCAGTCGGGATCTCCTCAACCTTAACAGCAGCACACTCTGCAGTACTGCTTAAGGTAAATAATCTCTCTGCATTACCATCATCACCAATGAATGAAAGCCGCAGATCAGATGTTGGCAACAACGTGAGATTCAAGTTACCCCTGCAACAAGAAAAGAAAAAAAATGACTTTAAGAACTAAATAGTGGTCCACAAAAGGAAGGAACAAAGCAAAAATAAAAATTTAAATTCAATCACAATTTGGATAACCTTTGAAAGCACTCTCAAGAAGGGAGCACAGATATACTATGCTAAACAGCGAAAAATAATTGATTTTTTGCCAGCTAGTAAAGAATTAAAAACATTAATATGCTATCATAAACAGCCGCTTACAATTGTAGTTAAATATAGAAAAGATATCCTGACAGAAGTGCCAAAAGATTGCTTTTCCACCTGATAAAAAATGGTGAATTATAATAGGGCCTTGACCTCTTATAGTGAGATTCTGACTTCCCATAAGAATAAGTATTTCCAGCATACTATCATCGTAAGATCTCCTTCCCAAAAGGTTGGTTTCATTTTAAAATTTTCAAGATTTTAGATACCCAAATCCTTGTCCTGCCCCCAGTAACTAGTTAATACATCTAGTTATATATATGGCACATACGCATACAAATAACAATAATCATGACAGTCCAAAAAATCATAATATCCATGACCATAAAACAAAAATGTTTATTGGAGAATGAAATCATTCATTTGTATAAAAAGACTAGAGAAATATATTGCCAAAGCCAACATGTTTCACAACCCAACAAATCCTCATCAGTATCCCAGAAATATAAAATGACCCAAAACTGCAACTAAAGCAATTCTGAAAGTTAATACGTATACTTCCATTCCAGTTGACTTATTGCACTGTGTGAAATCCAGAAAGCAGTAGCAGGTCTTTTACAATACAATGTAGGAGATGAAACTACCTTTACTTCCTGATAATTCAGAGATCATAATAGAATACGCCCACTTTACCTACAAGTCAAAAGATATTTTCACTTGGAAGAATGAACATTATCATCACAACAAAGCTAAAACATTAACCTACAATCTCTACCAGTCATCAACAACTAAAGGAACATAAAGTTTTCAGTATCACTCATTTTAGCAGCCTAACTAATACTAATGGAAAAACTAACAAAATAAATCCTGCCAGAAATCAACTTCATCAAAATAAGAAAGAATTGTCACTATAAAATTATTCAAGAGTTATGGGTGAACCCTATCCCTTCATAACCATCACGACAACGTTTGCTTGTCAGACCAACCTTCATGGTGTCGCCTGACATCATAATGCAATTCCCAACCCCAGACATGTACAATAAGGCATCTGGCAGTTGCACAAGACACAACCACTCTCTTCTTAATCCAGGAACTCAACTTAGGTGCTGTTAATGCATAGAGGCATAGATAAAAAAGGAACTGAAATGGGGAAGAGGATGACATAATTATAAACACAACTTCATCTTGACTTACATGCAAAAAGATCTAGTCAAGACAAGAGATATAACTAAGCCACAATCTTATATTCGAAGCAGAAGCAAGTTATGCATCAAATAACCAAAGCCAACTACAAAATGCATGCACAATTAAGCACAAGTGCAAAAGAGAATTTCAACCCTTGGACACATTGTCAAACACATAGCAGACTTACAGATGTGTTAATACGGGTGAAACTGCAAAACATCAGAATAACATCAAGTAAATTCTATTATCAGCTTCCTGCATTGAACGTTGCAAGTATAATTGAACGTAATACTTGAACTAATTGCAATCAGGTAAAGTATAATTGAACGTAATAATTGAACTAATTGCAATCAGGCAAGTATAATTGCAAGTAATAAATTGCAATCAGGCAGCAAAAGCAGAGACAGTCTTCATATAATATCATGGAGTGGAGAAGCTAAAAAATTATCAAAACAATGATTGAAGCAGTCAAAAGTGCTCCTTTGGCATTTCAGATAAAAAAATGATAGTGCAAAACAAACAAGTTTTCACAACAGAGCATACGACTAATGAAAAGGCTTACTTGCAGGTTACCGTATGCAAGACAAAATAATAATAATAACAACAACAACAACAACAACAACAACAATAACAACAACAACAACAACAACAACAATAATAATACTAATACTAATACTAATACTAATACTAATATTTACGAATACTCAGCACGGAAATCAAATCAGCTTCCCCAGAAATGTATTGAATCACAGGATGAAAGAAAATTAACCAAAAAAAGATAAAAAGATAAAGCTTTAGAAGTTTCTTGCTGATGGGAAACTAATTTCCAAATTATTATAGGCAACTGGATCTCAGCAAAGGTTCCAATTCGATATAGCAAAAGATATATGACATATATGTTCTCAACAGAACTATAAATATCAACAAACAAAGAAGGAAAGAGAACAAACAAAAATTCATATTGATCCAAATACCTTATGGAAGTAGGGCACAGCAGAGTCCCTAGCTTGTTAATCTTGCCAACACGAATTGAAACAAGAGGTATGCAAAAGCACCTGGCTAGCATACCAACCTCCGAGGGCTCAAAGTGCTATTAACCATACAAAGAAACACAAAAACGCATCAAGAACTCAATAACCTCACATCAAACATAACTCTGATATCAGCTACGTAAATATTTGTTCAAACCTGGTTTAAATACGCTAGCAACCGATCCTCGGCCAAGCCACTAGAAGCATTAGCTTTCAGCAAAGGTCTCAGCCTCTCGTCGGCTCTACACGCGCCCATGACTTGCATATCCAGCGCTTGAAGCCACTGCAAAAGCCTATCTTCTCGATCGCTCCTCTGAAGCAGTAAATCTCCGTCTCCTTGCTCCAAAAGTATGTCCGTTAGTCTCTCCGTTAGCCCAATCTCGGACCTCTCTTGCGTCGCTCTGACGGTTGAGGAGTCGAAACAGTTAGATATCGACGATGAATCCTCGAGTTCTTCGTTAATTTCGTCCTCACCGTCGTTATTAAATTCTTGCCTTCTATCGTTAGACATGATGAATGTCTCGTCCAAACAAGCGAATCAGATTCCGAAACCCTAAATTTCTTGTATACGCTCCTCAAAATCGTAATCCGGGTAAATCACTTAAAGCAAGATCGACGAAAGCAGAAACTTCCCGGAGACGGGGAGCGAAGATTGATAAAAGACGGTTTTCTTATATAATAACCGGTGGACACGAAGGAAGATATAAATCCCAGATTTGATATTCGCTTGGAATCCGTGGGTCACTGCCAGTTAACCGACGTCGGGTGCCAGGTCAGCAACATAGGCAATTGGGGAGAGCATACAGAAATAGGGAAATTGAGTGAAACAATTAAAAAGAAGAAAAAATAAATTGCTGGATTGAGAGTAAAGATAAAGTGGAAGACTTTGTATTAAACATACACATGAAGTGAAAGTGATAGATTTTAATACTAAATTATTGTTTGTTGGGACCGCTTGACAAATATCTTAACGTGGGTCTCAGGGGTCATAGCATTCGCCAATAGGAATAAGTGGAGGCGAAGGCATATTCCAAAATGCCCTGTCCAACAGCTTTTTGGATCCGTTTATAATTCAAGCTATGATTATGAAACAGTGATGTGAAGGATGCTCAGTTCACGTTAACTATGGGACACTGGAGAGGCAAGTGAAGCATGGCTTACATCTTACTAAAATATTCTTTATTTTTTACACTTATAATTTTGTTACATATAAATTCTTTAAATTTACGTCATTATTCTCACATTTCTATCTACCATCATGATATCTTTCTATTTATTGATATTTCTCAAACAAGTAACTCTTATTCTATTCCCTTGCAGCCAATCCGTTAGCTGTAATTTTATATATGATAGCTATTATTTTAATCAATAAAAACATTATTTATTTTATATATTATATTAATTACATTTGATGTTTTACTACTAAAAGTTATAATCCTTAGAATAATTATAATAATAATAAGATTATAATTATGAGATTTAATTTACATTTATGTATTATTCTCAAATTGATCTTAATTTTATCATTTCACCAAATATATTATTCTTGGATTGTTACTAGTTATAGTTTCATAAAAAGTGAGATATTGATGAAAAAGTAAAATTAGTAAAAGTTATGTTTCTTTTTTAAGAGGAAAGTAATTGATCTCATAGAGTAAAGTATAGAAATACTTAAACAAACGGTTAATGCTTATTAGAGAATAAGTTCACTAAATTGAGCTGATTATGAGAATCTCAAATAGAACATTACTTATGTGTCTGAGAATTTCCTAATTATAATGGCTACATAATTGATCCTTAGAATTGAGATTATCAAGACATCTCATGTGACATTGTACAGTGATGTTACATATGACTTGTCCTATTTAAGGTAGCTCAGTCAGTAGTATATTGATGCAGTATGAATCATATGAAAATAGTTTAGTAATTTAATAAAGGATTTTTCATTCTAAAATAATTAGAGAGAATGTTCTACTATTCTTGATTAGTAGTGCTTAAGGAATTATCTAGCCAAAGTGAATTAACAATTGAAAAGGTATTTTCAATATCAATTATAAATCAATTATTAATTAACAACAATGAACATGATTGGATTCAAAAGAGTGTATACTATATCCATACTTAGTCTAATTGGAACCATTGATGACAAAATGGCTAAATTATACATTATAATCATGCATGGACAGGTTAAGTCAATCCACTTTGACATTCTGATATTTGAGTGGTCATAACATATTGCTAGACATCAATCTTGATCTATGATTATAAATTGTTTAATTAGATAATTAAAAATAAATTAAAAGGAGTTTTAATTTATCTAATCCTAGTCATGAATTAGAATTATAATTTATAACCATTGTCATTATATTAGGAATCAATGAGTCACACATAAAGAGCAGTTTAAAAAAATTAATTTCAATTAAATTAGACTTAATTGTAAAATTTAAGAAAATTTAGGAATCAAATATGAGATATTTGATTTTATTAAAATTAAATTAAATTATGATTACAGTTTGACTTTAATTATAATTAAAATACTTAATTTTAATAAAAATTAAAAACCCTAATGTTTTTTTATTTATAAGATTAAGCGTAAGAGAATTAGCACTCCTGCTAATTTCCTCTCTAAAAGTTGAGTATCTTTTTACTGCTCTGTGGATACTATTAGAAATTGGACACATAAACAACTCGTAATTGACACATCGAAAAAGTTTACAAAAGATTTCAATAGGAATTTCGAAGTAGGTACAATCTTATATTTTATGAATCGTTTCTTTTAAGTTACTCAATAATTATGATACGATCGAAAACTTTCAAAATTTTATTTTTTTGTTGCGTCTGTGATTCGATCCTTGTTAGTTTTTCAAAATTAGTATTATAGTCTGCTTTAATTGCTTAACTTGAATTAATTTCTTAATTGTTATTAATTTAATAAAAGTTAAGGCTAAAAAGCTTGTTTTATTATTTTAGGGTTTATGATTTAATTAATTTTCGAATATGTTTCTGGAAATTTTTTATGTTATGTCTACTTTCTTTGTTCTCTGCTACTAGGAATGTGAAAATTATCAAAATTTGTTCTACGTTATTGCTTTCTGGAACCTGGATTATTTTGCTTCTTCTTCTACGTTGAATGGTTTTGAAAAATAAAAATAATCAGATCATGCATGCCCATTTTTGTTTTAAGTTTCCTGTTTTTTTTTTTTTTGGGAAAACCAGTAGAGAAGGGCGATAACTCACCCACGATTGAAGCATCATGGATGACGGAGGAACTTCAACAGACAAAGCTTGGGAATCAGATGTTGGAAACATTAATATTAGGGTAGAAAATCGACAGACGGAGCCAGTGCGGGACAGAAGTATGAAGAGGCAATGGCACATGTGCTAGTCGACAGCAGCATCGACTGAGGCATGTGTATGCACACGCTCCCACAAGAAATGCTCTGGCACGTGTACTACGTTTTCCATTTTAATTTTTTACAATTTAAGCCTTAATTTTAATTAAATTAAGATTAAATCAGTCTAAATTCCTAATAAATTTGGAAAAATAATTTTCTAAATGTTTGAAAATTGTTTCAAAGGATTATCATTATTAGGAATATTTTGAAATTTGGTTTAATTTTCCAAGAAGTTGAATTATTATAGTAAATTAATTACCAAATTAATAATTAGAATCAAGCAAAGGTTTTAAAGGTTTTCTTTCATAGTTAGATTATGTTAGAAATTATTAATATAATAAGATTATATTATTTTGATGAGACCAAAAATTATTAGAATTTCAAATCCCTTAATTAAATATTAATTACATGTTAAGAATGTAATACTTGCCTTCTATTATTTAAGAATAAAATTATATTTCTGTTTATTGTAAGACTTTTTAAGCAAACTTAAGACTTGTTTAACCCAAATATGTTTTATCTTAAATTAATAGGTCCTAATTAACTAAATTTATATGATTTGGATGAATAAACTCATAATCATATGAATTTAACGGTAGTGTTAAGAATAATATTTAAGATATATTTTGACAAAGAATTGTCTCTTAACAGATCTAGGAGTCATATAAGATGTGTGATTAACTTTTTCTAAGTTTGTCAATTATGAATTAATCGTAAGTGCACGACGTAGCTGTAGCTAGTACTGATAAGTACGGGTCGATCTCACAAAGACAATAAATTAGTAGTTACCATTATCCTATTATTTAGTCTGCGAATTTGATTGTGATTTTTAATTAAAGAAATTAAAACTTAGGCAAATAAAATAAAACAGGAAACAAGATTGAACATAGAATTAAGAAATCACTTAAGAAATTACCCTCTAGGTTTCGAATCTCCCTAAATACCCTTAATTGATTGATCTTTTATTATGTAACTGCCTTGTTGATTTACTGGACCGTGAAAATTCCTATGATATGCTAATAGCTCACTCTTGAGTCTAATATCAACTAATCCTAAAGTTATCAACTGAATTACATAGGTTAAAGTTTATAGAATTGCTTTATTGATTTGTGAATCCCGTTATTAGGTTTGACTCTAATCCAAAGTATTTATGTCAACCTATCTCTAGGATTGCAATCAAATCCTCCCAACTACGGTATATCTATTCACACACATGATTTCTCAATATCTATGTTATGAAATCATATTATGCACTAACATTCCAGATAGGGATGGCAATGGGTCAAGTTGGGCTTGGGTCGGGCCCGACCCAGCCCATGAATTGAGAAACCTATGGCCCGCCTGTCTACTATTGAATATTCTTGCAAAGTAGAGGTTTGATCTTGTATTCTGATGAATATTTTAATGATTTCTTCGTATTTTTCACTTTTTAAATCAAAATCACCCCTTTTAAATGATTTCAATCTTTGTAATTGCCTGCTTTACTCTTTTGCCTCTGAACACGTCATTTTATAGTATTTTTTTAAGATTCTGGGTAATGCACGGTCTAGCACACGATTGTGTACTAGATCGTTTATAACCCAAAATACCCAGAATTAGCGATTTTGCATGGCCTGAGAGAAGTACACGAGTTGATGCACGACCGTGTATCTCTTTTCTGCTTCATATATTCGTTTTATGTCGTATTTTCGTTCGAATTCTTCTCTTTTTATTCTATGAAAGCAAATACATTTGGAGTAAATTAAGTACCAAATATACAATAAAAGTATAAAATATCAAGCAAAAATACATTAAATATGGGGTATAAATATGGTTAATTATGCATCTATCAATGTGATTGATAAAGTCGTTATCTACCTAATTTAACTTTATTTGGTTTATTAAGCAAACTCAAGATCAACTATTTTAAATAGGATCCTTATTTTATTTGATTTTATAGTATAAAATAATACTTGCTCTTATATATTTTTTGATTGTAAAAAGAAGATTAGTACTAATATGATGTTGAGGAGCATTATAATAAGCTAACCAGATCCAATTTCTCGGACTAGTTTCGCAATTTGAGAATTGTTCACAGGTAAGAAAAGAAGTTGTGTGTTTCTTGACATTGTTGTTCTACCAGAGCCTAGTTCAGATGGGACTGATGAGGTTTAGAGAGATATCAGTGTTATATTGATGACATTGAACAAATTACCATGATGTTGGCTAGTATGTCTTCAAAGCTTCAGAGACAACATGAGGATGCTCTCGCTATAATTTTGCATCTCAAGGAGTTGTTTGGTGCACAAAGTAGGGTGGAGAGGTATCAGTTCTCCAAAGTATTATTTTAATGTAAGATGGTAAAAGGATCTTCAATAGAGCTATATGTGCTGATGATGATTGACTACATTGAAAAATTAGGCAAATTAGGTGGATTATAAGTTGAGCATTGACATGGTCGTGTAATCTTCTAATTCGAGCTTTTTACAGTTTGTTATGAACTTCTATACGAATCAAAAGGATTTATCTTTGACTAAAATCTTGAATATAAGGGTGCCTTAAAAAGGAACATAATTATGTTCTTGTTATGGATTCTTCCAAGAGCAAGGAAAAAGGCTCTAAGACGAATAATAATAAGAAATAGATGGTTTTTGCTATAATAGTAAAGCCAAAAGGTGCTGTTAAGAAGAAGAGTAATGACAAGGGCACACGCTTTTTTGTGAAGTTGATGAGCATTAGAAGAAGAACTACCTAGCTTATTTTGCTACCCTGAAAGATAAGAAGCTTAAGGAAGCTTTTTATTTAGGTATGTTTATAACTGAGATCCATCTTTTCACTTTTCTTTCATATTCTTGGGTATTATATATTAGATGTGGTTCTTATATTTGTAATAACATGTAGATGTTAACAAGGAATAGATTGTTTAGAAGAGGTGAAGTTGACCTGCGAGTTGGTAATGGAGTAAGAGTTACTACATTAATATAGCAATTTATAGTATAGTTTTGCGTTTTGTCCTTGAACTAGAACTAAATAATTATTATCATGTTCCAATTATTACTAGAAACATTATTTCTATTTCTTATTCAAATTTGAAAGGATTTGTCTTTATTATTAAGAATAAAAGTTGCTCTTTTTATAAAGATGATGTTTATTATCTATACGGTTACTTAAAAATAGTTTGTATAAATTAGATCTTGAAAGGTCGATCTTTAACATAAATAGTAAGAAAAGAAATTTAAGTGACCAAAATCTAGTTTATTTATGGCATTGTAGGTTAGGTTATGTCAATGAAACTAGAATCACAAAGTTACATAAAGAAAGATATTGGATCCTTTTGAGTATTAATCATATGGAACTTATCAATCATGTTTGTTGGGAAAGATGACTTTTACTGGAAAAAGAGAACATGCCAAAGCAGAAAGACATAATATTGAAGTGAGTTCCCACTAAATGGAATCTTACAAATCTTCTTACTAAACCATGTCTTAGAAAAGACATGATCAACATATGGAAGTATATGATACTAGATACGTAGGCAATTGACTTTAGTACAAGTGGGATATTGTTAGCTTATACCTTTACAACCAATTAAATGGTTATAATTTTATATATGACAATTAGTTTAATGAATTAAGGCATTATTTGTCTTTATATATTATGTTAATTACATTTGATGTTTTAATACCAAACGTAAAATCCTTGGAATTACTATTTATTTAAAATTAATAAGAAAACATAATTATGAGATTCAATTTGCACTTGTATATTATTCTTAAATTGTTTCTAATTATATTCTCATCAAGATGGAATATTGATGAAATGTTAAAACTATCCCATATTTTGTTTTTTTTCTTCCGAAGAAAGTAATTGATCTCATAAATTAAAGTATGGAGATACTTAAATAAATTTGTGGGTACTTATTAGAGAATAAGCTCATTGAACTGACCCGATTATAAGGATCTTAAATGAAATATTACTTATTTGTCAATGGATTTCTTCATTATGATGATTGTATAATTAATCTTTAGACTTGAGATTACCAAGAAATCTCAAGTGGGAAATAATATGTTTTGATGCTACTTATGACCTATCCTATTTAGGGTAGCTTACTCAGTAGTACTTGGATGCAATATGAACCATATAAAGATAGTTGAATAAGTCAATAAATGATTTGTCACTTTAAAGTAATTAGAGAGAATGTTTTATTATTCTTAATTAGTAGTTTAAGAAATTTTCTAGCCAAAGTGAAATGAAAATTAAAAAGATGTTTTCAAATATCAATTATAAATTAATTACTAATTAGCATTGAATTCAAAATAGTAGACACTATATCGGTACTTTGTTAAATTAGAACATTGGATAACAAAAAGTTTAAATTATACATCATAACCACGCGTGGATAGGTTAAGTCAAACTACTTTTACATTCCTCATATTTGGGTGGTTATGACATGTTGCCAAACGTTAATCTTGATATATGATTATAAGTTCTTTATATGGAGAATTAAACATAAATTAAAAAGAGTTCTAATTTATCTAATTCTAATTATGCATTATAACTATATTTTATGTCCATTATCAATATATTATGAACCTAATGATCTACATATAAAAATTAGTTTAAAAGGGAAAAATTAATTTCAATTTAGTTAGACTTAATTATAAAGTTTGAGAAATTTTAGGGATCAAATAATGAGATATTTGATTTTATTAAAATTAAATTATAATTATAATTATAGTTTGAATTTAATTATAGTTGAAATATTTAATTTTAATAGAAATTAAAACCTAATGTCTTGTTTATTTATAGGAATAAGAGTAAGGAAGCTAGTACTCCTGCTAATTTCCTCTAAAAAAGGTGTGTCTTCTTACGTCTCTATGGATATTGTTAGATGTTGGATGTGTGAACAACTCCTGGTTGACACATCGAAGAGGTTTTGAAAAGCTTTGAATGACAATTTTAATTTAGGTATTGATTGACTTGTTTTATGTTTGTCAATTATAAATTATCCGCAAGTGCACAGTATAACTATAGCTAGTACCAACAAATACAAGTTGATCCTACAAAGACAGTGATTACTTGTAATTATCTTTTTCATATTATCTAGCCTATAAATTGGATTTTGGTTTTTAATTAAGAAAATAAAACTTAATAATTAAAATAAAATAGGCAGCAATATTGAACACAAAAATAAAAGAAATCAGTTAGAAAACAATCAATATCACGAATTAGTGTCTAGGTAATGAATCCCATAAAACCATTAAATAATCAACCTTTATTATATAATTTTTTTATTGATTATTGAATCGTGAAAATTCTTATCGTATGCCAATAGCTATCTTGAGTCTACTAACAACTAATCGTAAGTTTATCAACTGAATGACTTAGGTTAAAGTTTATAAGATTGCTTGACTAATTTGTGGATTTCGTTATTATGTTTGACCCTAATCCAAAGGATTTATGTTGACCTATCTCTAGGTTTGTAATCAACCTCTTTCAATTACAATAGATCTATTCATACATAAGATTTCTCAATCTCTATGTTATGAAATCATATTATGTACTAATATTCTGATTCTATTAGAACATAAATTAAGCACATAATTAAATCACAGTAGATCAATTAAAACAATTGCATTAAATAAAAGAATCACAACATGTTATAGCAAAAAATAGGGCCCATCGTACCTAGATATTAAAGATGTTTAGTTAAACATGATAGAAAACGAAATCAAATATAAACAGAAAGAAAAGGAAATAGAAAACAAAGAGTTTATAATTATAAATCTTCCTTTTATCTCCTATCGAATGTTCTTATAAGGTAGAGGTTTGATGTTCTATTCTAATGGATCCTTCGATGATTTCTTTGTATTTTCCACTTCTTTGGATCAATATTATCCCTTTTGGACATTCTTTATGTTTAGAATCATCCCTAAAAGTCTGTTCTTCTATTTTGCCTCTGATCACATCTTTTTACAGTAATTTTTTTATACATGGCTATGTACTAGATTGAGTATAACCCAAAATCACTAGAACTTGCGATTCTGCATAAGCTGAGAGACTTACACAGTGGAGACACAACATGTATCCCTTCTTTGCTTTAAAATTTTGTTTTATGTTAAAATTTCATTCAAATTCTTCTCTGTTTGGTCCATGAAGGCAATTATAACCTATAAATGCACTTAGAGTAAATTAAGTACCAAATATACAATAAAATTATAAAATTTCAAGCAAAATTACATCAAATATAAGGTATAAATATGGTCAATTATGCATCTATCAAACATCCTCATACTTAAGCTTTTTCTTGTCCTTAAGTAAACCATAATCAAAATTATAAATTTTACAGCATCTCTTCGTGATTAATCTTAATATGTCCATTCATACTATAAATTATCATGTCATATTAATCAAATTAACATACAATTAAAATCAAATTATCCTAAAATTAACTTCCTAAGTCAATGTTAATAGTAGTCACATCAATAATTGCTTTGAACTAAAAAACATAAAACTTTACAACCTCATCAAGATTCCACTCAATGCACTCAAGTGTTTAAGGTGAAAGGTATAAAACTCTCAATCAATACATAGTAGAACACCACATGCTTGCAACATTGTCACATCTCCACCACTTATATATAATTAGAAACAAAAGTCAAAAGTCTTTATGTAGGTTGTAATGGGGCTTAGGTACAATATGATTGGGATAATGAAAAGGGTTATATTAAAGTACACAGGTCTTTTTATTGCAACTCCATTGATACCATATACTTTTCTTCTCCTTTTCTATTCTCTTTTTTTCTATTAAATCAAAACAATTTCGAGCATTTAGTACCATAATTAAAGAAATAATGGACCTTTCAAAAATTTCAAGTTTCAAACAAGTAAATACTATAAATCACCTTTAATATTTAAAACAATAGAAAGGTTTTAAAGAAAAATAGGATAAAGGTATCAAATTTGGGTTATAAACAATGAAAAAGGCTAAGGCTCAACATAGTTATTCCTAAGGGATAATTTATGGGTAAGGTATTATAAAAGAAATATGTTAAAACAAATTGTTGAATCTAAGTTCCTTCATCATGTTAATGCTTCTAATTTAACAAATACGGTCTTAATATGTATAATAAAAGCAATTTCTAGAATTTTGAAGTTTTGACTTTTAGGCTCAAAAGCTAAAAAAAAAAAGACTATATATGTGTAAATAGTATGCAATATCATTTAATTTGAATATTTCAATGAATACTAAAAATTTTAACTTATAAAAGTAATTTTATTCTAACTATCATCCTTTTGCACACTAATTCAAATTAATATTCCATAATGAAATATAGTATTGATGCAAATATTTCAACCAATCCAGAATATCAATTAATAAAATTTAACAATCAAGATTATAAGAAGCTTAAAGAAATCATTAAAAATCATTAACCCTTTCCCCACACATAAAGTTGTACATTGTCCGCAATGTATATAATATAAGCGTTTAAAAATAAGTGAGAGGGTTAAGTTGGTACTTTCCTGAATAAGACAATTTTTGTATTTCTGATCTATTCAATAGTAGACTACATCCTTGCAAAATATAAGGGAAAAGGGATAAAAATAAAATAAAACAAAAATAAAAACAAAAAAAATAAAATAACTAAGAAACATGAAAATAAAATAAAATCTAACCTAATTCATTAGTTGGCTCCCATGCAACAGTTGTTTAACGTCGATAGCTCGACGTACCCTGCACATTACTCTTATCTTGGGTCTATAATCAATAGCTTGCTTCCACCCTTTTCTCTAAAAGATAGTTTCATGGCTTGTAAGTAAACCACTTTTTGCAAGATAATAATAAGAGCATAATTTATCAAGTTAATAAATCCTAGCGACTGCATTAATGCTCTTTTTAATAAAAACTATTAATAAGATAAAGGATAATGAAACTCCCTAAGTCTTCTATTGATGTAAGCAATTTGTCATGAAGGAATGGGAACCCTCTATACTTAAGCAGACTACCAATGCCTCATTAGTAGTTTTCTTGTTTGGTTCCTCCACCGGTTTTTTTAGCAACCATCTTTGTCCTGTCTTCTTCTTCTTTCTAGATAAAGGTTTCGGGCTCGTCTTCTTCAATTATCTATTTCCACTCCTCTACTTCCTGTTCTTGAATAGAGGCTTCTTCTTTTTCTTCTTCTTCTTCTTCAACTTCTTCTAAAAGCTCGTTTCCCCTAAATTTTATTTCCATTCCATATTCTTTATGATCTATTTCAATAGTACTATGCAAACTCCCTTGTAGCTCATCAGATAATGTCTTTGTCAATTAGTCGATCTGATTCACCGTATTCCATACACAAGCCTTTGTTTCCTAATGCCTTATGTTTTATTCTTCAATAAATTTGGCCATCACATCTTTCAAATCAGTAATTACGCCCTCGCCTTCTTGAAATGTATCTTCATCCATAAATGGATTGTCAACTATTCTTCACTTTAAGAAATTAGAGAGCTCAGATAGTATGAGGTATTATGCTCATCATAAACAGGTGAAGAAAAACTCACATTAACTTTACGTTGGCTAGCTACCCACTCGACAAGGTATTCCATTAGTCTATTTGTAATACTTTCATACCGCTACTCTTGCTGTACATATTCAGTTAGAGCATGGTCATCCCATCTATATACATAAGGTTTCCTCTACTCTAAATTATATGTATTCTAGTATGATAGGTTTTGAGGTTAGTTGTACATGTTTTATTGTTCCCACATATACCTTGATGCCCAACATTCACAATTGTAGTAATTACTCCTACAAATGTTGCAACACGGAGTGGACACTTATTGAGCTTTTAAAAACATATGAAGAAATGACTCTTTCTAATACGGTGATGTTACATATTACAAAGATGTATCATAGCTTCCATAAGAGTATTGATCACTTTATCCTTCCATTGTCAATTGTGGTGATGACATTAAATCTCAATCCTCAAAATAAACAAAAAACACACCATTGAAGTAGCAAATTTCAAAAGATAATTAAATAAATAGGCTGCAAATAAAATAAAATAAAAAAGATAAAATAAAATAAAATAAATACAAAAAGTAATGGCTAGAGTAATAACATATATTTGTTCCTAATATCACTATCGCTGACAACAACGCCAAAAACTTGATTGACTTATTTTAAGTTTGTCAATTATAAATTATTTACAAGTTCACGACATAGCTGTAGCTAGTATGGCTCGATCCCATAAAGAAAGTGATTACTAGTAATTACTTTTATCCTATTATCTAGACTAAAAATTAAAATTTCTTTTTTAATTAAGAAAATAAAACTTAACACTTAAAATAATATAGGTAGCAATATTAAACATAGAAACAAAAGATATCACATAGAAAACAATCAATATCAGGAATTAATGTCTAGATAATGAGTCCCCCTAGAAACATTAAATAATTAACCTTTTATTATGTAATTGCTTTATTGGCTATTGGACCATGGAAATTCCTATATATCGTATGCTAATAACTCTCTTAAGTCTACTAACAATTAATTCTAAGTTTATCAACCAAATTACTCAGGTTAAAGTTTATGAGATTGCTTTACTACTTTGTGAATTCCTTAGTTTAAACCCTAATCCATTCATACACAGGATTTCTCAATCTCTATAGTATGAAATCAAATTATGTTCTAATATTCCAAATGTATTAGAACATATATTAAATACATAATTGAATCACAATAGACCAATCAAAATAATTACATTAAATAAAAGAATCAAAACATGTTATAGCACAAAATAGGGTTCATCCTATCTAGACACTAAAGATGTTTAGTTACACATGATACAAAATGAAATCAAACATAAGTAGAAAGAAAAATGAATGAAAAATAAAGAGTTCATAATTCTAAATCTTCCTTTTATCTTATAACGAATGTTCTTACAAGGTAAAGGTTTGATGTTGTATTCTAATGGATCTTTCGATGATTTCTTTATTTTTTCCACTTCTCTAAATTAATATCGTCCCTTCTAGACACTCTCCATGTCTATAATCGTCTCCAAAATTCTACTTTTTTTTTACTTTGCCTTCGATTACATCTTCTAAGGTTTTGAGAGATACATAGTCTGATACATGGTCTAAAGCCCCTAAAATTAATTTTGATTATGTAACTTCTTGTAATAGTTGTAGAACCAGGTCGAATCCTAAGAGAACTAAACACTAGTTTCTTAATTTCAAATAATAAAATAAAGTAGGGGGTTTTCAATTAAGTAACTAATTGATTAAAATTAATAAGAAATAAAATTAATTCAACTAAATATAAAAGAGAGAAATTCAAGATTACTAAACTCTTATTCAAGGGAAAGCTCTCATTTAATTGTAACTTTGATCATTGGTCTAAAAAGAATATTTATTACAATTCAAGTAGTTAGTCCAAAACATATTAGGATGGTCATAATAAGTCTCAAACTTTTCTAAATTAATTAGTTCAAAAACAGCATTCAAACCAAAACTTACCATCAATTTATTGGGTGTGATAGCATTCTATATCAAATAAATGAGAGTAATAAGCTTAGTGAAACAGACTAATCTTTAAATTAAATAATCGAGATAATTACAACTATTTAACTTAGGTTTCTTGTTTATCATATGTTAAATATGCAATTTCATATATAACCTATTTTGCTACTTGTATCAATCCTTCATGATAATTACTGATCATTGAATTTATTGATAGTGATAGAATAATCAACATTAAATTAATTTGTCACATTAATCAACATTATCATTCATGAAATATAAGAACTTAAAACATGAAATACCTCAATTAAAACATGAAGAAAAGTTAAGAACAAAACATCCCAAGGTTACAACTAGAGTCTCGAATCTCCTTGAATCATAATAATTGAGCTTAGCCACACATGACTTAAGTTTCAACACTAAAAGTAGAAGAAAGATGAAATATTGAGAGGAAAGTAAGAAGAGAATGATTTATTCTTTTGAGAGGTGGGGAACGTCAATTTTGTAGTGGTTTCTTAATCCTATCCTATCTTTTAAAGATTCGTATCTAAAACAAATCTCAATCCCTTTATGATGGGAATAGAAAAAAGTTTCTTACTTAGAATTTAACTCTTCAAGTAAATCTAGTATTAAGCTTTATCTTCTCTTATTTATTTATCAATCTTTTCATTTTATCCGAAATTCGTGATTATCACCAATAGTGTCCTGATTTGATGCAATCTCCATTTTTCATCTCCTCAAACAAAGTAAATATTAATTTTCCTATTTAAGCACCAAAATATATCCAAAATAAAGGAGATAATATCAGTTAATATATCAAGATAACATCTTATTGAATTCCCCCACCATGGACTCTTACTTGTCCTCAAGTATACATCAATTCAATGCATCAGTTATCTTTATAACAACCTCTTATTTCCTTTCATGTTATCCAAAAATATCTAAAAACTTATTTAGATGAAAGGTTTAAGATAAAATAACGATTGATAGAATAAGTACTTATAGGAAACATTTTTAAAACATAACATCATATCAATTCCATCAAAATCAAATGAAACAAGACTTAAGACCCCCTCAAGGTTTTCATTCTATACGCTCAAATTGTTTAGGGTTTATTAAACTCTCAAATCAAAACATAGCGAGTTACTTCCATAAGCTTACTCAATAATCATATAAAAAGACTTGACACTCGCTCAAGGATTTCACTGTATACACTCAAAGTGTTTAGGATTCATTAAGCTCTCAAATCAAAACATAATGGGTTATTTCCGTAAGCTTACTAAAGAATCATATCTCCACCACTAAAAAAATGAACTTAATGCATATAACTTGGCTTAAGTAAGGTATGACAAAAAGAAGCTTTTTGGCTAAATAAATTGAAAGAAATATCCACACAAGTTTCAATTTAAATCAATTCAAAATTCGTTTAATTCAAATAACATCCCTTTCAATCGCTTTTTTCTTTCTTTTTTCTATTTTTTCTTTTTTCCTTTCTTTTTAAACAAAAATATTAAAGAGGAGAATTTTTTTTATACTTTTCCCCCAATCTAAAAAAATTCAAAATCAAAATAACGCAACCTAAATCCACTAATTTACTTTTCATAGAAATAATCAAAATCTTATGCAAATAAGCTTTAATCAATTCCTTCAATTTAGGAATTCAAAATCATTCAGGATATCATTGACAAAAAGGGTAAATTTGGCTTGTAACAAGATTATTATGCGCGAAAAAAAAGGGTACGACTCAACTTGTTTTCTAGGGATAAAAAGTAAGGTAGGCGTGTTTAGGCCAGAAATGCTTATCTTAAGTGCGTTTATCATCTTTATACACAAATTGATTAAAAATGTGCTCTCAACACGTGTTCAAAAGCAAGTTCCAGAATAAACAAGTTATGTTTAATAACACACAACAAAAAGGATATCTATGAGCACATATATGATGAATGCTCTTAGGCTCAAAGCTCATGTAGGTATTAAAATGATCAAGTCTTGCATGCTTTTATTCAACAAAATCAACGAGATACTTAAATAATTTAACAAAAACACCAATCATGCTTGTCTTTCTCATGAATTATATCTTAAAACAAAAATGTATTCCTCGCTTAAAGATAATTTATGAATAATCATAAGAAAATTATGAAGTTATCATAAGGAATAATCTATATATATATATCATAGTATTATGAGTCCAAACAAAGTCAAAAGTTCATAATAATATAAATACTTGCTCCCCCACACCTAAATCATACATTATCCCTAATGTATACATATGATACTCACATCTCATCAATAATATTAAACTTACATCTCATCAACAATATTAACATAAATGAAGCATAAAATAGAAGACTCCCCTGAGATGTAAGCATTGGAAAGGAGGTGTACTATGGTATCGATGGATATAGAGGTATCACGTGACACATGCATTTGTTTCTCAATCTATCTCATCTTTTGGCTATTTGAACATGCTTCTGATGGGTACTTATGGTAGGTTCTACGACGGATTGATCTTATGCAGTTAGATTCACCATAGACTTTCCTTTCGTTACTGTCCTAGTGGTATCTTTGGAACATCCCATAATGAAGACAAGTATAAACAGAATACTAATCCAAAAAATAATTAAATCAACCTAGTAATAACTAAACTTAAACTAAAATAAAAGCAAAGCAAATAAAAGTAATTAATAAAAACTAAGTAAAAATATTTTTATTTGACTTTTTACTTTTATTAATATTTTAAAAATAAAATAAATGTCAAGTTTCTTTGAAACCAACCAGACTATAACATGCATAAAGTATTATTACGCCTTATGAATGCTGGTATTTTGGAATTTTATGGATCTCATTTTCGAAAGCTAAATCGTATAAGGGGTGATCTCGCATTATGAGATTTAATATTTTGGAATTTTAAGGTCTCTACTCCTAAGAACTGAATTACATAAGACGTGATCATACACTATGATATTATGGAATTTTAAAACTCCTTTTCCCTTTAAGCTAATAAGCTTATTCTTCGAAAACAATCAAATGAAAACTATATATAACTAAAATGAAAATAATAAAAACTATCATATTTTGGATTGCCTCCCGACAAGGGCAATTATTTAAGGTCATTATGCTCGACAAGTCTAGTTCTTCTCAAACATCTATGTAATTACAATTTTTTACTCCATAAGTAATGTTATCTCTTGCCCTATAGTCAACCTTTTTAAGATGGTTGTAGGTAATGACTCTCCTTAAACCTAAATAGAAATATTTTTGGTGATCATGTAAGGTCTTCAATTCAATCTTCGGAGCCCGCAAAATAAAAGGTAGCTGTTTCCTTATGAGTTATAGTAAGTTTAGAAGTCAAAGTTTCTAAATCTATTAGTTTATTAAATTGCTCGTTCACTTACTCTTTGGCCTTAAACTCCAACTCATCTTCAACACTTTCTTCTTTAAACATATCATGCACAAATAAATCTATAATATCCATATGATAAACACGTTGTAAATCATTAGGGTACTTCATCACTTCAAAAAATATTGAGTTTTACTATCTCTTCACCACACTCAAAGGAAAGAGTACCCTCATCCATAACGATTATCTTCCTAGCTGTCTTCAAAAATGACCTACCCAATAAAATTGAAATTGAATGTTCAATGCTATCTCCATCCATTTTCAAGAACTAAAAATCTACTAGAAATACTAAATTGTTAACTTGGATTAAAACATCCTCAATTACTCAAATAAGACGCACATACGAACAATAAGCTAGTTGAATAATCACATTGGTTTCTTGCAAAGAATTTAGATTTAAAGCTTGGTAAATTAAGTATAGCATAACATTAATAGATGCACCTAATTCTAGCATGGAATGCTCAATTTTCTTATTACCAATAACACACGAAAGTGTAAACATATCTAGATCTTCCATTTTTTGGTAATTTTCTATTTATCACAGCTGATACATTCTTATCAAAAATTATTCTCTCCTTATCCTTCAACTTTCTTTTATTTTCGCATAGTTTTTTCAAGAATTTTGCATATTTTGGAGCTTGCTTGATGGCTTCTAGAAGTGATATATTGATTTCCATCTTTTTGAAGGTTTAAAGGATCCCTCTTTCATGTTAATCTTCTTTTGGTCTGACCTACTTGCTAGGAAAAGGAGGTACACGTGCATTAGTTGATATCGATGAAGATAATCATTTTTTACCTTTATTGATTCTTGAGTTGAAAGTTTGTCATTCTTTTCTACCTTCATTAGTAAGGAAGATCTATATTGAAGTTCCTTAACAGTTCTCAAAGTCATTAAACTCACATTCACCCTAGGATTCACCACCGTTTGGGAAGGTAATTTTTTCGATACTTGCACTTCCAATTTACTTACAGAAGTGTCTAATCGAGTGATCTAATTTCCTAAGTTCTGAAGGCTTGCTCTTGTTTCCTATTGAAATTGTTGAGTATTAGTAGCAAGTGCCTTAAGAATTGCATCCAAAGACATACCTGAATTTGAAGACTGAGGTTGAGTATATGTAGGGGCTTAAGGTTGTTTAAAATTGTTATGTTGATATCATTATTGCCCTATTTGATTTCCATAGCTCAAGTTTGGATGGTCCCTCCATCCTGGATTATAGTGATTAGAATAAGGATCATATTTTCGTTGAGGTTGACTAGGAAAGTCCCCTATTGAATTACCTTCTTGAAGGGAGTCTTGTTGCAATGTGGGACATATTTCCCTAGGATGGCTAAAGAATGAGCATATTCCGGACACTCTTGCCAATTGCAATTGACCTATAGCCATCGAGCTGTAACAGTTATATATAAAATTTTATCCTCAAGGTGCATGTTACTTACCTCATTCACACATTTAACAACTTCATCCTTCTATCATTGTCCTAAATTATTGAGAAGTTTTGGTCATAATTGATATCAATTATCTAGCTACTTCAGGTGTTTTATTTACTAAAGCTACTTCACTAGTTGTATCGACCATACTCTAATCCATTGACAATAGTAATTCATAAAAGTATCGAATCAAAAGTTGGTCAGGAATTTGATAAAATGGGCAACTAGCACATAACTCCTTAACATTTCCTAATAGTCATATAATGTTTCTCTAGTAATTTGTTTTATCACAAATATCTCTTTTTCTGATATTTGCTTCTTATGATGCAGGAAAGAACTTCCTTAGAAACATTCATTTAATCTCTTTCCATATTATCACTGAGCTGGGGGAAGACAATATATCTAATCAGTCACCCCTTGTTGCTTCATTCCAAAGCAGACAACATGAAATTCTTTTAGGTGTTTATGTAGATCTTCACCTGCAAGACCATAAAAAATAGGGAGTAAGTGAATCAAACTAGATTTCAATTTGAAACCTACCTCAACATTTGGAAATTGTATGAACAAAGGTTATTGATTCAAATTGGGTGATGCTAACTCCCACAACATGCTAATGTTAAAATTTGCCATCTTTTCTTCCAGTTCTTGAAAATTAGAGGCTTTACCAATTGTTAGATCTATTTCAACTTTCACTTCTAAAGGTGAATTACTGCTTCCTTTCTTAGTCTCTTTTCTTAAACAACGTGTTATCTTCTCAATTTTTGGATTACATTGTAATTTCCCTATCTGAGAAGCACGAGTCATATGAGATAAGAGGATAGTAGTAACTGTAAAATAATGCAAAGAAACTAAGAAACTAAAATAACTCTTCGGTAATGGTGCCAAATTTTGATTGGGTTGCCAAAGCCCCCAAAATTAATTTTGATTGTTTAACTTCTTATAGTAGTTATGAAAATAGGTCGAATCTCAAGAGAACTAAATACTAGTTTCTTAATTTCGAATAATAAAATAAAATGGGGGATGTTGGATTAATTAATTAATTAATTAACTATAGTTAATTAATTAATTAATAAGGAATCAAAATAAATCAATTGATTATAAAAGTGAGAAATTCAAGAATACTTATCTCCAATTTGACGGAAAGATCTCATTTAATTGTAACATTGGTCATTGGTCTAAAAAGGATAAATATCACAATTCAAGTAGTTAGTCCAAAACATATTAGGATAGCTATAATAAATCTTAAAAATTTCTAAATTAATTGGTTCAAACTTAACATCCAAACCAAAACTTACCATCAATTAACTGGTTGTGATAACATTTCATATCAATTAAATGATAGCAATAAGCTTAGCTAAAAAGACTAAACCCTAAATTAAATAATCAAGATAATTGTAACTATTCAACTTAGTTTTCTTGCTTATCATAAGTTAAATATGTAAATTCATAAATAACCTATTTGCTACTTGTACCATTCCTTCATGGCAATTACTTATCATTGAATACATAAATAGAAATAGAATAATCAACATTAAGTTAATTTGTTAGATCAATCAATATTAATAATTCATGAAGTATTAGAACTCAAAACAAGAAATACTTGAATTAAAATATGAATAAAAGTTTAGAAAAAAACCTCACAAGGTTACAACTAGAGTTCGAATCCCCTTAAATAAGAATAATTGAGTTTAGCCACACATGGTTTTAGTTACAAAACCAAAAATAGAATAAACATAAAGAATGGAGAGAAAAGTAAGAAGAATAACGATTTATTCTTTTGAGAGGTAGGGAATTTCCCTTTTAAAGTGGTTTCCTAATCCTATCCTATCTTGCAAAATGCCTATTTAAAACAAATCTCAATTCCTTCATGATAGGGATAGAAAGAAGTCTCCTACTTAAACTTCAACTCTTCAAGTAAATCTAACATTAGCCTTTTTCTTCTCTTATCCATTCAACAATCTTTTCACTTTATCCAAAATTCGTGATTATCTCCAATAGTGTCCTAATTTGACACAATCTCTACTTTTCATCTCCTAAAATAAAATAAACATTAATTTTCCTATTTAACCACCAAAATATATCCAAAAAAGGAGATAATATCAATTAATATATTAAGATAACATTTTATCACTGTATAACCTAGAATCACCAGAACTCGCGAGTTTGCATAGGCTGAGAGACTTACACTGCCATAGACATGACCATGTATCCCCTATTTGCTTCAAATATTTTTTTATGCTGCATTTTCATCTGAATTCTTTTTTGTTTGGTCCATGAAGGCAATTATAAACTATAAATACACATGGAGCAAGTTAAGTACCAAATATACAATAAAAGTATAAAATATCAAGCATAAATACATCAAAAATGAGGTATAGATATGTAAACTATGCATCTTTCATGTATGATTTAATATTTTAAGATTCATGTTTTTCAAGTTATTCAATTATTGTGATCCGATAAAAAATTGTAAAATTTTATTTTTCCACTATGCTTATGATTTGGATATGTTTATTTTCGTAACAGGAATATGATAGTCTTATTTCATATTTACTTCATTTTATTTCTCATTTTCACAACTTCCTTTATATTATCTCTATAATTGCGTATGATATCCTCAAACAATGCACTTTATGGTCTCTTAGTTACAATCTTTGTCAATTAATTGATTTTGAATTTTGAGATTCTTCATCAAAACATCATGATTTTAGAATCAAGAAATAATTAATTGCATACAATTTCTTATCATCTTTTTAAAATTTGACTACTTCTCTTTTTTCAAAGGTTATAAAAATCCTAACAAGGATGTTTTAAGCTTGTTGATTGCTTTATGAAAAATTTACCTACAATTATACATCTTATTGTAGGAATTTTTTTAATGTATAGAAACTTCTTATAAAATAAACTTGCTTCACTTGTTCTTCCATAGGATATTCAGCTTAGCATTCCATATTTTGGTGCCCTCCCTCATAGAATTCACAGTTGATAATTTAAGATGTGTTTGATGGTGAGTTTATGTCATTTAATTTTCTTTTCATTACCTTCATTTGAGTCATCAAAGTAGTCACAGAATCCATATTATCAATTCCTAATGATCTGTTCAATCTAACCTTTTCTAGTTGTCATAAGCAATTGTACATTATCATCTCTTCTATTAACTAGTAAGACAATGTCTTGGTGGTGGAATAAAGTTGTATAAGAAAAGGTGAAGACAAAAAAGGTTATATATAAAGCTCTAATGGACAGCATCATAGATGTAGAGGGGGTAGTTAAGAGAGAAAGTTACAATTTGGCAAAGAAAGAGGCACAGAAGATAGTCTTATAAGCAAAAGTAGAGATTACGAGAAATTATATCAATTATTGAAAAATAACGAGGGAGAAAATGATATATTTAAGTTGGAGATAGCTAAGGAACGGAAAGGGAGAGACTTGGATCAAATTCATTGTATAAAGGATGAAGTAGGACGAGTGCTCGTGGTTGAAAAGGACATCAAAAGAAGATGGCAGAGATACTTCTATAGCCTCTCTGATGAAGACTAAGATGATAACATCTTCTTAGGGGATCTTAGCACTTTTAAGAAATATTGTAACTTCACTTATTTTCGACATATTATAAAAGAAGAAATTAAAGGGGCATTGAGGGAGATGAAGAGTGGAAAGGCAAAAGGACCTGATGAACTACCCATTGAGGTATGGAATAACCTAGGGGAAGAGGGTCTTATTTAGTTAGTCAAACTTTTTAATGTGATCTTTAAGCTGCCAAAATGTTAGACAAGTGGAGAATTAGTACACTAATTACTCTATACAAGAACAATGAGAATATCTAAATCTATAACAATAATAAAGGCATCAAATTTAGTGACACCATGAAGTTATAAGAGAGGGTGATTGAGAAGACGGTGAGAAAGGATGCACCTATTATAGAGAATCAATTTGGTTTTATTCTATGAACGTCTATGATATAAGTTGTACATCTCCTTAGAAGATTAATGAAATATCACAGGGAAAAAACAATGGGACCTACACATAGTTTGTATTAACTTAGAAAAGGCTTATGATAAAGTACCTAAGGAAGTCATATGGAGATGTTTAGAAGTTAAGGGTGTAATATCCTGTTTTCCCATACTGAGGGTTAGAATTCTAGATTACTGTATATGAGAAATATCATTGAGAAAATAGGAAATGCATTACATTGACATGCATATCACTAACATAAATATACACACACACAATTATTGATTTTTGTACACATTACAAAGACTGTACATACACTCAATTGACATATTCCAAGTATAAATGATTTTACATGATTATGATGTGAATTGTAATTTATTTATATCTTGAATTTTTGATTTGGTGAATTATAATTTTTAATTTAGAATTTTTGGTGAAAGTTGGGAAATTTCTAAAATTTTGTGTATTTTTGGACTAGGAGAAATGTCAAGTGGCGAGACAAATTGACAAATGGTAGTAGAAATAAATAAAAAATGGCAATAGAAATAATTGAAAAGTGGCATTAGGACTTATTGACAAGTGGTATAGAAAATTAGGTAACAAATGACACGAAAATTGAGTGACAATGGACTAATTATTAAGAATTATGTGGTAGCTTAAGTTAAAATCTAAGTAGCAAAATTAATTAAGTGGTAAGTGTCATGACACATGTCATGACACTTACAAAGCATTTTCACCTTATTAATAAACCCACAATATTTTCATCCTTGCAAGACATCTTCAGTTATCTTTCACTTTGTTCAACTTCTTCATTTTTCTTCTTCTCCATTCACGATATTCACCCTCACCTCACAACCTTGTGTTTGCTCTCATCCTTCACTTGCTACTTCCATTTTTCTTTTCCTTCATTTTTGTTGATAAAAACCTTAGCCTATTCTACCTTTGTAAGATGATGATCGTGTGACACTTTGGAGCTAGGGTTAAGTGATATTTTGAAGAAGCTTAAAGCTAAACCTAGTAAGTAATACATCAAGCTTCATGGGCTGTTGTAAATGAAACATATATGGTGATTGTTTTGAGGTTGAATGATCATGATAATGGTGTTGAAGTATATTGTAACGTGGACGTAGAAATGAGTAGGTTTATATTCTATTTTTAGTATAAATGATCAAAAATAAATTATGAGTTATGTTAAAGATGTTTTAAGATGGATTGATAGTGAAAATGGTATATAATGAGTTCAGAAATTTTGATGAATAAATGTATGTTTTTGTGTTCTATTTTTAAGAGTATGAAAACCATGGATTAGATGTAACACTCCATTACCATAGGGTACGCACCGGGACGCCCGTAGGTCATTCCGACACATATCCTAAGATAAGGGAGCGCTACGTTCAATCACTACAATACTCCACATGGCATCACATACAATTAAATAATAAAAGCTGTAACTGAAAATCACAAGATTTTTAAAACCAAAATCTTCCTCTTTTCATTACTCAAAAACAACAGTTTATACACCAAATGTACAGTCT
>JANZXR010000170.1:19814842-19842479 GCA_027575705.1 Erythroxylum echinodendron
TGTAATTACCTAATCGTAATTACATAATTACAAATACATTTATAAGAAATATTGATACAATTATAAAATAATCAATTTATTATATATTTTCAATCATATAATACTGAGGGGCATTTTCATCATTGACACTGTTTTTATGTTCTGTCCCTTGCAACCAAATACATTTCTGTCCTTGAGACAGGGACAATTTTTCCTGTTTTGTCCACCACAACTAAACACCTTACTGTCTTCAATTTTTGTTCTGTTCCGTTCCCAAATTTCAGTCTCGTTTCGTCTCTGTACACAGGAGACAGTAACCAAACGCAACGTTAGATTGATTGAGATGATATTTAGATCTTGATTCTTTAATAAAAATAGCTTTCGAATTGGCTTCTTAAAGATTCTGGTCCCTGAATGACTAACCCTAACCTTTAAAGAGGAAAATTTGTGTCTACAATATAAGATCTTCCAAAATTTATGGTTTTCACACTATATATAAATCATGCCCCTGGACGTGGATTTATCTATGTCCTCTAAAATTAGTACACGGTCTCTAATACAATCGTGTCTATAGATAGTAAGTCTTCTTATTTCTCTTGAAATTAGTGTACAATCTCTAACACACCTATGTGTGTAAATTGTAGATCTTCCTATTTCTCTTCAAATTAGTGAATGATCTCGGGTACAATGGTGAATTAAATCGTGTTACTCTATGAACTTTCTTCAGAATCATACAGTCTCTACTAAGACTATGTTTTAAGTTCAGTTTTTGTTGCATACAAACATGGGCTAGATAGTGTTCCTTCATGAATTATAATTTTTTTATATATTTACTTGAAATGGCCTCCAATTCTTGAATAATCTCATCTCAAGGTTAATTTATCATAATTACATAAAAATAAAAAAATAAGAAACATAAGCTAATCTAAAATCGAAATCAATTAAAATACTTAGAAATTATATACATTTTCATAAATATGTATACGTCAGTCCATATTCCTCTTGAACAAGTCTGGAGGTGATACATGGTCTGATACACAAGTTGATTGGTATACTTGTCTAGGTTTAGGATTAGAATAATAAGATATATTTTAATTCATCAATGACTCCAATAGGAGGCTTTTATTTGGCTCAAACATCTACTTAGAAGCTAAATTCCCTTATTTGTCTCCAAATATCATACAAAATAAATGCCTCCCAGCTTTTTTATATTTAATTAACAAAATTTCTAATATATCCCTTTTTGAACATTTCTACAAGTTGTTATTTATTGAATGGCTCTATATTTACTTCAAAAGTAAGGAAATCTCATTGATAATGGAGCATCATGTATAATTAAAGAATTTTAGCCTAGTTAATTTTGGTGTCTCAACATTAATACTCGTGTATGTACAATCATTCTTGTGCTACCAAATAGAGGGATTCAATTATATTTTCCAACCTTAATCACAAACTTATAGTGCTTGACATCTAGCAGCCACATAAACTAATGTGAAAAGAATTTCCCATGTGTCCTTACCTCCAAATTTACAAAATATACCCATATGATTATGAATCTCATACTTAATTTATTATATGATTTAAGAAATTAAAAGATGGACACTCCTATAAAATACAAAACTTAAGACCAAACTTGCCTTGATCTTCTAAGTCGAATCTCCCCAACTGTCACTAACGTATATAGCATGCCCTTAACATAAATAATGACTAAAATGATTGTTATAAATGGAGGCACCACTTATCTAATTTAAAGGAAGATAGATAATACTTAATAAAAAAAAGTAATTAGAGATTCTAAACTAAAAAATGAATTTGGATATTGATTTGTAAAATAGAGAAGATACTATTCACCTTATTTTTATCTCCTGGAAAAGTTTGCAAATTTAGGGTGTCTAAAAGAAACAAGATTGGATGTGAATTTAGAAAGCATTAACATATGGTAAAATGCCTATAATTATGTAAGTTTACCTAAAGTTTAAAAATAAAAGAAAGGCCTAAAGTAACATCCTTTAAAGAAACAAATCTGAAATGGAATTGAATTTTGTGTAAATTAATTGAAAAAAAAAGTTAAAACAAGAATGGCTTAAAAGAAATAGACTAAACAAAAATGGCACTATGTAATGCTATGCGTGCATTATGGTATCAACGAGTATTTGATAAAGGGTCAAAGAAAGAGGAGGTCATGACTCAAGCAATCATCAATAAAACAAGGGAGCAAATCATGGTCTATAATAAGGAAATGGGTCGAAGATGGAGATTACCCGAATAGAGTATTTGACAGAAGGAAAAAAAGAAAAAAGAAAAAGCAATACGATAGCTTAATATGGAAATTGGAGGTTAGTTGAGCTTATTACGACACAGGTTGGATTAAAATGTCACTGTAAAATGACCCCTGTAATGTTCACTTGGTTGTAACGGCTATTTAGTTCTCGTATGGTTCAACTTTTGGAGAGTAAAAAAGTACTTTTTTTTACTGTAAAAGTTATTTTTAAAAAAAATGAGTATTTGACCGTAAAATCCAAAAGCACTTTTTAATAGAAATGACTTTTTAGAAACTAAAATACGACTTTTTAAAAAGTTCAAATTTGGAGTTACTAAAAAAAACTCTACTAATAAAAGCTTTACTGATATAAACTCATCCAAACATGTACTTAACCACTCCTTTGGAAGTTAATAAATTATTTAACTTAAAAAAAATTTTTGGCCTTGTTTGACAATCAGATGGTTACATTAGCTGTTAGTTGATTCTATCAGTTGTTTGCTGACAGCTGATTCTATTAGCTGATTTGACCAGCGGATTACGTCAGCTGTTTGTTAGAGCTGTTTGGTAAAATTAGCTGTTTAATATTAGCTGTTAATGAGTAAAATGATTTACAAGGGCATAGTTTTTTAAAAAAATTATAAGAGCATGAATTTGTCACTCGTTATGTGTAGGCTTTTTTATTTTTGTTTTTTACTTTTTTATTTTAATTATAATTATCCTAATATTACATTAATAATAAATTAAATTAAATTTTAATTATTACTTTAATAAAAATTTAATTAAAATTAAAATTTAAGTATTACTTAATAAAAATTAAATTAAATTATAATTATAATTATAATTATGTTATTTTTTATTTTATAAAAAATTAAAATTAAAAAATTAAAAAACCTAAAAAGTTTAGGGCTTGTAGCTAGATATAAATTTGATTTGTAAAAATTAATTAATATATAGATTTATTTATCTAAAAGGTGTAACTGACTTTTCACTTGTTAAAAATGAATAAGCTACTTGAAACGCTGCTCCTGTATAGCGTTTCCAAGTTCAGCGTTTTGAGACAGAAAAGCTAACTTTTCATATCTTTTTCAAACGAGTATTTTCAAACAGCTGAAACACTTGAATCAGCCAAAATATTGACTGATCCGCCATCCTCCAAACAAGCACTTTATTGGATTTTGAAAACTAAACATCTATTTTAATTGAGCTTAGCAAGCGAAATGGTTTAGAATTTTGATTATACCAACAAAGTTGAGAGAATTGAATAAGTTTCATTAGGTTTTTGCTTTTCTTGGTAGCCCTCTAAGCTTTAGGTTTTGTAAGTTGCATATGCAAAATAGAATTTATTTAAATTGATTAAAACTAGCCATAGTGTCTTTACTAGCCAAATATAAATTGTTTTTGGGGCATTGAATTACTATTTAGACTTTGGTAATTTCATTTGAATTTTACTTTCACGAAGTTATTTTGTTAAGCATCATTTATTAAAGTGTAAAACTTTCGGTGACGATGTGAAAAATTGAGAAGTTCAGTAGTACGTAATCTTATCCTTAATTCATAAAGAGGCTATTTTTAAACTGTTTCCAATAAACCTATAGGGAAAAAAAGATTTTTAAAAATAATTGCAGGAAAATAATAGACAAATACATAAATAAAAATAAGTGTATAGCTAAAAGTAAGTGAATAAAAAAGAAAGAAAATAAATAGGTAAATAAAACAACAAGCAATTAAAAAATATAAAATAATTAAAGGAACAAATACTACGAATAAATTTATTTATGCTAATTAAAAGACATAAAAATTGAAGAGAAAGATATCAAAGGCCTACAAAATAAAAGGATATAAGTTCCTCTTAACCCTTATTCGCTTATATTTACAATTTTAACGAAGGGGCAGGTGCAAGGGCATTACAACCACATCAAACAAAGGCATACAGATCTAGGCCTATAAATAACAAGACAAATTTTATGGGCCTTGGCCGATGACTGAGGCCGAAAGTGCGCCATTTTGTCTTCATATTGCAAGTCGATCCATTCAGATCTGATGCACGGAAATTGAAATCCCTAAACCTAGCTAAGATGAGGATTCAATTTCAATCCGCTGCGATCAGATTCTAACAATGAAGGCTAACGTTAGGTAGTTAGCCATAAGGAGATTTGTTCAGATGCTGAAACTTGGCATACTGTTTCGTATGTAAACTTGGAAGAAAATGAGGAAAGGTTGGCTTCTGAAGAACTCAGTTGCTTTCGTCGGTGTAGTGGTTTCGGTTTGTTGCCTTTTTGTGATCATAATCTCCGTACTCAAGCTTCCAGATGTATCACTAGGAGATAAACTGACTGGGCCTTACAGGGGCAGGAAGCTTTCCAGAGATGAAGAAATTGGTAAGTTCGGCAAAATGATGATTGAAATGTTACCTGAAGACCTTGCATTTACGGTCTTTGTCCCTTCTGAGAGGGCTTTTAAGCGTGACTTGCGGTTGCAAGTAAATCAGAGTCTCGGAGCTGAGAAGAAGAATGATACCTATGCGATAGTTTCTAGAATATTGGGTTTCTCGACTCTGCCTCGAACGTTGCTATCGACCATGGTGCCGCCTTTTAAATTGGTCTCCTATGATTCATTGTCTGGCCTAACGTTGTACATATCGAAAGATAATGACGGGCTGCTGGTAGTTAATAGAATTCGATCTGAAAGAATAAATATCAAGAAAGGGGAGTTTGTTGTACATGTTATGGATGGTATTATAATGGATGCGGAGTTCGAACAGTCGGTTCAGCCTGATAACGCTGAAGAAGAGGATTTTATTGAAACAAACATATTGCGCTAGTTTTTATTGAAGATGTAATTGTCTCTGTTTGTGAAACAAAAAAGTTCTTTTCTTACGTTTAATTACATTTTGTCAAGAAATTTAGTTGGGATTCTGTTTCATTTGATAACGTTAAATCCGGCAGAAAATAACAACCGTTCTTGAGGAATCAAATATGCATTAATATCTTCAGGAAATACAGATCCGAACAAGGTATCTAAGGAAATCATCAATCACCCTCAACTGTCTCTTTTGGAAAATTAGAGATTCCTCAAATCCCACATAGAGATGGCAACAAAGCCTCCGTTAGAAACCAGCTTTGCAGATAATACAGGCCAATAAAAGATCCTTGTCTAGCTTCCAGCAGTTGCGGGTACAGCAACTGGCTTCGAGTCTTCTGCTTTCTCATGCTCTTTGTTAAGCATCTGAAATCAGCTCAAAAGTTGATATTTCAGCATTATTCATACAGATGCTAATTTGAAACAACATAATTAATTTTTAACATTAAATCAGAAAAGAGGCTCATATTTAAAGGAGAGGACAAAATTGCCATGACCTCACACACACCCTCTAAACTTCCCTAGATTACCATTGAAACACTAAAAATATAAACTTTTACCCCTCAGTTCATCTAGAATGGACCAAAAACCAATAGGGTCCTATCTGAAGACAGGAGTACTGGCAAGAAAACGTTGACATACAAGCCAAATAATGTTAATAAGTAAATAGCTAGCAGAATCAAAGAAAGCGTGCTCACTTTGTTGTTGATCAAGTTGTGTAGAGCAATTACACTTCTAATCAGCGATGACAGATAAATAACCACCATCATGTCATTTGTTTTCACTGCAGACACGGAAGTTAGGTTAACAAGCAAAATCTCAAAGCAGTGAAAAAAAATAAAATATAGTAGTGAAGGCCGATTCAATTTGCCACTTTTATTCCTTCACCTGCAAAAGCCTTAACCAATTCAGCAACATTAAGGTTTGGAAGTAGGTTGAAAACATCCTGCAATATGAAAAAGTGAACTCAGAACGTCAAACCATCTCCATGAATTTATCAACGTATATACATCACAAACTCCTGAAAAAATTAGGTATGGTATAAAGGAAAATCGGAAAGATGAGTTAGAACCTGTAAATGGTACAATATCTCATGGTTCAATGGTAGCTTCCCATCAATAACGAGTTCAAGATAACTGCGAATTTCACGTAGCCGGGCATCCAACCCCTTCAAAGCAGTAAGTTTAGCTGTGACCTGCAGGGGCCAAAGTTAATATGAATTCAGTACATAGTGAATGAAAGAAGAAAAATTTTTGAGCCAGAGTTGCAGTAGAAGATTTAAATGAAGAGAGAACAGAAGAGATAATATTAAGCATCGCCCAAGTATCAAGACCTCTGTTGCAAGGGTGCTAATGGTTGTGTCCTTCACATCCCTTAGCAAATGTTCCACACCTGCCAAAGTGCAAATTGAAGGAAATAAAACCAGTTACCAACTGATTTGATGAAGAAAGTACTTTCAAGCATTAGTTGGGATCAAAGTCAACTCAGAGTTAAAAACAAGGTAATGTGACTTTCAACAGCATACCAATTTCCTCAACCTCATGAGCCGCAATTTCTGATGGCACATGGACAAACACCTTCTGGCTCTTTTGAGTTGCATTCTACAACCAGACACAAGTGTGAGTTAAGCTTATAATTATGTTATTTAGATTCATGGAAAGTGATCATTTATAAACTGGTACAACGAAACTATATTTCATTCATACTCTTACCTCTTTTACCTCTTCAACAGCACAGTAAGCTTTGGTTGGTATTCCCAACTCCACTGGTTGAACATCAATTATAACCAAGACTGGATTTGGAACATAACTGGGATGCCAGACAAAGCATAATGATCAGAGGGGAGTACATGAAAATGGAAATGCAAAAGAGAAAATAAAACGGCATATAAGAAAGAGCTAATTTAATTTCCACAAAGGCATTCCTAGACAAAAACAAGTCTATATCTGCAGCTATCTAGAACTAAGTACATGAAAATATCACATCTACTATCCAATAAATTTCCCAATCCTAGGATTGAAACAATAGAAGCTCACAAATTATGGTAGGTAATCTTACTCATTAAATAATCCGTGAATATCAAGGTCGTTTTCCCTCAGTTTTGGACCTGTGCTATACCACCCAACCACATGCTCCTTAGCTGAAACAAGTTAACATTGTCAATTCCAGAAAATCATATCATTAAACATACAAATCCACAATGAAACCCGTGTTGTACCATTGATTCTTTTGAACATTGAAAACATCGATTCATGGTAATTGTGGTCAAGAAACCAGATGCTTGTATCCTTCTCATCTTCTTCAAAAGGCACTGAGACATAATAACAACATATGAAATAGGCAACATTTAAATATATTAAGAACCGATTGAAAACTAACAAGAGATAATGTAATAATTATACTATTCCAAAGCGTCTTTTCCCTCAATTTGACAAAGACAAAACAGAAACAGAAAATTTCAAGTATAATAAAAAGGGGAAAATCAAAAGAAGAGAGTAGCCAGAATACAGTATAAGCCCTAAAATCAAAAGGCCTATGCTCTAATCACATTCACATCAATACAAAAAAAAAAAGGCAAAAGAAAAGATGAGGTCCCAAATTCTTTGAAGCATAACAACAATAGCATAAAAGAGAAACAAATAAAAAGCAGAACAGATCTAAAAGAATAGAGTGGAATTAGAGGCCAATAAAAAGAGAGGGAGGGACCTGCGTAGCTATTGGTGACATCAACAGTGCCCTTGAAGGAAGTGCCAAGTAAGACTCCGACAACCCGCTTCTTGGTGTCCTTTGCGACTCTATTGTAGTTATCCACGATACTCAGAAGGACCAGAGGGTGTACTATCACCTTCTCGATCGGCCTCGCAGATATTTCTTGCGTTTTTATCACATCCATATTTGACTTCTTCTTGTTCCTCTTCTTCTCAGAGATCTTCGTAAATTTTTAACTAGGAATTGAGAGTTCAGTAGCTTGTTGGCTAGGAAAACTGGAGAAGCTTTGTTTTTTATTCGGTGGGTGGGTATTGGATTCAACTTTCAGAGTCGGGTCTCGGGTCGAGCAAGGTGAACCCTTTGAGTGTTCTTTGGGCCAGAAGGCTCTATTGATTTTTAAGCAGTGCTTTTACACTTAGATGGCTGACAAGTTGGGCCTAAAAGCCGTACTTAAGTGGTAGGAGATCAAAGGAATGGGAACTAAAATTTAGAACAAAACATAAAGAACTAGAATGAGATTATAATTACAACAAATAGGATTAGATAAGTGATGATTCTTAAGTCGATTGAAGAAAAAAAACTAACAACTCAAAATATTAAATATTATCAAAACTAATTATTAAAATTACTTTAATACTTACAAATGTATTTTAATTTTTTATAAATATATATTTAAAAATTACTTCAATTTTATAATCTACGTACATTAAACATTTAAAAGTTAATTAATACGAAAAATTGATATATTTTAAAATAATTATAAAATTTAATGTATTATTATTATATATTAAAACAATAAAAGTAGAGGCAATTTAACTATTTTCTATTAATTTAAAAATTTTCATCAACGAATTCTCTATCTGCCATTCCCTTTTTTTTAATAAGAAAACATCTAACCTTAAACAATGAAATGTGTAATCTCATCACCTGTTAAAATTGCTTTGATTATAGGAAGTATGTATCCATCGTCTCTGTGTTTACTGTTCCCTTGTCCCGTTTGGTGACTAGGCCTAGCTTTCCCGTTCTCTGGGTGTAAGAATCTTCCAATAATTCCTTACATGCCAAGTACTGTCCTTCCTTCTTATACGTATTCCATGAAAGTAGCTTCTTTCTACCAATTGCCCTCTTTTGATTAGAATAGTGGCATTTACAGAATATGCTCATTTATTTCCAAAATTGTGGATGTCATATCGGACTTGATACTATATTAAGTTCTAATACGGTACTGTATTAATACCAGTCAATATCGGGTACTATTTGGAATAATTCTTTAAATTTATAAAATAATCTTTAAATTTTTTAAAATTTACAAAATAGTTCATCGGCATATTGTACAGTTGTATTGTATAATTTACAAGTTTATATCAATCATGTCTCTGAAAATCATAATAATAAATAATCACAATTAATATAAAATAATAATAATTTTTAAATATTTTGCATATAAATAATAACCACAATTAATATGAAAAACATAATAATCATCATACAAATATAAAATTAAGAATAATACAAAGTATTTATAATATTACAATAATATAATTTCATCATATAATAAATAATAATTAAATCAAAACATTCAATAAAAAGAATAATAAATATCCTTAACTCTCAAACTATTATAATTTACAAGAAGAATTCGTGATGAGGAAACAATTAAGTAGAAGTTAAACCTGAAACAAAAAATATTTACAATTACATTAAATATATAGAATTTAACATATACATCAAATAAAGGTAAAATTAAAGGAAGAGAAAAAACAAAAATCTGGAACGAAATTCAATCGTCTATGGGAGGATACCTACTATAACTGCACTGACCCTATTTATCATTTAATACAAAATCCTCATCATTGAGAGGAGTTTCATCATCATTATTGTTCAAATTAAACGCACCAAATTATGTCAATGTTTTCCCATTCAAGATTATCTTCCAAGTCATTGTCATCTACCAAATTTGACTCTTTAGAAACTCAATCCACCAAAAGATCAATATTATCAATGGAAATTGGATAAGTTGAACTACTTGTACTATTAAGACTCCTAGTAAATAATAAAATTTAATTATTAGAAAATTATAAAAAATTATATCGAAAATAATAATAATAATAATGAAAATAGCATACCTTTCCCAAAGCTTTAAATTATAACAAACCAAAACTAAATAGCATACCTTTCCCAAAGCTTTAAATTATAACAAACCAAAACTAAGTCATTCAACGTTTTATGCTCCAATCTATTTCTTTTCTTGGAGTGGATAAATTCAAATGTACTCTAGTTTCATTAACAGCCTGTTGCACTCACACATTAACTTAAAATCCGAATTGCAAACATTTTTCAATTCTAGAACACCATTTTTGAATTGATCCAACTAAGAAATTGTAAGTCGTAAGATAACAAAAGTAGTGTTATAAACAAAATAAAGTGATAATTAATTTCAACAAATAAGAAAAAGGAAACAATTAATATCTAGAGAAAGTTTTCCTCTTTGTTAAATGGCAATCAACATTCCAAAATCTCCATTAAACAACTTATAAAGCTCCATTTGTGAGCTTAAGAGATCTTGCATCATGTCAATGCTAACAATTATTGTAATAATTAAAAGCATTTCTCTATAAACTTCAGCTTGCTTAGTAAGATCCAGTCTAAAATAGACACTAGGATTCAAAAATGCTCTAGCTGTAAACAACGGAGAAGAAAGTTATCTTTCCCTTCTCTCATTAATGATTGAAAGATATGGTGTATACAAAGAAGACATATGCTTCAGATTAGCCTTAATTGCTTCCATCGCTCTCTCCAATGGCGTAAATTACATTGCATTGCATTACGAATTGAAGGTTAGGTTCCAAGAGTTGTTCATAGTATAAAAAAATTAGTCACCTACTTTCTTCTCTTCTTCACATCAGGTTCAAGTATCTTCCTGAAGTGGGTTGCTCAGGAGTACTTGAACTTCCTTCCATTTCTCTGTAAAAATAAATGAATGCATATATCAAAATAAATAACACATAATTTCATTACACAATACGCATGTCCATCTTATATAATATAACTCATTTTATATGATTATATTATACACAATTCAATTTCATCGAACATAATTCATTATAAGTCAAAAACTAACAATTCAATTATTCAACATATATAATTGCACAAAATATACATAAATAATTTCCATTTTCAACAATTTCAATTCAAAGTTTCAAACACGAGGATCAAGTTGAAAGGTAAGATTTACATAATAAATGACATATTATACACAAGTGTTCATACACATCTATTCATAACATGATGATCAAGTTGAAGGATACATCCATGACATGAGGATCAAGTTGAAAGATATAACTTCTTTAGAAATGTTTTTTTTCTTCTTATTTTAAGCTTTGAATCTTCTTTTCATTTCTAACAAACCATAATGTTATATACACCATTCTATATTTGTTTCTTAAGTATATAAGTTACTTTTATGATTTTTAATTGATATTAATAAGTCTAAGTATAAGTAGTTGGGGCCTACAACATGATTACAATTTGAAAAAAATGTTCCTTTTGAACACATTTACATCATTACTTTCACACATTATCTATTCTAAATATTTTTAATAGCCCACATAGTTATATTACCAAATAATTCAACATATTTTATACTCAATTAATTATTTACCCAAAGCCAATACCCAAATACTATCATTAACTACAACCGAATTATTATTAATTTACAATAGCATAATTTTATACTCAAATAATTATTTACCTAAAGCCAATACCCAAATATTAAAAATGAAATACCATTTCACAAGTTTTCAGAATGTATCAATTAATTATTTAAGAGAATGTATCAATTAATTATTTAAGTCTTTGCAAGTTTGCAACTTTAACATTCTCGGTTTACAATTTTAATTTAAGTTGTTTCAATTTACAAACTTTCAATTGAATCAATTCACATAATCACATATTCACATCAGGTCGTGCATTTCATTCATAAAAAAAAACTTAATATAAATTTCGCTTAATCGGTTAAACTAATCCACAAAACCAAACCAAAAATCAACCAAACAAAACCGTGAATCCAATCAACTCCAATATCCATTCCAACTTATGCAAATCACAAAACCAAGCTCCAACTGATTCACAAATTCAAGTTCTAACTGATTCACAATAAAAATGCAATTAAGCAGAAAAAATGGAAAACTTAAAAAACACACCTAAAAACCAATTTACAGCTTCAGGTTTTTGGGTTAGGTGACGGGTCAGGACTCGGGTTTAGATTTGGGGCAAGCAACAATGTTCGCTCCTCCTTAAGATGTTTGGTAGTGGCGACAGCATAGTGCGGTGGTCCTTGTAGAGGAGGGTTGAAGATGGTCGCGTATTCAGGACTTCGCGTGGAGCTGAGGATCTCTGATGTTGGCATGGATCGGGGAGGAAGATGATAGTCCTCGGGGAAACAACGGTATCTCTGAGCAATACCAAAACAATCAATACCGTTCTATTTTTTGACCAATACGGAATGGTATTCATATCGTTGCTTATTTCTGCTTCTTTTTAGTGTAACTCACCCTTGTTGACTTAATTAAAGTTTTTTTATAATTTTTATTATCTATGCATTTTTAATAAATTTTACGTTAATTTAAAATATAATTAAAGTTTGGATTAGAGCTAAAAATATTAGATAAAAAGAACTTAAATTATAAGTGGATGAGGGTGAAAGTACAAGAAAAAAACAAAGCTCGAAAATTATTTAGAGAAAATAAAAGGACAGTACATCAATCATAAATAATGCATTAAGAAACTAAACATAAAAAGGGAGGGGAGGGGTTTAGAGTTAAGGAAATGAAACATTGCATTTAAGAGTTGAGTTGTTCACCAAAGCAATAAAATACGAAATGATTAATCAAAGTAATAAACAATTCAATGGAAGTTTAGTACTTTTTATTGAATATTTGTGGTTGAGCTTGGGCGGGAACTCTTTCCCTTAAGGGTCTTTTTAGTTGGAGGGTTAGTAATGGAACGGAATAGAACACATTTTCATCGTTTGGTTGAGTGTTTCATAATGGAATGGAACAGAATGGGATGAAAGTGGAGAGTTTCATGTTACGTTTCATTCCATCCTAAACAGTGAAAATAAGAAATTTCCGATTTGAAAGGTTTAGGATGAAACGTAAACTAATAAATACATACTACCTAATATACCCTTAATAATTTTTCTTAATATCAATTATTTCTTCTAACCCTAACCCCTTGTATATAATTAATAATATTTTTATATTATTTCTCTTTAACCTAATAATAATATTTTTATATTATTAATAAAAAATTGTATATAATTATAATAAAATAATAAATTTTAATAAAATTTTTATTAATGAAAATAGAAAAATATAAAAATTATTCTTTAATTGTTTGTATATATTTCTAAATAAATAAAAATATAAATCACATATAATAGAATAAAATTTATTAAATAATTTATAATAATATTTTTATATAATTAATAATAAATTGTATATAATTAATAATAAAACTTTTATTTATTTTTTATTTTAAAATAAAATATATAAAAATTTATTTGTTGCGGTTGTGCGTAACTTTTTAATTTGACATGATTTCTGTTTTAAAATCATAGTGTTAAATATCTTATAACAACCATTTTAATATTAGGGGTATAATAGTCATTTATTATACATTACATTACATTACATTCCATTCCATCCTCTTCTAAACAATGTTTCACTACATTACATTATGAACCGTTCCATCCCTCCCAAACAACTTTTCACTATATTACATTCAATTCTATTATAAACCGTTTCATTCCGTTCTGTTCCGTTCAATTACGCTGCATTTGGTTACTGTGATCCATATATTGAGACGGAACGAAACAAAAATTTGGAGACAGAATATAACAAAAATTGGAGACAGTGAGGTGTTTGGTTGTAATAGACAAAACAGATAAAACTGTATGTCTCGAGGACAAAAATGTGTTTGGTTGCAGTTGACAAAACATAGAAAACATTGTCAATGACTAAAGTACCCTTGCAGTATAATATGATTAGAAATATGTAATTCATTGATTATTTTAAAACGAATGATTTGTATTAGTATTTTTTAATTGTATCTATAAATAAGGAATTAAAAAATGAGGAACCTAAAAATTTAATGAAATGAGCTATTGAATAGCAAAAAATTCTTACAAGTTAATAATAAAATGAATTACGTTAAATATTTTTTATAATTGTATCAATATTTTTTAATTGTATTTGTATTTTTTAATTACGATGAAATAAAATGAGGAACCTAAATATTTAATGAAATGAGAAATCTAAAAATTTAATGAAATGAGTTATTGAATAGAAACAAATTCTGCAAGGACCGGTTTCTTGCTAGAAAGACGAACAAGAGACGAACGTGCTAGTAGTAGAGAGAAATTGTCAGGTGAAGAAGTGAGAAGAATGATCTCTTTTTTTGCTATTTATACACTTGGTCATGTGTAGAATATTAGTAATAATATGGGGGTATTTTTGTCCAACAGCTCGCGTGTTTTGTTTCTGTGATAGGCACAAGAATGTTGTGCCACGGTTTTAAAAGGAACAAAAAAATTGTGTTTTTGTGAGCTGACATTGGAACAAAAATGGGCAGTGTCAGCAACCAAACACTGCTAAGCACAGAATTTTTGTATTTTTTTATTTGTCTCCACCCGCGAAGACGTCAACCAAACCCAACATTAATTAACCTCCAACCACAAAGGCCCTAATCATAGGAAACAGGGCTTTATCTTGTTAGTTCTTTTGTATAGGTTGGGATTGGTAATTTTTTCAAGTTGGTGGTCATACTTTATTGTCACAACCTCTATCCTACATGTTTTAATGGTCCATATTTGAAGAAATTGTGGTCTTAAAGACAAAAAATTAGATACTTGCTTCAAAACGTTTTAGATCAATTAATGCATGCGTATATAGATTTGAATAATTTGTTTGAAAAAAGATAAAAGAGTAATTTTTAATTTTAATATTTATATTAAAAACATATATTAAATATTAATATTTAAATTTAAAGTTAGCAAAATTCTTAATAAAATTCATTTTTAATTAAACATTACCTAAATATTACAGTAATACCTTTCTTTTAGTTTTTTATTATTTATGTAATATTATAAATCTCACTTGCTTAAATTAAATATAAATTAAAACTAATTCAATTAATTTTAATTTTAAATAATTCCAATTAATCATAATTAAGATTCATATTATGAATTCAAAGTAGAATCTTAAAAATTTTCTGAGGTCAAATTTTCTTGCATTTTGTAACTTCTATTTTTCCACTTCACGAACAGGAAAACATTACAAAGCATGCAAAACTTTAACTATAAAATCAAAGTAAGCCTCATTTTCGGTAATTTCAACTCTGCTTATACCATACACTTCTCTAAATCAATAAAAACCATGTATCAGTTAGGCTGTCTATCCCTTTAATATGCCACTAATCTTCTAAGGAGATGTAAAGCTTCAATCGTGGACTTTCCTGATATGAATCCAAATTGGTTTTTCAAGATAGAAGCATCCTTTCTCACTCTTTTCTCAATAACCTTCTCCCATAACTTCATAGTATGACTAAGCAAATTGATGCCTCTATAATTGTTATAACTTTTGATGTCCCATTTGTTCTTGTATAAAGGAATTAACATACTAAATCTCTACTCATATTATATTTAAGCAGACTTAAGGATCATATTAAAAAGCTTGGCTAGTCAAGTAAAATCCTTTTTGCCTAGGCTCTTCCGTACCTTTATGTGTATCTCATCAGACCCTACTGCCCTTCCACTTTTTATTTCCCTTAACATTTTTTAAAATTTCTTCCCTTGTAATATGTTGGCAATAATTGAAGTTAAGAAACCTCTCAAACATGCTAAGGTCACCTAAATAGATGTTATCCTCTACGGTTTCATTAAAAAAGCTATGGAAGTACCTCTGTCATGGTCTTTTGATGTCATTTTCAGCTATAAACACCTACCCTGCTTCATCCTTTATACAAAAAACTTGATCTAAGTCTCTTGCTTTTTGTTCTCTAGCTCTTGCCAACTTAAAAATATCCTTTTCTACATCTTTAATATCCAATCATTGGTACAATTTTTTGTAAGATCTACTTTTTGCTTCTAAGATTATCTTCTTCGCCTTTTTCTTTGCTAGTTTATAACTTTCTCTATTACCTACTCTCTCTATCTTTATAGTGCTATCCAATGAAGTTTTAGAAGCAACCTTCTTGATCTTAACTTTTTTCTTATACATCTTCATTCTATCACCAAGACTCCTTACTACCCTAGGCCTTTTAAAAACACCCAAGGTTTACAACACTCTCCCACATCTAGTTAACATCTACGACCAATTTCCATTCTTCTCCATATTACTTTATCCCAAATTGTTTCATCGTATCCCCTTTCAAATTCCACCATCTAACTCCGGTACACCTCCTAGGGTTTATCTTCTTCCTCAAACTCCTAATAATAATAATATCCAAAACTAACAATCTATACTGAGTTGACAAGCAGGCATTAAGTATCACCTTGCATTCCTTGCAATTAGGTTGATCACTCCTCCTTATAAGGAAGTAGTCAATTTGAGTTTCGTGGTTTTATTATTAAAAGTCACCAGGTGCTCCTTGTTTTTCTTGAAAAAAGAGTTGGATATCACTAACTCAAATGCTACTATACGAAATCTAACAAAGTAGTCTAGCTATTATTCCTTTTATCGTACTCGAAACTCTTATGAGTCCATAAATATCTATCCAAGATTACTCTTATTGGCCATTAAAGTATTCACCTAAAATAACTCTCTCGTTAAGGGAAATTTATTGAATCACCTCATCTAGCTTTTCCCAGAATTAGCGCTTAAGTATTTCGTCCAACCTACTTAAGGTTCATAAGCACACAGTACATTTAAAACAATACCCTTCATAACAATCTTTAATGACATAATCTTATCATTAGTCTTTTTTACCCCCACAACTTGATGTATAGGTTCCTTGACAACCAAAATACATACCACATTCTATCGTCTCGAACACCCCAAATACCAAAGTTTAAACCCATTAATCTTTTTTGCTTTAGCCTCCGTCCACTTTGTCTTTTGGTCGAATGCTATATGAATCTTACATTTGTCTAAAGTCTCTACTAATTCTAAAAACTTCCCTGTAAGGGTCTTGATGTTCTAAGAATATATACGTAATCTATTAACATCTTTTTTTCTTTTAGACCTGAAACTCACAAAAGGACTGGTCCTTGTTCTATCAGTAAAAATCAAAGTACCTAATACCCAATACAAGATAAATAAGACAAGCCTAATAAGCTCTTAAACGACACTAATAATACTCAAGAAAGGGAATAAAGATGATATTGAATCTCAAAATGGGCGCCGCAATAAACAAATGTGAGAACCTCAAATACATACGACCATACGTCAATCTAACTGAAATGATCCAAAATTGAACCACTAATAGCAACTAGATATCTGCAGATTACTAAAACATGATAGTGAATCGTTAAAAATAATTAACAAAATACTAAAAACATTAAAAATATGAACAAAAAAGAACTTAAAAATTTTAACTTATCGATGAAGATTGAAAATTGAAATCCTAACATCTAAAGAGCAATGCATCAACCAAGAACAAACAAAAACTGAAACTAATCATAAGTATATCTAATAGAGAAGAAACTTTTTAAGATACTAATTTATCAGAGAAAGAAAATAACCAAACTAGTCTGATCTGTTTAAGAAGTTACACACCAACTTTGTATTTTCTTATCGAATTTAGCAGCGTTTGCCAGAAATGCCTCTATTATAGGAATCACTCTGAATCAAATTTTATAAATGCAAGGTCAAAATCTCCTACTTTTACTTCTTGTTCAGAAAAGAAATACTCCCAAACTTGCAATATTAAAAGTTAGTAAATGCAATGTTTGTAATAAGATTTAAGGAAAAAAAATCCAACAGTAGTATTCTTGAAACTGAGAGAAATGGCAAAAGGGAGAGAAGGACCCTTTCCTTTTCTCAAATGGCTAGTTTCCAAAAACCTGTTTGAGCTCTAATTTGTCAATGACAACAATACAAGACGAAGCGAGCGTCAGTGTATATAGAGACAACAAAACCTGAATTTAGTAGCCTCTCATGACTGCATTGATAGATATGGAATTTGAAGCTCTTAACACTCTACCACTAATGCAAGATCCAGGCAGAACCCTTGTAGACAGAAATAACCCAGTTCGTCTTACCATGATGCAAAATTGCAGGCATTGAAAGCAATTAAGAAGACTGCATGGACTAATCATATTTTTGGCTGGATGCTTGGGTGGGAGATTAGGGTCCACTTTTACTAGTGACGAATTATTAACCTCCGAACGCGGTGTTACACATGAAAGTAAAGGATTTGGTTGACGTGAATGGTAACTGGAGATGATCTTTGTTCCAACAATATCTCCCCTCATCAGTTAAATGTCCATAGTGGCAGTAGTGCCCCCCATCGATAAGAGACGAGAGTATCGCGTCATTTGGGGACCAGTTACAAATGGTAGGTTCACAGTGACATCTGCTTGTGACCTTATAGAGGACAACTCAGAGGACAACAACAATAGGATTTGGGATTTAATTTGGAAATGGTCAGGGTTGTGGTAGATTCGTGCTTTCCTATGGCTGCTAGCTAAAAGGAAACTATTGACTAATCAACACCGACTCACCAGACATATATCTGTCGACTCTAGTTGTAGTACTGTCAGTAGGAATACTCACTCCTACACGCATTACGGGATTGTCCTAGGGTCTAAGCCGTTTGGAACCAATTTCCTCCAGAGGCGATCGCTTCTGAGTTTTTCCAACAAGATGTAGTGACATGGCTACTTGCTAATCTAGGCAATCAGAATCGAGGGCAGCTAGTCACCTGGGCCACTGTATTTGGAGTTTCGTGTTGGTTTCTATGGCAGTGGCATAATAGAAGCACTTTTAAAGATGGTTTTATATGGCCAACCGGTGGGGCTCACATAGTTATGGCTTATGTGGATTGGGTCAAAAAGGAAAGAGTGGTGGTAGGTCGTGTCATTCTAACCACGGAATCAATTCGGGGAACCATGGTGGGATTAATGGCTGGCTAGGTCAAATTAAACACAGAAAGGGTAGTTACACTAGATAGTCACATCGTCACAGCTGGAGGTCTCATTAAGGATAACATTGAAAAATGGTGTGGAGGTCTCATGCAGAAAATAAGAGTGTGCTCTCCACTTAATGCTGAACTTTGGGGAATTTACGCCGGGAATACGTTGGCATAGGACCTAGGATATCACCAAGTGGTAGTAGAAGTGGATTCGTTAGAAGTCATCAATATCCTTTCCTCTTCAGCACTACTGTGGTTGGACGGTCACGCCTTGGTTATGAGTATCCGCGAACTGCAGTGTCGAGATTGGGAACTTCAATTCTAACATGTTTATCGGGAAGGAAATAGGAGTATTGACCGCCTGGCCGAGCTAGCCTTCTATTCTACGTATGGAATCTATGTAGTTCATGATCCTCCGATATAATGTATTGAGTATATCCAGAAGGATATGAAGGGGATTTTATACCCTAGAAACATGTGTTAAGTTGTATTAGTTTTTTCTCTTTTTGTATTCAAAATTTTTTTGATTTGTTCGTTTGTTATATTATTTACAAGTTAATAATTAAAATTTATTATAATTAATTAGAATTAGTTGAATTATTTATAAATTTAAATTTAATTTAAATAATTTTACAATATCACGTAAATACGCATAGAAAATGAAAAATGTTAAATTAATACTTAATTAATAAAAAATTATTTTGCTAAAATTTTGATAGTTAAAAAGTAAAATTAGATAATTTTGAAATATTGTAATACCTTTTAAACATTCTAATTAAAATCTAATCTGTATTTTAATATAATCGTTAGGATTAAAAATATACTTATTATTTTTTTAAATTATCCTCGTGTAATCGTAATTGAGCTCACCCAATTGTTTTAGTCCAGACTACCCATGCATTTTTTATCACGTTTTTGCACTTCTATTTTGTTACATGAACTGAATGCCAACCTCTGCTTCAGACATATTCTGGCCTTATAAAACTTCTTTTATAAAGCCAATTGCACCAAATTACAAACGTTTTCTTATGTATGTTATCAATGGTTACGATCATATAAGAATTATAAATTACAAGTTCGATCCAAGCCATATGTTTTCACTGGTTATTCTAATGAATAGTGTGTATATCTACGTTTTGATGTTTCAAACGAGATGATGTTTTATTCATGTCGTCATGTTGTTTTCAATGAAAGTAATTTTCCCAGAACTACAGCTCACACAACACTTAACTGGTTGCACTTGGACTCCTCCCTACACCCTACTCATTCAGTATTGCCACTACGCCATGGCTCTGCAATTAACTCTAAGGAGCATAGACAACGCATCGACTTTGATTTGCAATAGACTACACAGTCAGATATAGATGTGCATCCCTTTCTTTATTCTTAATAAAATATTGTGTTCCACTTTCGTTCCCAACAACACAATGATCAACCACAATACACTTCCCAAACTACATGCAATACAAACCGCCAAGCATGAAGCCACACCCCTCCTCAACCAAACATATCCTATTGTACCACTTTCACAAAACAACATTTTTAAGGAAAAATTAGTAGTTTAACTTATGTTAACTAGATTACTCCTATAAAATAACAAATATTGTATAATATAACATATATAGATAGTGTAGTCAACATAAATCATAATAATTATGACAAAACAATCCTCCTTTTTCTGTCCCTTAAGAGGAACCATCAATCATGGTCCATACACTTGATTGTCGCTGGGGCTCAAGAGAGTCTTCTCTTTGAAAATAATTCTGTATCTTAGTCATTAAATGTGCTGTGGCTACCTCAACAGCTAACTTTACTTTGGTCTAATCCTTATTTCGAGAACTTGGTTTAGCAATTACATCCATTTCTGTAATTCACTGCAACTACAACCTATTTTTACGTAAATCTAATTTTCTGAACTCGAATGATGCACTTGTCAAAAATTTGTAGTGTCACAACTGTTATATGGCTGCGTTATATTAATTGTATTTCACAATCTGTTGTAATTAATGTTGACCATTATCTTATAAATGAGTAGAATAAGAAAAACTATCTTTCGAAAAATTCTTACGCTTCAATTTCTTTAATGAAAAGTTAATAACTGATATAAGTTTTAACAGCAAATTAAGGAAAGTTCAAATAAGAAGACAAAGAAAACGAATTGGATCAAAATGAAGAATCAATCAACCTGGTAATTTAATCTCACTTTCAATATACCAAATGAGAAGCAGAATTCCTAGTACTTTAGAGTCCAAAGCAAACAGATCTGGTGTTAAACTATTATGAGTTTTGGGTGAAATGCGAGAACCGTTGAAGTTGATTTCTGTCTTATCTGTTCATTTCCTTCTCCTTAATAGAAAGAACCACAAATGCTTACGTAAGTGACATGTTTATGGAAGGAAGATAAGGTACATCCATGAGAACTAGATCCTCTGACTAATCTTATTATGTCTAACTTTGTCCAGGTAAAAAATGTCGTCATTAGAGGTTGTGCAAGTTAAGTCCTGCCCGTGACATAAGTGTCACAGACGTGACATATGAGTATTTTCATTTTTTATTTTTTATCATTTTAATTTTAATTATACTCCTATTAGTTTAATAAAAAATAAAATAAAATATTAATTTTAATTATGCTACTATTAATTTTATAAAAAATTTAAAATTAAAATGATAAAAATAAAAAACAAAATAATTACATTTATTTTGGTTTGTATTTGTGTCACGCCTGCGACACATATTTTCATTTTTTTTATTTTGATATTATTTTTTAAATAAAATTTTAAGATAAAAATTTAAGTTTAAAAAATTGATTAATTTATTAAAATTGTTTAATTAATTTATAAATTATAGAAAAACATTAAATTAAATTTAAAAATTGATTTATACATAAACAACTAATTTTATTAAACATCTTTAATAAACAAATTATGTTATCGTTGGTTAAATAAGCTGATATAATTAGCTATCAGCTAACAGCTGATAGATAGCTAATGCAATCAGCTGATTGCCAAACATGACTTTTATCGAACACAAACACACATATTCTGTCATAAAAAACATTACATTCTACAAATAAAGAGACACTTCTTTTAAACTAAGATTAACTAAAGAAAGAAGTGTTTAGGAGCTCACATGACAAATAGTTTAATGATGAATATAACACAACTCATCAGAATATTGGATTGGACATAAATCAAATGAACCGAGTCTAAATGTGTTTTAGGCTATTTTCTTCTCGTGGTACCCTATTAAGGATGATTAACAGATATTAACAATTAAGTAAAAAGCTAAACTTTAAACATTTAAGTCCAGTTTGACAATCAACTGATTGCATTAGATGATAGTTGATTCTATCAGTAGTTAGCTAATAGTTGATTCTATTAGCTGATTTGACCAGCAGATAATATCAGCTGTTTATTAAAGATGTTTGATAAAATTAACTGTTTAGTATTAACTATTTACGTATAAAATGACTTATAAGGGTATGACTTTAAAAAAATTATAAGGACATGAGTATTATATTTTAATATTTTCATAAGAATTAAGATTTTAGATATTTATCTTTACAAAAAACTAAGTTTTATAAATCTAATAGAAAATAGAACATATAATAATAAAAATTGATCAAATTTTAAATTTAACTTAATATTTTTATAAATTATAAATTAATTGATTTTAAAATTTAATTTAATTTTTTCTATAATTTATAAATTAATTAAAAATTTAGTAAATTAATCAATTAAAATAATTTTTTGAAATTAAATTAATTATTCTACATATATAATATATTGTATAATTTATTTACATTTCACAAGTATTCTCTATAAATAAATAAATAAATAAGATGTTTACTATTGCATTAATATATATGCGGGCTAATATAATAATAATAATAATAATAATAATAATAATAATAATAATAATAATAATAATAAATTAATCAAAAATTTAAATTTAATTTAATATTTTCTATAATTTTTAAATTAATTAAACAATTTTAATAAATTAATCAAAATCTAACTTTTTATTTTAAAATTTTTATTTAAAAAAATAAAATTAAAATAATAAAAACAAAAAATGAAAATATATGTTATATGTAACACAGATAAAAACCAAAATAAATATCAGAGGCGTGACAAAAGTGTCACCCCTGTGACAATGTAAATAAAATTTTTTATCATATCAATTTTAATTTTTTTAAAAATTAATAGTAACATAATTAAAATTAAAATTTAATTTTTTATTAAACTCATAATAGTATAATTAAAATTAAAATGATAAAAAAAAGACTGACAAGCATGACTTAATTGTCGCGTGACTTATGTGATGCGTATGATATATATATGTCATGAGCGTGAAAGTTATGTTTTAATTGTCCGAGTCACTTAAAATTTAAGCAGATACGACATTTTCGACTGGACTGTTTCAACTAAACATAATTTGTCATAATAAAAGTAGCAAAAGGATCCGTCTCCCATCAACGAGTAGTCTCCTTTACTTTAGGATCGGCAGAAAAAGAAAATCCGAACAACTCTCACTTTTTAGCCACAATTGTTGACCTTGCTCCTTGAACAAATTAAAAGCGAGTTATGCAGAGTTTATGGGTATTCCACGGGTGTTCTTGTCCTGAATAATAAAAAGGGTTTCTTAATTAGTGGCAAAAGACCAAGTCATTTATTAACAAAGTGGCTGGATGCATGCATGCCAACCAAATTACGAGATGTCATTATGGTTTCATCTTTAGTGAGTTTTTTTTTTTTTCTTTTCACTTTCATTCATCAATTACATAAAGAAACCAACAAAGTTGGAATATGATCACACAAAGTAGCAAGGTGGAAGAAGAGAGAAAAGATATCAAATAATGAGAACTTGAAATATGCCTTTCTCGCTCTCTGCAGAAGGTGAAAATTGATAAGGCAGGTTATCATCAACTTGGTTATAAGTTGAAGTAGTTTAGTCTTTTTCTTTCTTGACTAAGGTCTCTAAACAGATCGGTGCATGAATTTCAAAGATAGAAGCAGACCTTAGGCATAGCAACCCACTCTTTTTAACGTTCTTCAAGAAGACACCTCTCGTGAGAGGAAGAGAAATATTCCAATTTCCGAGCATGCCTCGAGATCAAAATCCAACAGAGTAAGCATAGAGAAATAAAACAATGGTTATTATGAGCACGCAGAGGAGAATGTTGAAGAGCTTGTACCACACTTAAATCAACCAACAAACCACCACCTTTTTTTTTTTGACAAACTTGCTTGTTACTCCCCAACTTAATTATCACCCTCCATGTTAGACCTAATAGTAATTCCCCAAATCATTTGCAGCTATTTCTAAAGATCAGAAGCTTGTTTACAGGAACTTAATCGCAGATCCAATGGAGGATGATCCATTTCCGCACTGCACGTGTACGAAAAAGCATGAGCTTCCTTGCATTCATTTCTGCGCAATTTAAGGATTTCTGACTCAGAATCGCTGAAGGAGTTCACAGGGAAAAGTTGAAGCGTCTCGAGTACTCGTTCCGGCTCAGACCCCAGATGTAGCTCAGAATAATCTGCAGAGAATGTAACAATTATAAAAATTTAGTTAGAACTTAGTGGATTCTAAAACATAAAGAGAACTTGTAATACATATACTTCTACTTCATGCATAACTGCAGATCTTTTTCAACCTTTCTCCAAGGACTGTAAACAGAAGTATTTTATAGCAAAAGTTGCATGTACGCTAGAACAGTAATCATGATCACATCGATGAAGATATATAGTGCAAACTTACACCTAGCAGACGATGAGAGAATATCTTGTCTTCGAACGACTACATTTTTTTCGCCAACAGAAACTCTACGTCGCTTCTGTCTTTCCCTTGCTTTATGGTTCTGAAACCAGTAGAAAACATTCTTGCTCTCAATCTTCCCACACAAACTAAGTTGAGATGAGATCTTTTGGATCTGATCAGTACTGGGGGTTCTCAGTCCAGACCTGAACAAATCAGTCAGAACTTTAACCTGTTCGGTAGTGGGATTCCAACGACCGCATTTAGTCCCTGTGCGAGCATTGTTGCCGCCGCCTCCACCACCACGAACATTTCCTGCTTTTGCAATAAAAAAGCCTGACATCCTCTCTTCCGTTACCAGAGCTTCAAAGGGTAGCTCGTCTTTTTGACTTTTTGTAAATGTGCCCCACTTTCTCTCCCTGAAGTTCTTTCCTTCTCTTAGGAGATAAGAACCCCGTGTGCATATATAATGGAATGCACTGGCAGTTATTTTATTACTTTAAAAAAAATTCTCTTTTCATTATTTTTGTCCTTAACTTCTTTTATTGAAATGGGAATCGAAGGATTGCGGAACCAACAACTTAAATTGTTTATATCAATCTGCTTTGATTCTAGGGATTGTGAGATTTAATTGTTTGTGAGGGCTTGATCATGCTCGGTTTTTTGTGCATTTGAAGGTGAAAGAGAGAGACATTAGGAAAAGCTGCCACTGTTCAAAGTATTGGTCGGCGAGCAGACAAGAATTGAGTTTCACTAGCTACTTAATGAATTAGTTAATTTGCTCTTTTCTAATAAATGAGTCTTGTTATTAAATTCGCCATCTTTTGAGCATCTCCACATATTGATACATGGGACTATTTGTGATTATCAGTAAAGTACGCCCTAGTGTTTCATAAGGTTAACCCAATGATCTTCTGTTCTGTATGTGTTAATCTTCTGTTTTGTATGTGTTAATCTAGTGAGATGACACACACCCATCAGAGAAATCCGCTAGCCGAAAGTTTTTTTTTTTTTGGTTTAAATTTGATGTCAGCTACAAGACATGAGAAGAAATTTGTTTCAACTAGCTATCTTCTTGAATTGATAATCCGCGTGAACCAAAAACGATTTAAAAGTTGGATTTTAGTATCTGACCAATAGTTATACATGGCTTTGCAGTTTATGAGTTTTTTTTAGTATAGACTAGGGAATATGTCCAGCAGAAGCAGGACATGGGGAGCAATCCAAATTGCAGTTTTTAAACTAGTGAGTTTCTGCTAAAGAACACAAAGGGTAGTTCCAGGTTTCGTTGATTTTCTAATGTAGCAAACAATATGGAAGGAAGAGAAAGTCAACGTACATCTCGTCTGGCCTTGATTGGAAGTTGTGATCGCATGTACTGACATGGATACTCAAGCAAGTTGACTATGTTTAGATCTAACAGTCAAATAATGTGATGGGTGATGCCTGCTTTTAAGGATGTGGGAACAAAAACTACAAGACAGTAAAGCCACCGAGTTGAGATTTTGGGAACGACAACCCACGGCCAACCAAAAGGGAAACAGATTGTTTTTTCTTATGTCATGTTTTTGTGGTCATCTGCCTGACTTTATTAGATATTGGTTGATTTTACTGGGGCACTTAAAGCAAAAGGCAGTTTTAAGGAGGGTGATTCAAAAAGTTTGTGAACGTTTTGTACTTTAGGGATTGTCTTCCCGTGGGAATTCAAAATTAAAGAACTTGGCAGTCATGCATTTTAAGATGATTTTCTTATACTGTGTTTATTCTTAGAAATATGTTTTACTAATTGGGTGTGATACTCCACCAGTGGGGGATAGTCCAGTAAAGTAACATAACCATGCAACAATCATCGTTATCTACTAATCACAACACACTAGACGAAGACTTGCTACGACAACAGATTAAATAGCTCTTTCCCAGTTCAAAGGAAATCATTGTTCAACAAGTGCCAATGGAACAGATAAGATTAGTAACATAGAATGGGCATGTTTTCTGTCACATTGTAAATATGTTTTTTTAATCAAATTTTCATAAGAAAAGCTAACTAAGCCGAACATTTCTCTTTGTTATACACGATATAGATGATAAACTGTTAGGTTGGCGGATAAACAAAAGATAAAAGAGAAATGCCCGTCAAGCATGCTGGGTTGACTTTCGAAGGCCACTATAATTTTGAGTAACTCTCCTTCCCTCCACCTCCAGTCTCTCCACTTTCTGATACACGCTTTGTTTCTCTAATCAGGTCCAACACTAGTCTAAGTTTAGGCTCACTTCCACTTTTGTTTTACACACTTGGTCGATTCCCGAGGATGCTGTATAAATAAATATTAAAAATTTGTATTTTAGTACTTTGGCACTGCAGGCTGAGGTGTTCTAACTCCTAGGTAATATTGATTTGGGTACATTTTCCATTTCGTCCCATTGATAGAGGTAAGAATGAGGTTTGCTAAGTCCGACAAATTTTGAACGAAAAATTGATATTCAATGAGAAACTATAAAGAAGTTATGCATAGAAGAGAAAAATGGGGGAGGGTACGCGTGAAATCTACCAATGAACAAGAAATTTGTAGCTCAGGCCGGCTCCCGAATTCCGTCGACCTTTTTCAAGTTTTTGCTAACAGTGGAAGCTCTTCCAACACTCTCACGGACACGACGCCAATTAGGCTTGTCAAATTGAGCCCGGCCCGTCTCATGGGCCGGTCAATAGTTTTTAGCCTGATTTGACTGGCCCATGCTTGAGGGCAGACGGGCCGCAGGCCGGCCCGCGGCCAGTAAAATAGTAGAGGGGCCGAATCGCGGGCCGAGCCGGTGGCCCGTGACCTGCCCATCACAAAAAAATAATTATTTACTAAAAAATTAATAAATAATTTAAGTAAGTTAAAAATTTGTAATTAATGTAATTCATAATTTTAACAATAACTTTTAACTTGT
>JANZXR010000170.1:19848306-19866243 GCA_027575705.1 Erythroxylum echinodendron
ATATATGAATGCATGCATATGTCACTGTACACTTATACACTCCTATTCATGGCAATAGGTGAGGGGATGTTACATATTAAGCATGGTAGGCACCGAATTTCGGTGCCTAATAAGTCAACCAAGTTTGACAATTCTCTCACTTGAAGATTTGATTGAAAATCAATCATATCTTCACACAATTCTTTTTGCCTTACCACTTTATATTTCTTACGTCTTTGTCAGGCCACACGAGGATTGACATCACATAAACTTATCAACGTTGATTACTTTTGTCTTAAAATTTGCTAAGTTATCCATGATATAAATTTTCTGAATATCCACCATTCCTTCTTCCACTTTCTCACGAACGAAGTGGTATTGAACTCGAATTTGTTTTGTCTTTTAATAAAATGCTAGATTCCTTGTAAGATGCAAAGCACTTTGGTTATCACAAAATAGAATAATATTCACTTTTTTATATCCAAGTTCTTCCAACATCTTCAACCACACTGTTTCTTTACTGACTTGTGTAGCTGCTACATATTTTGCTTCTATTGTTAATGTAGCCACAATTGAATGCAGTTTTGAAAACCATCTTACAACTCCTCTAGCTAGTGTAAACACTTATCCTATAGTGGATTTACTTTTATCAAGATTACCTACTTAATCAGCATCAACATATCCTTTGACAATAAAATCTAATCCTCCATAACATAATGCAACATCTGAGATTTCCTTGATATATCTGAGAATCCTCTTAACTGTATTCCAATGCTCTCGACCAGGATTCGTCATGTATCGACTAACCACTCCTACTGCATGTGGAATGTTTGGTCTTATACAAATCATAGCGAGCATTACTATTGATGCATACGATACTCGAGACATCTCCATCCTCTCTTTTTCATTACTAGGACTCATACTTGAGGATAACTTGAAATTAATAGGAAGAGGGGTATAAATTGACTTATAATCTTACATGTTGAATCGCCGCAATATCTTCTTCAAATAATTCTTCTGAGAAACCAAATCTTCCTATTATTTCTGTCTCAGTGAATTTGCATCCCTAAAATCTTGCTTGCTGTTCCCAAGTCCTTCATTTCAAATTCCCTATTCAATTGTGCCTTCAATCTTTAATACGATCATTGTTGGGGCCTGCTACCAATATGTTGTTTGCATACAACAGTAAGACTATAAAATCATCTTTCTCAAACCTCTTGAAATATGCACAAGGGTTTACATTCAGTCTGCTGTATCCAAGGTTCATGATGAAGGAATCAAATCTCTTATACTAACACCTAAGCGCCTGCTTTAAACTATACATAGATTTGTACAACCTACAAACTAAGTTCTCTTTTCCTTTTTCTTCAAAACCTTATGTCTGGAGCATATAAATTTCTTCTTCAAGATCTCCACGAAGAAATGTAGTTTTCATATCTAATTGCTCAAGATGCAAGTCAAATGTAGCACACATTGCCAGAACTACTCGAACTGTAGTAAGTCAAACCAAAGGAGAAAATATTTCATTAAAATCAATTCCTTCTTTATGAGTGTATCCTTTTACTACCAATCCAGCATGATATCGCTCCACTTGATCATCTCCACTTTGCTTGATCTCGTAAACCAATTTATTGCCAATAGGCTTTCTTCTTTGTGGTAGTGATACTAGCTCCCATATCTTATTCTTATGCAGAGGTTTAATTTCTTCCTACATTAATGCCATCCACTAAAATGCATTCTAAACTATTCATTGCTTCATAAAGAGTTGATGGCTCTCCATCCTCAGTTAAAAGATAGTATGTAATATTACTCTCTATAATATAATCTAAGTGCCAGCTTGGTGCTCTTTTTGTGCGAGTTGATGTCCGAGCATCTGAAACATCATATTTAATTGGTTCTTGCTCCTCATGCTCTAGTGCAGTTTCAAAAGAATCATTTTGATCAACTTCCTTATCTACTTATACTGTTGTAGTTTCTAGATTCTCTTGTACAGTGCCAACATTTTCTGCTTGCACTTGATCCTTATCTTCTATGAAGATAACATCCCTACTAATAACAATCTTGTGGGTATTTGGATCCTATAGATGATATCCTTTTACTCCTTCAATATATCCCAAGAAAATACATCTTCTGGATTTTGGATCTAACTTCCCAAGAAAATACATCTTCTGGATTTTGGATCTAACTTCGTAGTTTCTTGAGCATTGAACATCACATAGGCAGGACTTCCAAATATATGGAGGTTAGAATAATCCACTAGTTTACCAATCCACATCTCCATCGATGTCTTCAACTTAATTGCCACATAACAGGTAGTACTGACTGCTTCTACCTAGAATTTCTTATCTAAACTTGAAGTTCTCAACATCGCGCTTGTTCTTTCCAATAGAGTTATATTCATTCGCTCTGCTACTCCATTTTTTGAGGATTGTATGCCGTCGTGAACTACTTTTTGATGCCTTCTTGCTTGCAGAATTCATTAAATTCTTTACCAGTATATTCGCCTCTATTATCTGAGTACAAACACTTGATCTTCTTACCATATTCGAGTTTCACCGGTGCTTTGTAAAATTTGAAAGCTGGAAACACATCTGCCTTCCTCTTGGTAGGAAATACCTAACATCTCCTCAAATAATCATCAATGAATGATACAAAGAAATTTGCTCCACCTAGGGACATAACTGGTGTTTGTCATACCTCAGAGTGAATCAATCGTAGAATTTCTTTGCGTCTAAACTTTGATGTGTTGAACTTCAATAGATGCTACTTACTCACAGTGCAATGCTCATAAAAGGGTAATGATACCTTTGTGAGACCTGAAAGTAGATTCTTCTCTGCAAGTATCTTCATTCCTTGTTCTAACGTATGTACAAGCTTTTTATGCCACATCATTGTAGATTTGTCATCTAGACTAGTCACCGCAACAGATGCCTCTCGTTCTTGAAAAGTTACTCCCTTCAGCATGTATAGATTGGAAACAATCTTCTCTGCTTTTATAAATACTAGTGCTCCTTTAATCACTTTTATGATCTTGTTTTGAATCTCAAATCTGAAACCGAGATCATCTAGTTGTCCTATAGATAAAAAATTCTTCTTCAGGCCCTCCACATGGTGTACTTTTTTAATAGTCTGAGTTATCCCATCATACATTTTTAACTTGATGGTGCCGATACCAATGATCTTTAGAGCTTGATCATTACAGGTGTACACAGATCCTCCAAAGACAGATTTATACTGATGGAATCAGTCTCTTCGAGAGGTCAAATGAAAATTAGCTGCTGAATTGAGAAGTCATACATCAACAAATCTTCTCTTACCTCCAATAGTTATTGCCGCTTCACAGACCATTGTAATTTGCCAGCCTGTTGATGACGAGTTGATTATAAGAATCTGGTAGACTTTGGAGTAGAAGTTTCGCATGTTCACTTATCTCTATTGTGTGTCCCAATGATGTGGGTTGGAAAAATATAGTATTTAAAGTATTTAAGTGCTCCATCACCGAAGTGGATTCTGTCATACGTAAAGTGTATAGTTTCCTCTTTAGAAAAATTTTGTTATGGAGTGATTTGGCCTCGTATAATTTTGTGAGGTAATCTCATATTTCCTTCGCAGTCTTTTTTTCTTCTATGCTAGATAATACTCCATCAGTTAAAGCTAGGTGAAGATTAGCTACCACATTCCCATCCATCTTGTTCCACTTTTCATCTATGACTTCAGCTGGCCGTTCACTAATGGCTGCCAGACAATTATCTTTCCTCAAGATTGTCTTTATTTTCAACTTCCACAATGAGAAATTACTTCCATTGAACTTTTTAATCTCAAATTTTGCTGCTATTGCTTCTATCACGAATAGAATTTAGCTCCCATCAGTTCACGTGAATAGTACTCGTATGTCTGCAGAGTACCTGTTTGTATGAATAGCTTTGTATATGTGAATAGTATTGTATGCATATGTATGAATAGTCCCATAAACATGAATAATATTGTATACTTGAATAACAGTAACTGCATACTTTAATGCAAAAACATATGCATGAACAGTTGTCACCTTTTGTAGTTACAGTTCATCAACTTTCACTGTACTCACCCGAACTCCTAATAGATTATGCAAAAAAATTTGTCGTAAGTTTTTTACCTCGCTTTGATACCACTTGTTGTAAAAATCGACCAGATTAGAGCAAGTTTGCTAAATAGTACTGAAGGAATAGTAATGAATAGACATATTTTACTTGAAAAACCTACTAAATTTTACTATTGAAAAATTGAATAATTATAAGGAGAAAAACTAGACCCACAAAAATACACTGAATATTTTTGTCTATCTTTTTTTTTTCTCTTTCTCACCTCATGTCTCTCTTTTCCGCTTATAGGATAATTCTCTTTGTTAGGCAAGAGAAGGCCAACCTTCTTTGTTGTCTTATTAGACATGTTAGGCACCACTAACATGTCAACCAAGTTTGACAAAACGTACTAGGAAGACTGACAAAGTTCATTGTGGCTATCACATTTGTACTTATATGGGCTTATCCTCGTGAACATACATTACGAAACTTAAGCCATGACAGATAAGAGATTTTAAAAGTCAAATCTACTGGCAACATTAAGATTTAAAAAACAATTCTCTTATGGAAGACTTATTACCATCACCTCCTACTGTTTTGTTGGAAGCTATGGCTGTAACCCATCACTTTTTTACGATTCTTTTCATTCAACTAAACAAACTATTACAACTACCATTACTTTTCTAGCAGGGCGAAAAGGAATACTACAGTTGTAGTAGATGGTGGTCCGTTTGGTGGACTGGTACATACAGTATGGTACTTTCAAAAGCAACATTTTTTCACAGAGAGTATTTGAGTCTCTACACGAATAAGATCTCAATATCAAGCAAAGACTATGTCACCAGGAATAGGTTCTTTTGCTTCAGACCTACCTTTTGTTTTTGGCATTTTTTCTTGTAACGTGTGTACGATTGACTATTACTGCCTTTGGTTAATGATATTGGCCACCAGGAATTGTGAAGACATTGCTATGTCCTTTCTTGTTGCAAATGTGTATGGCACTCTCCCTATTTGGGTGAAAGGTATCTAATTTGGTATCATTTGTCTTGTTCTTTACTGAATCCTGTAGGCCTGGTTAAATGTTGTCCGAACCGATAACCTGACTCTATCTGATCCAGAAAAAATTAGATACGGGTTAGAATTTTTTTGACAGAATTTAAACCGAGTTGACTGATTTTTATTTAAATTAAAATCAAATCTAGATCTGGGTTGACCTAATTGAACAAAATGTCCAAATTTTTACAATTGGTTAATACCGAGCATTTAAAACCAATTAAAATTGTTCGATCCGAATTTTAAAAAGGTAAAAAAAATCATTGTTTCAAATTTTGACGAAGAAAAAATTTACGTAATTTTGAATTTTGATTTGAAGTGCGCTTTTTTCTTTTTGGCCCCTTTTTCTTTGTAGCAACTGAAGAGCACCAAAAAGCCTGCTTTGTAATTTTATTTTTTAAAATTTAAAGTATGATCCTCACTCTCAACTTAGCACATGCTCTACACTTAAGAGTTCTCATATAAAAACCCAAAAAAGCCTTAATCTATATTTTCTTACTAGTCATAAGCCATTCTTACCTCTCTATATTTCACTTTGCTCTCTCGTTATGCTCTCTTTTTCTTCATTCTTGTGGTTTTCTCCTTAGCCTCTTAGGTTTTTTATTTTAATTTTCGTTTTTAAGAGACAACACACTAAAAAATAGCTAGACAATCATAATTTAGCTTTCTTTGTTATAGTTTTTTTGATTAGTTTTACAGAGAAAAGGAAATGGGAAGAAGATGATGCAATTTAATGGCCTTTGTTATTAGTTAAAATCAGACAAATCAGTTCTGAACTGAATTGGGTGTTTTCCAACCCGGTTCAGTTTAGGGCCAGTTTGGTAAAAAAATCATTTTAAGGTTATAAAATTTTTACCTTTATTCCAATGGTTCATAATTGGTTTGGTTTAAAACTGATATTTTGCCAGTACTAAAATCCTGTTTTTTTACGGTCAGGTATTATCCCTTGCTGGGTTGATGTAAGTATCATTTTATTTGTCTGATTATTTGCTTTTTCCATTGCAGGCAAGATATATGAGATTGGTTCAAGTGGTATTAGCAGTTTGGGAGGTCATAATGAAAGAAGAACAATGCAACAGATTTGTTTCTGACTTTGGCGAATGCCTCTCATATCTTCATCTGTCAACTGTCAAGGCTGTCGACAGCCGTAGCGCCTGGTTTTGGTGATTGTAAGAGTTCCCCAACAGTTCAACTGCTGATTCTTTGCTTTCGAGGCAATTCTTGTGGCTCTCATGATTTTAGGCTTTTTAATTTTCACGTCGCCCCTAGATACAACTAGCATGCTCTCCTAGAATGATTTGGATCAACGAAGGCCTATTTTACCGGATATCAATATTTTTTCGGAGTTAATCGTGGTTTCATATGTCTATTTGTAGAAGAACGATTTCATTCTGATTGTATTCATATTTTAGGCTCTCCTTGGTAATGTGAACTTGTCTTGGAGCAGAAGAGACAATTAGTCACAATGTATAGTTGGGCTGATAGTTGTTGAGAGAAAATTTATGGTTGGCTTCATTTTACAGCGTTTATGACACCATTCCCCAGTTCTGTAAAGACTTGGCAATTGGTTATTAGTTCGTCTGCCCCGGTCTACTATGGTTTCGTGATTTGACTAAACAGGAAAAAGATCCGTTTGCACTGTGACTTAATATCTACAATCCACTCCTGATGGAAGTAGTCTGAACTATAGTTCTTACTTACTTGTCACATATGCATTAGAAAAATAGATGCTTCTATTTTTCCCCCTGTTTGGTTACCATTGAAGTTGAAGCCAAGAATAGAACATTGAGAAAGGGGAATGTTCAACAGTTGGCTACTCGTCAGTTTTTGCAAATTACGTATTTGATTGTTTAGAATAGACCAACCTAATCATGTTGTTGAATCCCTTGTTTCTTCATTATTTCATGCTGAATAAGTTTACTGTGGCTATATCGACCAGGGGACAATGATTCCAGGTATGAAGCAAAACTTGAAAACGAAATACAAACAAAACTGAGGCCTAGATAGGACATCTAATGCCTTGAGAAACTGTTGATTGAGGTACAAATACTGGTATTGTGAATTCCAGTGGCATACAATGTTCTGCCAGGACCTCAACTAACACTAAAGATCAAGTCTTCCGACTTGTGATACCTAGCATTTGCAGGGATTTTTAAATTTTTTATTAATCTGTCCGCGTACGCTCGAACTCAAAAAACCTTCTTGTAATTGTCGTTGGAAGTCTGAAGGGGAAAACAGGTGTCTTCACCTCCAGTATTCCATAGGAAATTGGCATACTTTGAAGCATGATAGTGGTTGTTGGGTTCAACGGCCATTGCTTGCTGATATTTCTCTTCTGCACCCCACAAGTCCTCCCTTACTATCCACAAGAAATCTGCATAACGACTGAACACCTCTGCATCGGGTGGTCCGCCGGCCATTATAGCCCGCTTGAAGCACTCCTCTGCCCTGTTGTAAGTTCGCACAAAATCAAGGAAGGAACCTGGTCAGAAATGCTGTAATAATGTAATCAAGGAAACTGAAAATTCAATTTTGTAGCAGAGAACTGCTTTCAAAGTTAATCCACACCCATGGATGATATGAATAGAACCATCTCAGCCACGAGAAATTTAATTAGTCTTAAGTCAATTATGACGTTAGTATACCAAAAAAGAGAGAGAGACAGAGAGAGAGAGAGAGACAAGGAACAGAAGAAAAATTTGAAGCTGATGGGTGGAAATGTACCTGTCATGGTCACGAGAGACAGCAAAAAGGAACTGGGCATAATTTAACAGCAGAAGTGGGTTATTTGGATTCTCAGCTACACCCATCTGATAAATAAGATCTGTCCTGTGGTACTCCGCATAATCGTCTGGTTCAAGTTCAACGGATATAGATGACACCATCTGTTTCTTTATGTCACCATCAAGAACGTGTCTAACTTCGGTTTGCATCCTTGAAGCTTCCGCTACCATTGAGTTCCATAGTCTCACCTCCGCTTCTTGTCTCAGGTCTTGATTTCCAGGCTCCCCAATCTGAAAAGGAGATGTACTAATTGAAGCTGATAATTTGTTCAGAAGCACATCCCTTTCTTGACTCGCACCTCTATTTCTGCCAACTTGATATGTTTTACCAATGTTGCTATCTACTCTGTGAAGTTCCTGATGCATTTCCTCTTTGGTTAACACACTACAAGCCATAACCCCCTGCGACGAAGAAGCCACAACGTGATTGCCAGCCATTGAATGCACCGTGAAACTGGCTAAAAGAAGCATCACATAGACCATAAGTGTGGGCGTTCGCGAAAAGACTTGTTGGAAGAGCCACACAAATGAAGCATTCATCTCCATTTGAACCTTACTCATGACGCATTGTAAGTCTTCACTGTTTAGACTCTCCCTTATATTCAAGGCATGATTTTGAAGCTCTTGAATCATGAATACCATCGACGAAAATGCCTTCTTCACAGAACAGCAAGCAAAATCCCCTGCATCTTCAAATCCCAGTTGCCATTTCTGCTTCCTCTTTATCATCCTCAATGACAAAGGGATATCAACGCTATTCGCTTTATGCTCAATGCTAATCCTCTCAATCTCGTCTCTTTCTGGCCAATCTGGTGCTTCTTGTTCGATTTCCAGAAATTTTGGTTCAAGAAACTCAAATTTTGTAGGCAAAAACGACGACAAAGAATCAATTTTTACGCCATTAAAAACCTCTGAAACTGCAGAAGTTGTGTCATTGCTGTTGTCGATAACATGTAAATTGCCAGCCAAATCTTCAATCTGCTTCGAGAACTCATCGTCAAAATAATCATTAAGACCGGCCCTGCAAGTTCGTTTCAGGCCAAAACTTCTGGGATCACTACAAAAACCATAGAGAGATGATGATCTACGCGACAATCGACAAGCTCTATTGCTACTCCCGCTACGAAAAGTGAACAAAGAGAATGCTCTAGCCTGCCTTGGCGTTTGACGAGAAGATGGTAGATAAGGAAAGACAGTATTTAAACTATGGAAGCTCTCTAATCCCATTTAACAAAGCTGTCTCAAAACTTGCTAAGACGATAATGAATAGGAGACGACAAAGCACCGGAGAGGAAATCAAAACCTTTCCGTGAAAAGAAAGGCTAAATATTAAGACCCGGTGAAAAGGCCCATGTTGTCCATGGAAAATCTTGCCCCTCCTAATGTCAAAATCAAAAAGCAAGTCTAGAGAACTCGCTGATTCGAATCTTTCACCTGAAAAAATGGACACAGGCAATCCGTCATCAGGATCTTCTTTAATGCATTACACTTTCTCTATATCCATTCACAAGCTTATGCATGAAACGAAAGCTTACCAGAAAAAAGGAATCAAAATCGACGATTTCTTCCTCGTATGACCGCACTGGTGAGAAATCGGCATTGGTATTTTATATTCATTTTAATGTCTGGTGAGAAGAGGCATGTCTTTGTTTGGTGGGGGTGAGTTGGCTAAAAGACAGCCGAGTGACGTTAATGAAGGGAAAGTGAGTACGTGGCAGTAGTTATACCGAGTCAAGTGGCCAAGGTCACAAGTTCACGGGCGGTTATTCAGACGTGGCCACAAGCTATTTTGATTTTGACTAATTTTATGTTTGACATGGAAGATTAGGCTTGTCGTTCCCATTTTCCCATAAATAATATTTTAAATTAAAGTTACGAATATTGTACTAAATTTAGTATCGGGTTAAGTTTTGATATAGTATTATATTAGTATCGGTCAATACTAAATCTCGTTTCGGGTATATTTTTAAATTTATAAAACAGCCCCTAAACTTTTTTAAAATTTGCAAAATAGTTCATTCATATATTGTACTATATACTTTATAAGCTTATATCAATCTTATCTCTAAAAATCATAATAATAAATAATAATCACAATTAATATGAACTAATAATAATTTTTAAATATTTAACATATAAATAATACTCACAATTAATATGAAAAAAATAATCATCATCACACAAATATAAAATTAAGAATAATACAAAGCATTTAAAATATTACAATAATACAATTTCATCATTTTAATACATCAAAATATCCAATAAAAAGAACAATAAATATCTTTAACTCTTAAACTATTATAATCTACAATAAGAGTTCGTGATGAGGAAACAATCATGTAGAAGTTACCCCTGAAACAAAAAAATTTACAATTACATCGCATACATAAAATTTAACATAAATATCAAATGTAAGTAAAATTAAAACAAGAGGGAAAACAAAAACCTGGAATGAAATTTAATCGTCCACATGAGGATACCCACTATAATTGCAATGACTTTAGTTATCATTTGGTACAAAATTATCATCATTAATAGGACTTTCATCATCATTATTATTCAAATTAAATGCACCAAATGACATGTCAATGCTTCCTCATCTAAGATTATCTTCTAAGTCATTAACATCTACTAAATTCGGTTCTTTAGAAATCGAATCCACCAAAAGATCAATATTATCAATGGCGATTGGATCGGTTGAACTACTTGCGCTATTAAGACTCCTAGTAAACAATAAAATTTAATTATTAGAAAATTATAAAAAATTACATCGAAATTAATAATGATAATAACATACCTTTCTCGTAACTTTAAATTGTAACGAACAAAAACTAAGTCATTCAACCTCTTATGCTCCAATCTATTCCTTTTCTTAAAGTGGATAAATTCAAATGTGCTCCAGTTTTGTTCACAGCCTATTGCACTCACACATTGACTTAAAATTTGAATTACAAACTTTTTTTTAATTATGGAACACCATTTCCAAATTGATCCTACCAAGAAAATGTAACATGCTTTACAAACAAAATAAAGTGTTAATTAATTTCAACAAATAAAAAAAAGAAACAACTAATACTTGTAGAAAGTTTTCCTCTTTGTCGAATAGCAATTGACATTTCAAAATCTCCATAGGACAATTTATAAAGCTCTGTTTGTGAGCTTAAGAGATCTTCATCGTGTCAATGATAATAATTGTTGTATTAGTTAAAAACATTCCTATATTAACTTCAGCTTGCTTAGTAAGATCTAGTTTAAAATAGACAATAGAATTAAAAAATGCCCCGATTACAAACAACGGAGACGAAAATTGTCTTTCTCTTCTCTCATTAATGATTGAAAGATATGGTGTGTAAAAAAAAGGCCTATATTTTATTTTGACCTTAATTGTTTCCATCACTCTCTCTATGGCATCAAAAAATTAAAACATTGTTGGCTTTTCTTCATTATTAGCCAAGCAAAGCATCCTCACCAAAGGCTCACAAATTCGGATAACAAATTGGCATTGAGACCAAAATTCTCTATCTTCCAGTATAATTTTACAAACCTCCACTCCAGCATTAGACCTAACATGCTCAGATGCAATCTCTAATCACTTGTAAACATTTGTCTTAAATTTTTCTTCATCGTAACAAAAGACTAAAATGATAAGAAATTTGTTGCAAATCTTGTCACAGCAGAACGACACAAATTCCTACCATTGGTAAATTCCTTTCTCATCAAATTCAATATCCATACACGATTATAAGTGAATTTTGTCACCTTTTTAGCTTTCTGCATAGTCTCATCAATAATAGGAAAATAACTAGGATCTCCTATATTCTCCAGCATTAGGTCAATGCAATGTGCAACACAAGGAGTCTAAAAGAAAGAATTATACGAATTCTGCAACATTTTTCTTGTCGTTTTATAAGCGAAATCATTGTCAGTAATAAACTGAACAATATTTTCTGGCCTACTTTATTCACAACTTCATCAAATATTGTAAACAAAGTCTTAGTATTCCTAATAAGGTCAGATGCATCAATATATTTCGAAAACATAGAGCTATTTGTAGAATATACCAAAAAAATAATAATAGGCTCTTGTCTCCTGTTTGTTCAACCATCTCACATGATTGAACATCCATAAGTAACTTCATTCACTCATCTTTATGCCCATCTCACATGATTGAACATCCATAAGTAACTTCATTCACTCATCTTTATGCCAAATATCTTCTAATTTCATAAACATAACAACTCAAAAGTTTATCTCTTAAGTCACCAATCGAAAGACCTTTGTATCTTGGACCATAAGAGGCTATTGCATCCATTATAAGTTAATAATAATAAGACTGAGAAGCATTAAATGCGAACTTGTACCATACCACTATTTAGCTACTGCCATATCGACATTGTGAGTCGCATCTTTTGATTGCATTGCACTACGAATTGAAGGTTGGGCTCTAGGAGTTATTCGTGGTGCAAAAAAACTAGTTTGCCTTCTTCTGTTCCTCATAATAAGTTCAGGTACTTCTTCAAGGACTCGGGATGACACACTACCAGTTCCAGTACCACCACTACCATTACCATCTTCAACATTTCCACAATCACCACGGAAACTAGAAAATGAACTTTCACCACCAATTTCAAAATTCAAACTTTCCCTTCTATCTTTCTCATGATGATATTCTTTAAGCAATATTTTTATTTGCCACTTCATATCATGGCTTAATTTTTTACAGGGTTCTACATATCCTTTAACCCCAACTAAATGCTTCTTTAATTGGGTAATTCCTAAATCTTTTAAATGCTTATTACAAAACAAACAAATTATATGATTTTTCTTACCTGAGACCAATACAGCATGAGCCTAAGCTGGGTCATTATATCTTCTTGAAGCAGTTTGATCAAGAGTAATTGGACTTCCTTCTATTTATCTATAGCAGAAAATGAAGATACTAGTTTTGTAAGAAATTAATCCTTTAGAATTTTCATTAACAAAATTAGCAGTGCTAACGCTAAGCCCTTCATGAGGCAATGCAACATAAATAATGTCTTTTAACTCTTTATATTAAGCCTAAAGAAGTCAAGATGCATGAAACTAGAGTAAAATTCAGAAATAGATAGACTTTCCTATTGGAGAGTAGTAAATTCATGCTAATTTTAAAATCAACGTACTGTTCAAAAAACTCACATTTATTCAAAGAGTTAATGCCAAAGTACTATGAATGAGATAAATGGAATAGTAAGAAAATTAGATTTTGAATATGCAAAAACTATGAGATGGAATAATTTTGGGATAAATAAAGGTTAATATGCAAGAGACTTTAATCCTTAAAAAGATAAACTAATTTTGAGATAAAAATTAAAGACAACTTTGAGAAATAGAATAATTACAATTACAAAAGTTCATATTTGTTTTTTCCACAAGACCATAACCGAATTATTATTATACTTAATTAATTATTTACCCAATATCCAAATACCATTTCAATAATTTTAAGATTATTTCAATTAGTTATTTATTTGAATTCTTTCCAATTTACAATGTCGATAGTTTTAAGTTAAATTGAAACTTTAAAGCCTTTCTAACTTTTAAATCATACATCATAAAGTTAAGTTGACACTTAAATTAAAATTTGAAAGTCTTTCTAACTTTTAATGCATGCCGTGAATGACCAAAAAATTTAACATAAATCATGTCATCAATTATCAATCAACTGAACCACAAATGAACCAAAACCAACCAAATCATAAATGAACCAAAACCATACTCCTTTCGTTCAATTCAACTCCAAATCCAATCCATTATCCAACTCCAACCAACGACACACAAATGCTTCACAACTTCATTCAAACTTCCCATTCACAATCATAACACAAATGCAATTAACTAGAAAAATTCTAACATAAAGTGAAACACACTCAAACAAAAATTCACAATCGGTGATTGGGTATTATTCCAGATCGGGTCAGGTCAGGTTTAGATCTGGGTATTATTCTCAGATCTGGTAGCTGCGGTCCTGCAAATGCGTAGGGGACGAAGGAGAGCAGAAAATGATGGCGTGGTGCATTGGTGCTCCTCATGGAGGACAGCTGAAGGCTGATGGAGGTCTGGATGAGGCTCGGTAGCGACAAGTTTGCTTGGTGGAGGAAGATCTGAAGATGACCACCGGAGAGTTAGGACTTAGGAGCACCACCGAAGAGGTGGGATGTAAGAGCACCGTCAGAGAGGTAGGACGTAGGAGCAGGAGCACCACAAGAGATGGAGAAGAGAATGAGAGAGTGAGAGCGCAGAGGACAAGAGAATGGTTGAGATAGAGAGACGATGAGGTAAATTTGAAAGAGAGACAAAAAAATGAAAAAGGAGGGGGGTTGTTAGGGTTATTATTTTTTATTTTTGCAAAAAGATACTCAGTTTTTATTAAAATTACGGTACCAATTGGATATGGCGATATTTTGAGTACTGGTCGGTACTAGCCGGTACTTGGCGAAAACACTCAGTATTAGTTGGTATACCGAACATGTTGATATAGTTCCTTTTTTAGCCGATGCAGCACCAGTCGGTACAGAACGATATTCAATACCTTGGTTCAAAGCTATACTCCAGGGAAAGCAACTAATTGGGACTTTGCTTGTGGCCCAACGGTAATAAGTAAGCTTTGTCAGTCAAAGGCAGAAGAACAACGTAGTGTTACATTGTGCCATAGTAGACAAAATTTGAGGGGTGATTTAGTTTATCTATGTTTTCCTATTGAGTTTTTTATTTTTAATAAAAATTTATTTTATTTGATTATTAATATCTTCCTATTTACACTTTTCTTACTAAAAATAATAAAACACTAAATAAAGCTCAAAGATAATTAATTTTATTTAATATATTATATAGTATTTATTTATAAATATAAATAATAAAATTGTCATATTCTATTAAAAATAAATAATTAATTAAATACTAAATTGTATTAAATTTATATGCAAACTATTAAATATTATGTGATTTAAAATAAATTTTAATTTTAAAAGAAATAGATTAGCAAGATATTTTAAATTTAAAAAAAATTTATTAACTATTTATTACATTAATTTTTATTTATTTAAAATTTAACTTAATTATAAATATACTAAAATAATTAGACATTAATCATATTTATATTTATATTTTATTAAATAAAAATTTGTGCTATTAATAATAAATTCATATTATGATAAGAAAAATAATTTAAAAACTAAACTATTTTTTATGGTTTTGATAAATTATGAAAACATGAAAATTTTAAACCCTAAAATGAAGAACATCAGGTTATACTTTGGGTATGCTTTGATACTTAAAGTCATATCTCACATCAAGAAAATAAAATTAGGGTTTCATTGCATTATTTCATACCTTTTCATCAGGTGCTAGACCCTTTTATATTAATATAATCAACTAAGATTTGAATAAGTCACTGATCTTATCTCTACAAAGATTGTAATCTTAATAAAGCTCGTAAAGTTGTTATAAAATTTTATTTAGTTTAAATCATTAAAACTCACCCTTATAGTTGGAAGTATTTTTTAAATTACAAAAATAATATTATAAGTATTCAGTGCAAAGATTTTCTTAGCAGATGATGCCGACACAATTAGTTAAGCTTCAAAGGACCCATTGCATACCTAGCAACCTTGTTACAGAAGCTAGGAGTAAGGGGGTTAAGGAAGTTTTGATTATAGTAGTTTAAGATATATATGTTGATCAAGGTTTAAAGAACACCTTAGAGAACTAATTTAAGAGGTTTGGTGGACCACACGAAGACCAATGTATTAGTTAACTATATTAGTTAACTTGATTAAAGCTAAGGTTAGAGAAAAGTTGGAATTAAATATGACTTCGAACTCAGTCATGTAACATCGTGTGTAACTTTTGAAAATTTTCAATTTTGAGAAGCCATCTCAGCCATAAGTGTATCCCAAACAATTTCCAATTTCACAAAGTTATATAAGGATCCATAACCTTAAACATAAGCATGTCCCATACCATTGCCAACTTCACAAAATTACAAGAGGATCGGCGACTTAGTCACAAGCATGTCCCAAACTATATCTAATTTCATAAAGTTACAAGAAGAGCTATAGTCACAAACATACATGTGTGTTATCCTATATCCATTGGAGCTAGAATGTCAGCAACTAATATGGCTTGGCCCATGAACATGTTGCAAGTTGTGCCCATTTGAAACTTTAGTTTTCTGTTTTGTATTTACGGTATATATCTTTCAATTTAAAATAATTTTTTTGAGATATTTGTTTGTTGAGAACCATCAATGTTTCTTTTCCTTATTCTTCAAGTAACTTTGAATTATCAAGAAAATCCTTTCTTTGTGGCATTCAAATCCTTATTGAATTTGATTCTTGATTCTTTATATACATATATTTTATTTTTCTTGGATTTCATTACAACGTATTCATAGTTATTCCCAGATATATTCCTTGGTGGGTTTACATTAGTTATTATAAGAGATCAGCTCTAAATCAAATGTAGTTACCCTTTATCCTCTTTTTTTAGATTGTTCAAATTCTATTATATTCCTTTGCCAAAAAAATGAAGAAAAAATGTGTGTTTTTGGTGACTCTTTTTTCTATTATTATATTGTTATTTCTAAAATTTTAATAAACAAGTTTCATTATGGTCTTATTTTTAGGGTTTGCTTATCTCTATTTTTACGTTAGTGTTTCTCATTCTTAATTCTTTTGTTTTGTTAAATCTATACCAGTTGTTTGTGGGGTAGAAAAGAAAAAAAAGTGGTACATGAATGGTAGCCTTAAGGAATTGTTTTTAAACGTATTTAAAATTCTTACTAATCCTTTTATTGTTTTATTTAGTTTTTTTTATTTCTTGCTTAATCCGTGGTTTATTTTATCTTCTTAACTATTTTAGACTTTACAAGGTTGAATTTTTATTTGATTTTAATTAGTTCTTTTAAAACCTTATGACATAAGCAAAAAGTGGAAAAAAGACAAGACAACATAAGTTTAGGATCGGGAAAAGCCAAATAAAGAATAAAGCATAAGTGGTTTATCACTTTGAGAGTAACGGTTTATCACTTTGAGAGTAAACACATGAGAGATTGCATAATGAAATACTCTTTACTAACTTTTTTGGTTGCTTTCAAATATAAAGGCATTTCATCACCGAAGGCAGAGAAAAATAACTCTACGCAGGTCATGCAATAACAATTTAAGAGGATGAATATGAAATATGTTGAGGTGAGAGATATATTAGAGAAGCAATCATAAAAGATTGCTGAATTTTAAGAGAGATGAGAATCGCAGTGCATCATAAATGGAGGCATACCAGTCATAATCTTATAGCTCCAATATAGGATGATGAGGAGAATGATGAACTTGGTGTTGATGATGTTGATCTAGCTTTAAGGATGAATATTTAGGACAAGCAAAAAAGTTAGGCATGATTGGGAGCAAAAGAGGGAGTCCAAAGTTTAAGAAATAGTATATAGCAATCTTAATAGCATCAAGATGACCATACCTTCCTTTAAGGGAAGGAATGATCCTAAAGCTTATTTAGAGTAGGAGATAAAGATAGAATTGATATTTGACTAACATGATTACTTTAAGGAGAAGTATGTAAAGTTGTAAGTAGTAAAGCTTATTGATTATGTCAACATCTAGTGGGATCAATTGATTAATAATAAAAAGAGAAATTAAGAGTGATCTACAGAGAGTTGGAATAAATTACAGGCTTAAATGAGATAGAATTTTGTGCTAGGCTATTATTTTAGGGATTTATATCAAATGTTATAAAGTCTTAACCAATGATTAAGAGTGTGAAAGTCTATCATAAAGTGATTGAAATATTTAAGATCCAAACCAATATAGAGAAAGAATAAGAAGCGATTTGTCAGGTTCTTCAATGAGTTAAATACAGATATAGGCTATTGGCCATCGAATTTTATTTATTTATTTTTGATAAATAAGAGTGATTAGTTTTAATTTGGGGTCCTGCTATACTATTTTATCTTGGAGTTAATTAGCATGTTAATGTGGGTAAGATAATATGATATAGGTTAAGGGAATTAA
>JANZXR010000170.1:19874717-19903847 GCA_027575705.1 Erythroxylum echinodendron
ACACACCACCCTCGCGGGGCACGGATTCGGGTATCACTGTCGATATCGGGTTCGGGTTCAGTGGGAGTGGGGTGTTACAACTGTAAGTCACTATCAGCTTGTAGGAGAATACCTTATTGAGGATTGCTCTTAAGATAATATAGAACACGTAGAGATGCTTCCCAATGATCAACACGTGGACTTTGCATGAATTGAGCCAAGATATACATAGTAGCTAAGCTCAAGCCATGTGATAGTTAAATAGATTAATTGACCAACCAGTCGATGACATGGTGCTGGGTCAGTCATTAGTAGACTAAAGGTAAGAGCCAAGTGATGATTTTGCTCAATAGGAAAACTAGCAAGTTTAGCACTAAGAAGTCCTGCTTTAGTAACAATATCAAGAGCATATTTACGTTGACAAAGAAAATTGCCATTAGAATTCCACGCAACTTCTGTGCCAAGGAAATATTTCAATTCACCAAGATCCTTTGTATTAAAACAGTAGCTGAGGTAGACTTTAAGATCACGAATAACATCATGATTACTACCTGCAATGACTAAATCATCAACATATACCAGGACACACAAGCTATGACATCCTCGATGCATGGTAAAAAGAGAGTTATCAGCATAGGTTTGAGAGAAACCATGGTCACGAAAAGAATTAGCCAACTTTGCAAACCAATTACAAGGTGCTTAATATAGATCATATAAAGATTTCTTAAGACGGCAAACTTTTCCAGGAGAAGAAGCAGCAAACCCAGATAGTAACCTTATATACACTTCTTCATCAAGATCACCATGTAAGAAGGCATTGTGAACATCCATCTGATGTAGTTCTCAGTTTTTAGCAGCAACAACAACAAGAAGTGTGTGAATGGTAACCATCTTAGCAACAGGAGAAAAAGTTTTATCGTAATTTATGCCTTCAACTTGGTGATTGCCCAAAACAAACTAAACAAGCCATATGACGTTTAATAGAGCCATCATAATTATATTTGACACGATAAACCTACTTACACCTAATAGAGGTTTTCTCAGGAGGCAAATCCTCAATCGTCTAGGAACCATTCCCTTTAAAAGCGTCAATCTCCTGAAATATGGCCTCATATTATTAGGGGTTATGTATAGCATCACGGTAACTAATGGGCTCCATCTCTGCAAAATAGCTGCCAAAAAGTGAGATGTTGTAGAGAAAATTTATCATAATTAACATAATAAGCAATAGGATAAGGAGTACCTGAGATGTTGAAGGAGGAGAAGAGAGTAGGGGTCTAATTGTTGAACCGTGTTAGTACAAACATAATCACGCAAGCAAACAGAGGTTTTCTTAGTGTGATTACCACGACCTAATGTTTCACCCATTCTCAGCCCAAAAGTATCATTCACACTATGCTTATATCATTTATAGAAGGTTGTCCAATTTCAATAGGATCTAGAATATCACTCCTCTTCATGGAGTTAGGATCTAAAGCCAAATTAGACTCACAGGTGTCATTCTTATGGTCTGCAGTAAGGGTTGACTGCTCAGGTGCAGATGACACCATGGGCGGTTGAACATAAGGGGAAGGCAGAGAAAAATTCTAGTCATCATCAAAATTATGAAGAAAAGTAGTTAAAGATATATCATCAACAAAATAAGAGGGGGTTATGGGTTGAACATCATTGATAGAAAAAGGAAAACTATTTTCAACAAAATTGGCGTCACGAGACAAAATGTTGCCCAGTTTCAAAATCATAAACTTTCCAACCCTTTTTGTCATGAGGGTACCCTAAGAACATACATTTCTTATTTCATGCTTCAAAATTGTTTTTATCCCTAGACTTGTAATGTGCATAGCATACACACCCGAAAACCCATATATGATCATGAGATGGGGTTTACCTAACATCTCATAGGGACTTTTTCCATTATTAAGCATAGTCGGAGTTCTATTAATCAAATATCCTCCTGCCAAAGCACACTCCCCACAAAACTCAATAGGTAGATTAACATGAAAGCATAAGGCACGTGCAATTTCAAGAATATGATACTATTTTCATTAAACTGGACCATTTTGTTGAGGCGTGTCAGTGCAGGAATTTTGAAATAAAATCCTATCCTCGTTAAAGTATGATTTCAATGGTTTAAAATCAATCCCATTATCATTAAGCATAATTTTGACATATTTATTAACTGGGTTTGGGCTATCGCACAAAATTGTTTGAAAATAATGGTCACTTCACTCTTTCCAACCATCAAATAAATCCACATAGCATGTAAAAATCATCAACTATTGTCAAAAAGTAATGAACTCTATAGGAAGAGGCAACATGATAAGCACCCCAAACATCACAATGTATAGATTCAAAAGGTTCCAAAGAACGACTATTACTAATACCAAAAGTACCTTGTGTCTATGCTAGCTCGAAAACATGCATCATAAGGATTATTCTAACTATCAAGAAAACTACTACTAAAAGCACCAGGTAGTAAATGAACTACTTTATGAGAAGGATACCCCATACGCTGATGCCATAAGTCGACAGATTCCACTTTCTTCATTTGATGCGCTTAAACCTCTACTGTACCACGAAAGTAATAGATCCCACCACCTCACTCACCCACTCCAATAATTATCTTTGAAGTGTGGTCCTGTATCACACAAAGCTGGTTAGTGAATATGATATGACATCTCAAGGCATCTATCAATTGAGCAATGGATATGAAATTGCACTCCAATTGTGGGACATAAAGTACATGTTCTAAAATCAATCCTTCAATATAGGCAGTGCCTCTATGGGTACACAAGTTCATCATTTGGAAAACCAATAGGGGACTTGGGCAATCCAATCAAATCAGTCAAATAAGATCAGTTTCTGGTCATATAATGTGAGGCTCCACTATTAAGTAATCAATTATTAAAATTTTAATTTCCAGTCAATTTTTTAGTTGGAGTTGTCTGCTTACTAGAAACAAGTGGAGCGAGAACCAAACTCCAATACTTTGTGGTCAAAAATGGAGGTTATACTACCTCGATTGCAACAGTAGCAGAGCCTGAGGTACTAGCAGTTTCAACTAAATAGGCTACATTCATAACACACCTGACACTCCACATCCTCGACTTGTCGCACCAGCACGTCCTCTCGATAGGCTTGCTCTCCGTCCTTATCCCTTACCACTAGTAAATCACAAATATGGATATTTTCTGGTGAGTGTAAAACAATTGGACACTTCGTGCCCCTCTTTATTACAGTGAGTGCAAAAGTATCTGGAACCTCCTTGCTGCATTTGATTCTTCCCACGTGCGCTCGAGATAGCAAACACCATAACATTACTTTGTTCGTCCTTCGCTTGAGTGATATTTTTATATCACTCCTCCTTAACCACTATCTGATAAACTTTGTTAAGAGAGAAAAGTAGGTCTATGATGTTTGTGCGAAGGCTACCATATAAATCATCATCTAAACCCATCATAAATTCATGGATTTTTTAAATTTCAATAGTTACCATGAATTGCTTGGCCAATTCACAAGTTCATTCGCCACATTTGCACATGGGCATATTACGATACCCAACAAATTCATCCCAGAGAGCTTTGAGTTGTCCAAAATACCCCGTCACGGTTTGCCCCTTTTTGCTTGCAATTTTCTATGGCTTCTTTCAACTTGTGCCAAATCGTTCTTTTATATCATCCCACAAATCCTTAGCTGAATCAAGAAAAGCCAAGAGTGAAGACCCGGTCTATGGAATTCATTATCCAACCAACGAGCATCAAGTTTACGCTATACTAGTCTTCAAGACCGTCATCATTTTGGTTAGTTTGTTCAAAGTTCTGTCAAGAAACCCTAACTTTTGTTTGGCACAAAAGGAGTTCTTGAAGGTCGTAGTCCATTTACGGTAATTGGTTTCACCTTTAAGCAAAATTCCAAAGATATTCAATATAGGTATATCATAATTATGCAGAAAATATAGGGAAAAAGGATAATTGATTTCTACTTCTTCTCCATTGGCTTACTGTTGTTACCTTCATAGTAGTGTTTCTTCATCGTTGTGTAGAGAAGGAATCACTTAATCTCTTTATGATTTTGCTTTTAGGGTTTTGCTCTATTAAGGCTCTAATACCATGAGAAATTCTTGGTGTGAAAACCTTTATGTCATTCACGTAATAGCTGAGAATATATGTAATACAAAGAAGAGTTTGAGTTTAGCTAAACTAGGAAACTACTTCCTAACTTAAAGCCTATAACATCTCTTAGCCATATATATAGAATACATCGAATATTACAAGTATGTACAAAATATCAATATCTCCCTACAGATGCCAAGTAATGGACAAGGTAAACGATAAGTAAAAGAAGTTGACTAAATCAAATTCTACTTCTTGAAACATTTTGAAACACCGTGACAATATCATGAGTTCATCCATCAAAACCAAAGGGATGTAATAGATATAAGATTCATTTAGAACAAGGGCTCCAACCTTTCTGCCAGTAAATATTTCTTTCAGTTCCTTCGCTTGTTCTCGGACTAGAGGGAAGTTCAAGAGCTCGTACGAACCGATCTGAATCTATCCCAATTGGAAACTGCAATTTTTTGTCTAGAAAACAAATTGTTTTGATGTGACAAAGTTATCGATTCATATAGCATTTATATCATAGATTAAGTATCTTTAACTGATAACTAACGAAGTAGCAAATCAGTATATCGTAGCCATAAGAATCAGCTTTCCCTGATCTTCCACTAGTTCAGTTGTGTCCCCTCAAGCCTAAGGATATGAGCACAAGCACACACAAAATGCCTAATATAGTCATATATGTGTGGAAACTGGTAACAAAATGATCTTGCTTTTAGAAACCCCATAAAGTTTGAAGTTGTGGGATGATTTCAAAGCACTGACCCAAACAACTATTTTCCGATGAGAATCTTTGGTGTATGGTACTATTTATAACTTTCAGTCCTAACAACCAACAAAAGGTAAGTGCTTTTCCATGTGTGAGCAAGTTATAAGCGGCTAGAAATTTTAACATTTTTAAATTCCCAGAGTCTAGCAATTAACAATATCACAAAAATCCCACAAAAATATTTTAAATTCTACTTTATTAAGAAGGAAAATCCTTTTTTAGGAACCCTCATGATTATATACATATTTTACCAGCCAGTACTAGCCAAACATCAACATTTTGTACTATTTTTCAATCAATACAGTACAAAACCTAATTTTTTGTTGTGTAATTTATAAACATTATAAAAGTAATTCAAGCTAAGGCTCGACACTCGTGGTATATAAGTTTGTTGCGTCAAATGTTTTATTAGATGACGTTGACATTAACCTACTTGTATTCAGAGACTAATGACATTTTACTTTTGGACAAAAAGACGATAACATAAATCAAAGTAATTAAAGATGAATTCAATAAAGGTAATCTGATAACACTGATAGTAACTGTAATTTAGGCCATAGGCCTTTGCTAGTTTACTCTCGTAGGAATAAGAAGTGAGGGGACTTTTTTAGTATTAAAAGTTTGTTAGTGCCAAGGTGGCAGAGTTTGTTAGAACAGACAGGGAATGTTAGCATTAAAGGAGGCAGAAATGAGTGAGGGGGTATCTAGAATTTTAAGTATTATCAACAATATTGGCCATTCGGTTTGGGCAGGGTTAAAACCTTCATTGAGGTTCTTCTTGTACTTTGAAATAAAATCCTTATTTCATTTCCATTTTCGGAAAGCTTTCCATACACCTAACTCTAACATTTTGGTGCGGTGAGCTCGGAAATTTCTCGATGGGGGGAGTTAATGACTAATACGAGGATGGACTCTCTCCTGGAATATGTAGAGAGGAGTCTGGGAACCATGGAACAAAAAATGGAAAAAAAGGATGCATGTGTTTGGAGTTGAACTTTCTGAAAACAAACAACAGCTGGAAGAAATCAAAAACCTACTGTTAATAATGTGCAAAGGAAAGGGTTCAGAGGAAGGGAGTTCGATGAAGCAGTCTTGCAATCCGAAGGGGTCTAGTAATCGGATGATGGCATTGGAGGACATTCAGATCGCAGTTAAGAAGGTGGAGCTTCTGAACTTCAATGGCACAGATCCTCTGAGTTGGGTAAAAAGATCGGAACCATACTTCCAAATTTAGCAAACACCGGAGGAGCAGAAGGTTACACTAGCATTAGTGTGCATGGAGGGGCATGCCCTGCACTGGATGACTTGGCTGTAAGACAGAAAACCTCTGTTGACAAGGGGGGAAGTGCGACAGGAGGTGCTTTCTTGTTTTGGAGGAGCTCTAACAGTGAACCCGTATGAAGCCATTGCTACCTGTAAATAAGCAGGAAGCGTTAATGAGTATGTGAAGGATTTTGTTGCAAAATCTACCCAAGTGATAGGGTGGCCCAAGGAATCTTTTACGGGTTAGTTCTTGAATGGATTGAAGGAGGAGATACGATCTAGGATACGATCTCACAAGACAATATATTTGTATCGCACCATGACCCTTGCTTGTAAGGTAGAACACGAGCTGAAGGTGCTGACAAAGCAATGAGCTCTCTTGTTTGAAGGAAAATGACCAGCAGGGCCAGAAGTGGGCCATGGTATAGGAGATCGGGCTGGGGCGCTTTTAGGCTCTATCAGTAGTGGAACCCTTTGGCCCAAGAATTCGGAGCAGGTTTTGTTTAGGTCTAAGGCTAACCCATCAAGCCAGGCCAGTCAACCCTATCGGGTGACTTTACCTCCTACCTCCTCTGCATCGTCACGCGGCAACATTAGTGCCATCCATAGAGAGTCGCACCCTATACGGCGCTACTCCGAGAAGGAGTTTCAGGAATTAAAAGCTAAGGGTTTGTGTTACAGTCAACAACCCTACCACCCACTCCACCAATGCCAAGCAAAATGGATTCGCATAATGATCTTAGCATACGTGGAGGAGGAAACTCTAAAAGGGGAGATCATATGCAGGAATGAAACGGCTAAGAATGCAATCCTTATAATGGAAGGAGAGGGCCAGCAACTAATGCAGTTAGAGTTGCCGTGTTTTGCCCTAGGGCACATTTGCAACAATAACACCATGAAATTGAAGGGCAACATAGCAGGAATGGAAGTCATCATCATGGTGGATAGTGGCGCCAGCCATTGTTTCATGGCTAGGAAGACAACCGAGAAGTTGGGCTTAGATGGGACACGAACGGAGGTCATAAGAGTGCGGCTGGGAGACTGAAGGTGTTTGTAAAAATGCCACAGTGGGGCTTCCGGGGGTAGACATTTTAGTCGACTGCTACATTTTTCCCTTAGGGGGCATTGATCTCATCCTTGGAGTGTCTTGGTTATAGACCTTAGGGGAGGTGAAGGTTAATTGGGCAGTAATGATGATGCAGTACATAGTGGGAGAGAAGATGGTCCGAATCTGCGGTGATCTGTCATTACGAAGCTCAGTCATTGCCTTTCAGTCGCTATGCCATTTACCAGTTGTTCAGTGTGGAGCCATGGTTTGGGAGGTTACACAAGAGAAGTAGAATGATAAGCTAGTTTCGGAGGATGAATAGCGTTGAGTTAAGATGCAGCAGGTTTTGTGTAAAAGAGCTGCAGTTTTTGGGGAGCCCAAAGAGTTACCTCTGCAACGAAGTAGGGATCACCAAATTTCGCTTTAGTCCGAAGTCAAGGCAGTGAGTGTCCGCCCTTATCAATATAGAGATGTCCAAAACGATGAAATAGAGCGGCAAGTGGCGAACACGTTAGCTTCCAAATTAATTCAGCTGAGTGTAAACCCATTTTCTAGTCCAATTATCTTGGTGACAAAGAGAGACGTAAGTTGGAGCTTTTACGTAGAGTACTAGGAGTCGATAGAGTCACCATTCCAAACAAATATCCAATTCCTATCATTCAGGAATTATTGGATGAACTTTATGGGGCAACCTAATTTTCAAAGGTCAATTTGCGGTCGGGATGCCACCAAATCCAAGTGCGGGAGGAGGATGTGCCAAAGACCGCATTCAGAACTTATTCCAGGCATTACGAGTTCTGAGTGATACCTTTCAGACTCATTAATGCCCCGACAATATTTCAGGCTATTATGAACAACTTATATCGGCCCATTTTAAGGAGTATGTTTTAGTATTTTTCGATGACATACTTATTTACAGTAGAGGATGGGGGGATCATTTGAAGCATGTGGATGTGGTGCTGAAAATTCTGGTTGAGAATGCTTTTGTGGCTAATCAAAAGAAATGTCAATTTGGTAAAGTACTGTTGAATATTTGGGGCATATAATTTCCAAGTAAGGAGTCTCAATGGACCCGGCCAAGGTGTCTAGTGTTTTACAGTGGCCCCGACCTACTTCGGTGAAGGGGGATTTTTAGGACTTACTGGGTACTACTGGCGATTCATATAAGGGTATGGGCAGATCGCTACTCCTTTGACAGCATTGTTGCACAAGGAGACCATGGGACATTTTCAGTGGCCCAAGGAGGCGCAGCAAGCGTTTGAAGCTTTACAGCAAGCTGTGATGTCTGCTCCTATTTTGGCTATGCCGGATTTCTCTAAAGAGTTCGTAGTGGAGTGTGACGCCTCAGGGAATGGAATTAGGACAATGCTGATGCAACAGGGGGGCCCACTTGCTTACTACAGCAAGGCCATTGTGGGGAGAAACCTAGCAAAACCTACTTATGAGAAGGAGCTGATGGCTTTGGTTATGTCGATCCGTTATTGGAGGCCGTACCTGGTGGGTAAGAGATTTGTGGTGCGAGCTGACCACAAAAGCCTTTGCCACCTTTTGCAACAGCAAATCACCACGCCAGCCCAGCAAAACTAGGTGGCGAAGTTGCGTGTGTACGACCTTTTGATTGAATATAAATCGAGAGTTACAAATAAGGTGGCAGATGCATTGTTGAGACAATTTGAGGAGTTAGAAATGGCGGCAATTTCTATTCCCGTATGGGCACAATGGGGAGAGCTGGAGTCAGAAATTGCACACAACAGTTACCTACAGCACTTGGTGAAGAAAGTTCAACATAATCTACAAAGACATCCTAAGTATCGATTGGCAAATGGAAAATTGTATTACAATGGCCGTTTGGTGTTGCTTGCAAGTTCAGCTTGGATCCCACAGTCACTTGAGGAGTTCCATGCTTCTCCACAAGGGGGCCATTCTTAGGCTTATTGAACTTATAGGAGGATCGCTGTTCACTTTATTGGCCCGAGATAATGTGTCGGATGCAATAATTTGTTGTTGACTGTTTGGTATGTCAGAAAAATAAGTATGAGACCCTATCTCTGGTAGGACTCTCACAACCATTACTGGTACCGAAACAGATTTGGGAGGATATCTCCCTCGATTTTATCACTGCCCTACCCCATTTTAAAGGGTTCGATTGTATTTTGGTGGTAGTTGATCAGTTGATCAAATTTGGACATTTTTTGGGGCTTCGCCATCCTTTCACTGCAAAATCCGTAGCCGATTTATTTACTCAGGAGATTGTTCGCCTCCATGTGTTCCCCGACCAATTGTCAATGACAGGGACCCGCTATTTATGAGTTGTTTCTGGCTTGAATATTTTCAAGGAATGGGCACCTAGTTGATGATGAGTACGGCTTACTACCTGGAGACCGATGGACAAACGGAAGTCCTAAATCGTTGTGTGGAGACTTATTTACGTTGCTTCACTTCTAAGCAACCTAAAGAGTGGGGTAAATGGTTGCATTAGGCAGAATACTCTTATAATACTGGTTCCAAAGTGCAGCGAAAGCCACTCCTTTTGAATTGATGTACGGGAGAGCTCCACCACACTTGTTGCAGTTTCTGCCAGGGAAATTTAAGATGGCAACAATGACCAAAGAGTACCGTTCTCGCGCAGAAATAATTCGCCAGTTGCAATATAACTTACAGAAAGCACAACAATGCATAGTTAATCATGTCAATAAGGATCGCAGAGATGTGGAGTTCCAAGAGGGCAATATGGTATTTCTGAAGATTCAGCCTTATCGCCAAGTGTGTGGCTCAACAAGTTTACAGCAAACTCAGTCCTAGATATTTTGGACCTTTTTGCATTCTGCAGAAGCTTAGTAAACTAGTTTATTGCATCGAGCTTCCACCCGGTTCAAAAGTGCACAGTGTCTTCTACATTTCCTAGCTCAAACGCGGCTCGGAATCACATGTTTCCCACAAGCTTCCTGCAGATTTTGTGATGGAGGAAGAACTGTTTATTCCTGTTCGTGTGAACTCCAGGACTTGGGCACCAATGCTGACCCCGCCATCAGTTGTTAATCCAATAGCAGAACAAGCCCATGGATGAGGCCACTTGAGTCTCCCGTGCGAATTTTCGTGGACAGCTTTTAGAGAACAACCTTGTGGTCAAGGTTTGTATTAAGCAGGGACTCATTGACAGCACTAATACCAGCTGTAATTCAGGCCATAAGCCTTTGCTAGTTTACTCTCGTAGGAATAAAAAGTAAGGGGAATTAGTTAATATTAAAAGTTTGTTAGTGCCAGGGTGGCAGAGTTTGTTAGAACAGTCGGGGAATGTTACAGAAATGAGTGAGGGGGGTATATGGAATTTTAAGTATTATCATCAATATCGGCCATTTGGCTTGGGCAGGTTTAGAACCTTCATTGAGGTTCTTCCTGTAGTTTGAAATAAAATCCTTATTTCATTTCCACTGTCGGAAAGCTTTTCAGGCACCTAAATCTAACATAATCTCCACCTTATTTCAAGCTCATTATCCAACCATTTCATCAAAAGGATGAAATCAAGACAACATATCTACAGAAACTAAAGGCTGTTCTCAGACGATACAAATCCATACTACCATTAGTCAAACAGACTGAAACCCATATCATCATCAGACTCCTCAGCCGGTTCTTCCTTCTTTTCCTCTTCTTTGGGAGCAGCAACAGCTGGGGCAGAGCCAGAATCGGCTGCAGAAACAGCTGCAGCAACGGCAAATTTGCTGGGATCCTGCTATCACATGACAAAATATATATATCGACAATTACAAAAAGGTAACGATAACAAAATTCAGACTAAACTGTAAAGCGTCATGAATAAACTCTCAAGTTGCCAACCTTCAGGAACTCCTTGACTTTTTCTGCCTGAGGGAAAGAATAATCAGTGGCAACAGCAACAGCCAGGACGTTTTTGTAAGCATTGATAAACATATGTGGTGCTGCAGCCAGAGTTGGATATGAAATGGCCAACGACAATGAGGAGACCATTGAAACACCAACAGCAAATTTCTCAATAAGGTCATCCTCAGTAAGGTATAGCACATCTGGGCTGAATACAGATCCATTGTCATAAACAGAGAGGACAACCAGACCATATGAGAATGGCCTTACGCCCAATTTTGCCAGGAGGGCAGCCTCAGATGAACCAACCTTGTCTCCCTTCTTGATCAACTCCACAGGGGTGATAATCTCGACAGTACCCTTGTTAATTTTGGTGGGAATGTTGAGCACCTGATATTTGTCAGCAAAGACAGTTTAGACTCCCGACATGACAAGCAGATCAAAAAAATAAAGGGAAGATAAGAAAAAACTGAAATGCAACTCACCTGAAAGAATGATGTTTGAGAAGGATCCAATCCAGTGTTGCCAGGAGGGACAACAACATCAATTGGGGCAACTAAACCAACACGAGCTGGTGCTCCAACCTGTACCATTGCATGATAATAAACTAAACAGGTGTGCTGACATAGTAACTATCAAATTTGTAAAAAAATTACAACAAAGTGAACGGAAAAAAAGAACAGCTTCGTAACAATATTTTCACCAAAAAGAAGACTAAAACTCCTAAATTAGATGCGTATTTTGTTTAAAATATCCAATGCCCTTAATTAACAAATCAAAGTCATGGCCTTTTAAAAGCCAAATGACAATAATATCGGAGACTTCATTCGCACAAGTAATATCCACCATGAATCTAATAAAGAAGCACATCGAGTAACAGACATCATCAAAGATGCAGACGATAAAAAGAAAGTGAATGAGTCACTGCACCTTGTACTTGGCAACCTCCTCGCTCACTTCCTTGAGGTCACCCTTTGTGAAAATCAATCCCACATTGCCCTAACAAAAACATGACGAACAAAATGAACACAACAGAAAAAGATAAAACAAACAACAAAAAATAAGTTCCCAAATTTCATTGTTACAATCAATACCATAAACAACAAAAGATTTTCAGGTTAACAGAACTCGCAAATTGAATTTATTTATCCTCAAAAAACTCTTCCCATGTCTCATCCATAAATATTCTAAAGTCATCATACTACACAAAGCACAAGATCCAAATACAAGTTATAAAAGAATCCATCAGATAGAAATATACAAATAAAAGAGTAGCAAGATTAAAGACCTGAAGAAGAGGGATGAGGTTAAGGAAGGCCGTGTTTCCGGTCTTCTCAGTATGAACCCTGATGGTCCTCTTCATCATAGTATTCTTACCCATGAGCACCACTGAGTCACCTCTCAGACCCCTCCTGATGTTCTGCAGTTGATTGGAACCCACGTTATCAGCTGCCGCAATCAAGATCTGGCTGTACTCGTCCAGTAACTTGCAAAGCTTCGCATCGTATGCGAGCTTCTTTTCAGCCTTCGACTTTTTCACAACCATTTTTTTCTTTTTGAAATTTCTAACAAATATAAAAACAAGATAATCCGACAAAAAAATTCGAGGGCCAAGACTAAGCTATCGGCTCGGTCAAGGCGGACAGCTGAAGCGGCGCCGTCTCTTTAACCTCAGTGCAGTGGTTGTCGTCTAAAAAGGAGGAGGAGGAGGAGAAGAAGAAGGTGTACGTACAAGAAACTCCTGCTCCGAAAAAGGGCTTCATTTTCATTTATACACCACCGCCACAGGCAGGGCTTTAGTTCTAACCCTATATCCGACGGCAGATGTTTGCTAGATTCAATGGCTGTAGATTCATCCGTTGAAGTCTCTATTGCAGTTTTATGGGGCTTTGATTGGCCCAAACAAAAGCCCAATTTATTGAATTGGGTACTATTAGTGAAGTTGCAAACCGGCAAAACGTTTTTGTCTCCGACGACCAAGTTAACAGAGAAAGCGGCCATTCCGACCTGTAACCACAGAATGGCCTCGATATACCGAGATCGGACGGCGGAGTTCAGGTCACTCTCCCAAACTCTTAAGAAGATCGGAGGAATCCTACCCGTTGATCATGATGATTTCCATGAAGGAGATCCTTCTCCTTCTAAGCCATATGGATCGCCACGCTCTTCAAGATCCGAGTTCAACAAGAAGGCTTCTTTGATCGCCTTGGGCGTCCATGAAACTTCTCACAAGATTTCTAGACTTGCTCAATGTAAGATCCCCCCTCAGTCATCTTCTTCCTTTGTTCCCAATTTTTCAGATGTATATGGAATGACTCTGGAGCTGACTACATTTGTTTGTGGAAAAAAGTTGAGAAATTTTCTTTTTTTGTATAGAAGTTTGCTGTTCAAGATTTATCTTTAGGGGTTAATTGCATTTAGTTTCCTGAAAAGTTGGAGATGGACTTCGTTTCTTTGCCTTCTGTTGTCTTTTTATCCTTGCTTCTTTCCTAGCGAAGTTCTTGTTTTCTTTATAAAGGAAATGAATTTTGTAGATGATAGACAAAATTATGGGGTTTATGGTGGCATCACTGGAAATGGATGAGGATCTAAGTTGGATTTTCGACCCAGGCTTTTTGATATCAGTTATTGGTCAATTTGCAGTGGCTAAAAAGTCATCTATGTTTGATGATCCAACTATTGAAATTCAGGAGCTAACTGTCTTGATAAAGAATGAAATTACGGCATTGAATGCTGCTCTTACGGATCTGCAAACTCTTCAAAACATGGAAATTGCGGATGGAAAGTACTCTGAGGATAGAGTTGTTCATTCTACGGCTGTTTGTGATGACTTGAAGAACAAACTTATGGGGGCTACCAAACAGCTTCAAGACGTGTTAACCTCGAGAACTGAGGTTAGCAGTGAACTGTGGCGCTATCGCTTTTGCTTTCTTTTCTTTACATCTTTCTATAACTGATGCTGTTCTTTTGTGTTAATATTTTCTTTTTCCACGTAGAACATTAAGGCTCATGAAAATAGAAAGCAACTTTTCTCTAAAGCTGCTGCCGCAGAGAATCCTTTCCTGCGCCAGTCAAAACCCACAACAGAGCCACCTCCTTGGTCAAATTCTTCTAATGCATCCAGCAATTCACAATCATCTGTGTAAGTGAAGTGTTTGATACTTTTTTTTCCCCCTTGTACTGGGTCTTTCTCCTTTTTATTTAGGATGGTGACAATTTCTTTTGGGCTGTGAATGGATTTCTGTACGATTCTAAAGATGTGAGAATTATATAATTGATAAGTACAACTTAAGTCTCAGTTGTATTGTTTCTACATGTGAAAGTTTTCCTGTAGTTGGTACCTGACTCATTTCCTCCTCCTTTCCATCCAGATTATCGTCAAATGGAGTTCAAGTTGGCAACCAATTAAGGTTGGTTGAATATGAATGAATATACTCTGATCACTCACTGTAAGATAATTCTTTTTTAGAATAAATTGAAAGAGTCCCAGTAACTAATGTATTTTAAAATTCTGGGGTTCGAAGCTAAAGAGTGTAGAACCATCTCCTTTCCGAGGAGAAGTGCTGGAATATTTTGGTTTATCTTTTACAGGAGATATTTAAGTCACTTTGTACTTGCTGACCACAAACATTGGCAAGGTCTTTAACGATAATCTCTGCTCGTGCTAACATCAAGAAGAATTTCACACACTTCAGCAATTCAAATTGCTTTTTGTGTTGTATTCTTAATGATTAAACTGCTTTTGTAATATCATTTGGCTTCAGATAATCCTTGGTAGTAAAAAATTGTTGAAGTTTTCTGATGATGCAATTCAATGAATTGCTTTGAAGCAGACGGAGGTCAGCTGTGGACGGCACACCTGCCCAACAAATGCAAACTTCCATGGTACAACAGGTAGTTCCAAGGCAAGATAATTATTCTCAAATTCGTGCAGCTGCACTTCACAATGTGGAATCTACAATATCTGAACTTAGTGGGATCTTTACACATTTGGCTACTATGGTTGCACAACAAGGAGAGCTGGCTATCAGGTTTGCTTGATTTGATAGAATATCCAATTATTTTTTATTTGTTTTCTGTTAGACCTCCAATTACCAAAGTTTATTCTAGAAGGGTAAAGGAATGGGTAACTGAGTAAAGTTACCACTTTCTGTTATAGTCAGGAGGGCTGATGGGTATTACGTGCATGTGGGAGGGGAGAGAATAGGAGTTGGTTGCATGGCTGACGTGAGAAAGGGACTAGTATAAATGATGTAATGATTGGGAGGGGAATATTATGCAATTTCTAAGTTCATTCTAGTGAGCCTAAGGCTAGGAGAGAGCGGCACTCTCGAAATTGCCAGCAACTCACACTATAACTTGACAGAGTTGAGTTACTTATTAATAAAATTCAGTGAACAAACTCTCCATTACTGAGAGTTCTATCATTTTCCTAGATGTTAAAAAGGTTTTAAGAACATCCTCCTTCTAGTAACTGTTCCATTAACTGAAGTATTGTTTGACTTTCTATTTCATTGACAAATAGTAATATGACTTCTACATTTATAATGTTCTTCCTTATTGACCTGAGCAGGATTGATGATAACGTGGAAGAGTCATTGGCCAATGTTGAAAATGCTCGCGGTTCCTTGTTAAGGCATCTTAACCAAATTTCGTCCAATAGATGGCTTTTAATCAAGATATTTGCAGTTATAATACTTTTCTTGATTGTCTTCATCGTCTTTGTGGCTTGAAGGTGACTGCCAAGGACCAGCCAATAGACTTTTGTTGGACGGGATAATTTAGCTCCTTACGTCCACAGTTATTCTGAGTATATATAGGTTGTCATTGTGCAATGTATTTGCTTGGACTTCCAGCTTCAGTTAGTGGACTGGATTGGCCAAAGTATAGAAGCTTGCACATAGGTATGCAACTTCTAGACATCAATGGAATTGATCTCAGTAATGTAATTGTGGACGACGAATTTTGAGTGGACGACGAATTCTGAGTTTCTACTTAAGATGATGGCGATGTACATTTAAATGGTTGAAATTGGCATTGACTGGCTTCCATTTCCCATTTAAGCTGTCAAAAAGTAATTTGATCAACTGGCTGGCAACGTACTAATTAGTTCTAGCTTGACATGACTTTAAATTCTTTCCCACCTCTCAAATTGGCACTAGTCTGGTTCCTTTCAAATGGACCGTTAGGGAGACGTGCTTCTCGCATGAATCCATGATAGAATTGTTGGAGGAAAGCAAACTGGAAACTAATCCTGGACCTGAGTAAACTCTGTAAAGAAGTCCGAGAGTGACCTTAAGCCCATTAGAGTACGATGTTATAACCTCTTCCAAGTGGCAATTAGCTTTCAGGCTAAAAGTTTCCTTTTTCACCGGCTTCCACTTCCTATTCGAGCTGTCAAAAAGTAATTTGATCAACTGTCTGGCAATGTACTAATTAGTTCTAGCTTGACACAACTTTAAATTCTTTCCCACCTCTCAAATTGGCACTAGTCTGGTTCCTTTCAAGTGGACCGTTACGGAGGCGTGCTTCTCGCATGAATCCATGATGGAATTGTTGGAGGAAAGTAAACTGGAAACTAATCCTGGACCTGAGTAAACTCTGTAAAGAAGTCCGAGAGTGACTTTAAGCCCATTGGACTACGATGTTATAACCTCTTCCAAGTGACAATTAGCTTTCCGGCTAAAGGTTTCCTTTTTCACCTTTTTCACTTAGGCAGGAGAAAGAAAGAGAGAACTATAAATTATCAAAAAATCTTTCGAATAATACTTAGGAAATATAGTCAACGTATTTTTAATATTCACTTTATTTTTCGCAAGTACATATAAAGCTGGATGATTTAAGTCATTGGGTTTGATTGTACTTTTATACTTGTTCATTGCTCTGCAACTGTTTACACTAAACCCAGAGAGTTAAATATTGATGAAGCGACAAAGCCACATATATCAAATTACTGGTTAATGGTCAAAATCAGTCATAATGATCAATTGACCTTGATCTGCCAACTTTTTAGCTAAAGACTATACTTACACTAGGAACAATTAGTGGGCGAGTCAATCTATATTGTTTGCCGAAAACCAAATCCTGAAAAGGGGATGGCTGAAAATACAAGTCTAAATGTGTAATATGATAAGTTACTTAAGCTTAACTAGGAAACTCTATTCCTAGAAGTTAGGCTTACATCCTGTTTTACAAATAATTAGCCTAACTGATAGGTAGGAGACCAAATTGTTATGAAAAGATATCACAACAATATCACAACTATATATACACTAAGACATTTATTTTTAACACTCCCCCTCAAGTTAGAGAATGTGGATTTGCTATGCCCAACTTGCTTGTTAGAAAAAGAAACTGCTCTTTTCTAAGAACCTTGGTGAGCACTGCCCCTTGCTAGTGATACGTGCAACAACGATGTCACCTATTTGCAGCTTCTCATGAACAAAATGGCAGTCAATTTCAATATGTTTAGTTTATTCATAAAATACAGGATTATTTGCAATATGGACAGTAGTTAAGTTGTCATAGTAGAGTTGTATTAATTTCTGCTGAAGAACTGTAACATCACTCAGTAGTGATTAAGCCATACTAATCCAAAAGTTGTTGCTATCATGGCTTTATATTCGGCCTTCGCTAATAAGCGAGAAACAATTACCTGTTTCTTAGATTTTCAGGAAATTAGCGCATTTTCTAGTTTTGTAATGAATTCAGTAGTTGATCTCCTTATTTTTGGATAACTTGCCCAATTTGCATCGCAATAACCTCTCAGAAGAAGATCGTTATTTGGTAGGAATAACACTCCTTGTCTGAGAGAATTCTTCAAATATCAAAGAACCCTCGTGGCTGCCTCCATGTGTCGCTTTGTTGGCTTCTTCATGAACTGGCTGAGCAAATTGACAACAAAAGCAATATCAGGTCGAGTTAAATAAATCAACTTACTAATCAAACACTAGTATTGTCCAGGATCATTGAGTACCTCCCCCTCAGCTTCGACAAATCTATGGTTTTGTTGAAGTGGAAACATCACAGGCTTGCTGCCAAGCATTCCAGTCTCTTTTAGAATGTCCAGTGCATACTTTCTTTAGGAAAGAAAGATTGTCGTAGGTGATTGAGTTGCTTCAAGCCCAAGAAAATGACTAAATCTTTAATGTGAAATTGCTTATGAAGGTATTCCTTCATTCGCTTTATCTGATCACCATTGTTTTCTTTAATAATAATGTCATCGATATAGATTAGCAAGGTAAGAAAGTCATTATCAGATCTCATAGTGAACAACGAATGATCGCATTTAGACTATTGGAAACCATAATGTAAGAGAGTTTGAGAAAAAATTTCAAACCATTTCCGAGGTGCTTGTTTGAGCTCGTAAAGTGATTTTCAAAGTTCGCATATTTGTCACACTAGGAGGTGGTACCATGTAAATTATATCTCAAAGATCTCCTTGCATGAAGGCATTATTGACATCCAGTTAGTGGAGTTCCCAATTTTTAGTTGCAGCTATAGAGAAAAGACATCAAACATTAATCAGTTTTGTTATTGGTGCAAAAGTTTCTTTATATTTGATACCCCATATTTGACTAAACCCTTTAGCAACCAAACGAGCTTTGCAGCACTCAATGCTACCATCTGCCTTACGTTTAATCTTAAAAACCACATTTTGCTTCGATAGGTTTCTTCCCTATAAGAAGTTTTTCAAGGGTTTCACTTTGCTCTAAGGCTTTAATCTCTTGTTTCATGGCATTTTGCCAATTAGGATTTTGATTTGCCTATTAAAAGTTTTGTATCTCGGTTTGCTCTACTAAAGCTATAAGATAGCTTTTATGAGCCGAACTAAATTTCTAATAACCAAGATTTTGAGCCAAAGGATATGGTGACTTGATTGGCCAAATTTAGGGACGATTTTATCTCAAGACATATTTGTCACATAGTTTTGAAGATAGGGTGGTGGATGTCTCTCTCGTTGTAGTCTTCCTTCTTGATTTAGCAAACATTGTACTGGATCATTTGTCGGAGCTAGCTACGAAACCACTGAAGCTGGGGATGACCCATCATGTTCAATTGCCTGAGAGATAACTTCCTCATCTGTTAAGAAACAATTTTCCTGCAACTCAAAGTTTGATATTTAAATGCTATTGGAACCTGGAATCAATGAACGAACGAAGACTACGTCATTATCTCAGTCCCGCAAAGAAATTCGTTTTCGAGAAACATGACTTCTTTAGAAAAAAATTTTTGTTAGTTTCTGGATCAAAAACCTTGTAATCGTTTTGCCCCCTTGGGTATCCAACAAAGATGCAAGGTTTAAAGCAAGTTTCAAATTTGTCTTTAATTCTTAGTTTATAGTGCACATAACAAAGGCATCCAAACACCCATAAATGTTTAATTGAAGGTAATTTTCCTAATAGAATTTCAAAAGGGCTTTTACCATTCAATTTGCTAGATGGCATGAGATTCACAAGGTATGCCGCTGTTAAAAGACACTCACCCTAAAATTTTAATGGAAGATTTGCCTAAAACGAAGAGCTCAAGCTATCTCAAGTAGATGGTAATGCTTCCTTTTCACGATGCCATTTTGTTATGTCATGTAAGTACACAAAGTTTGTACAAGAATTCTGTTTTGCTCAAAAATTTCCAACATTAATCCCGCAACAAGTTCTGGTGCATTATCAGGCCGTACCTATAAAATATTTTTCTTAAATTGATTTTTGATCATCGCATGAAATACAACATATTGTGAGACAACATCAGATTTAGATCTTAGCAAATAAACTCAAGTGCTTCTGTTGTGATCATCAACAAGCGTTAGGAAGTAATGACATCTAGAACTAAATGTAGTCTTATATGGTGCCCAATATCCAAGTGAACAAGATCAAATGGATCACTTGAAATATTAAACTCACAGGAAAAGATTTTCTTGCCTCTTAGCTCTAAAGCAAGAATCAAAATGTTTATTTATTCTATCAACAGGCATATTAGAAAGTTGCGAAATAGAAGACAATTTTCTAAAAGAAACATGTCTAAGGCGTCTATGCCAAATAATATTAGAACAATCTAATCTCAAAGTAGCAGCAACATGTTCATTAGTATTATGAAAATAGTAAGGTCCATCTTGGCATTCACCCCTGCCAATCGTCATCCTCGACTCAAGGTCCTGAAGGCTACAATAATCAGGAAAAAATGTTAGTGAACATCTTAAATCACGAGTTAATTTAGTCGCAGATAAAAGATTGCAATTAAAGGATGGAACACATAAAACACCTTTGTGTTTTATGTTCGAAGATAAAGCAAGTTCTCCTCGAGAGTCAATCTCTAAAAAACTTCCATTTGGGAGTCACACAGGTGAAGCATCTCATATAACCTCATTGCTTATGTAACACCTCATGCCCAATAATGGAATTAGCATACCTAGTGTTACCATATTCTTAAATACCTATCATTTAGAACTACAACATTTTCTATTTAAAACCTCATTATTCTAGTAATTACTATTCACTTTACAAAAATTTTGACAGAATTTCCTCTATATTTGCTTAAAACCTCCACAAAAAACTTCAATAAACTTTTTATGCATGTTATTCAACTATCCATCTCAATGTCAAACTCTTTGAAAAAATAATTTACCCATCTTCTAGTACATTTCAACTCATCTAAACCAAATTTCATATATAAATTTTATACATAATTCACAATAAAATTCTGTAAGATCCTTCACTTGTTTATGTGTACATGCCATAACTAAAAATAAAATAAAATTTTGTAATACGTCCACCTCTAAGTCTTCCGAGATCCTCTATGTGACTATAGTCTTGTAGTAGATCCACCATAATTTTCTTCTTATTCTCTTCAAGACCTACGCGTGGAAAGAAATTCCATACGCTAAGCTATAGGCTTAGTGGTGTTCAAGTAATTTCATTTCTCATTCAATTCAATTCATTCTAACATAATATGCATAAAATATAATATTTTTCAATTATAAATATCTTCATTTATTTCTAGGCATAAATAGGCATTTAAAATCAATTTATGAAATACAAGCATGTATATATTTTAATAATTCATATTTAATTACACAATGATTAATAAATCATACAATCAATACTACTTTCATTTGAAGTTCTTTAATCCTTAGTCATGCATTTATATATATTTATGTAATTGCTAACTACATATACTACTTCATTTACAATCCAATTAAATATTTTTAACAACAATTTTGTAAACCCCCAATTTTATCTCAAGAACCCTAAATTACCTAATACACAATTTGTAGGGAAAAATAGATATGCAAGAACACATACTAAATTGATGTCCAATTCTTCAAATTAAGCTTTCATAAACTTCAATTTCACCATCAATTCCTTATTCATTCTCATTCTCTTTCTTTCTCTCCTTCAATTCATCTTCTTTATCTTCATAATATTGCATAAAAATTCAATTTCATGCATTATTATTCATTAATGCACGTAACTACACCAAAATCATGTATTAAAAACAAAAAAACTCCATTTATTTACCTTATTAATTTTCAAGTACTATTCATCAAGAACACCCATATACTTTTTCTTCATCTTTTTCCAAACTTTTTGTTGATATGGTGACTTTAGGGATCCTAGTTGATGATTTAGTGTTTAATAGTTAATTTGGGGGTTAAGGGTGGAAAAAAGTTGGCTTGAAAGTGGAAGAAAGTAAAAGAAAATGGAGAAAAAGAAGAGAATGGTTGTTATCAGCAATCTTTGGTGAAGAAGAGAGTGGGTAGGTGACAAAAAATTCATGTGATCCCTTAAACGCCAGCTAAATATCTTTTTAATCAGATGATTCCTCTACCTTTCAAATGCTAGTTACAAAACAAACAAATAGTATAATTCTTCGTACTGGAAAATAATGCAGTATGAGCTTAAGCTGGATCATTGTATCTTCCTAAAGAGGTTAAATATTCATGAGAACTTAAACTTCCTTCTATTTATTTGTAAAAATAAATAACGACATATATCAAAATAAAGAACACAGAATTTCATTACATAACATACATGTCCATCTTATATAATATAACTCATTTTGTATGATTACATATGCACAATTCAATTTCATCCAACACTATAACACCCCATTCCCAACTGACATATGCACGTGTGTCCATTAGATACATGTGTATATGCCTATCAGAAATGACATATTAACTATCTCACCTTCACCGTACATAACATGACATCACACACTAAACCATCAATCACACATTTTCTAAACACAAAAAGTTATCACATTAATCAAAATCCATAATTGACATCGTTTCATACAACACAATACCATCCCAAGTTTATAACATTATCCTATGAGCTTTAACAACTCAGTACACACCAAATACAATAAACATGAAAATCTCAGCTGACCAACCTTTGAGCCAAATTTGACTATGACAGTTGCACAAAATATGCTTCTACGGAGTCTTAAAAGCTAGGTTGTCTCACTCGCGAACCTGAAAAGCACTGGTGCAATTTTGATGAATTTTGCGAACTCAATAGAGTAACCATCCCCGATGGTTCACTCATGTCGTACAACAAGATCTAGCATGTAATTATACAGCTCAACTCCACTTAACATGTATCTAATACTATCACAGATAAATCATTTCTCAGATATACGGTTTAATCATATAACAACATTCACACAGCTTTGCAAATCATTCAATGAATTCAAATTATATGCGGAAGCAACATGTTTGAGACTCACATTTATTTTTATTTTACTGTAACTGTGTGCCTTTACATTATCCCAAAATTATCGGGCTCAGTCAATTAGTCAGTGATTCATTGATCAGAAAGGGCTATAGACTCGAACCATATATGCGGGAGCTTAAAGCTCATATCAGTAACAGTATTAGTAGCCACATCAGTCATAACTTCTTTATATTACATGCATTGAAATGAAGTGCATGCCACAATCCAGTTATCAATTCAATCACTTTCATTTGCATGTAATATAACAGTCTATCAGTCACAGTATCAATTACAGTAACAGTGACAGTAGCGGTGGTCATCGAACTAGGTTCGACATTTAACTTTTCGGTTGAGAATCAGATAATCATTTAGGGAGACACATTCTCATTCAATCAGTACTTCTAATATCATTTTCATGCATCAAAATGCCTTGGACAAATATTATGCAAAATCCAGTACACTATCAACACAATCAATCATATTATGAAGTACATAGTCCTGCACATTCCCATAGAAGCAGCACTTCAATATCTCAATCTAATATCACAGTCATCAGACCTTCATTGTTTGGAATCAACAATGAAGCCTCATTCATTCAATCATTTTTAAACAAAATTTAAACAAACAAGTAATTAAATGAGACCGTCTAGGTTACTCACAGTATACTCCAAACAGTTATTGCTTTGAAGTACCGGTAATGCCTGGATGCTGTCATTCAATGCGTTCCTCTATACAGACAATACATTCACATATCACAATATTGCACAATTATATACTCATTTATGCACATTTATGCATATTGAATATGTACAATGCATGTTCATAACAATTCTAAGTATCATATTGTAATTTTCATCATTAAATCGATCAGATATCAAAGCCCTCATTAATAACATTTGGTACTTATAATTTGGACCAAAATAAAACAATGTGAAGTCAATATCATAACCTAATTGACCATTTCAGATTTTCTACCCATATAGTTTTGGGTCAACTTTGCATAATTAATCTGATAAGGTAGATGAAAAAATTAGGCAACACTTTCTTCTGGAAAGTTGTTTTACAGTGTCTTAAGTTTCTAATGACTCCAAGATCATCCACTTTGATTTAACATTTAATGAATTATGCACAAAATATCACAGACTGTGCACGTTTGAACTTTTGGCTAGTACATGATCATACCCTCTAATTGTACAACTCATATCTTTCAGCTCAGATATCCAAAAATTACAACCTTTATACCAATTTAAAGTAAGAGAATAAGCTACAACTTTGGTGAAGACAACTCAGCCTAATTCGGCTCACATCAATACAGTTTATTCAATAACTACAAAACAAGATTTCTGTCCCTGATAGTACTACAGCCTAAGCTAAGACTCAATTACATGTCAATTTTGAAGATCATAGAGACAGAATTAAAATTAGACTTCTTCATAAAAGTTGTAGACATATGTCTCTAGTTAATATGAATTAAAAATAAACTCATTTAGATATCTACAACCCAAGTTATAATTAGAAAACCGAAGCATGATCATGAAAATACTCCAGTTCTTAACATTCCAGCAGACTTCCACACTTTCATTATATCAATCACTTTCAAACCAATTCAGATCTCTCTAAATTTTTATAGAGAGAAAGAAAAATGTCTTAGGAGTCTATTGAGTCTATTGGTTCAAGTTTTAAGTCATTTGGATTTCAGATGAGAAAGTTATAGTCAAAAGACTGAGAGCTGTTTCAATGAAATACTCTAGTTCCTAATTTATACATACAACCACCACCTTTTCTCTCCCTAAAACTCAACCTTCATTTTCATCGAACTGCACTTCTTTTCTTCTTCTTTTATTTTCTTCTGTTCGTGCCATTTTTTGACGTAATATCAGCCATTTTCAGGCAATGCTTCCTTCTAATAAAATGTTCCTCTATGTCTTAAATTTCTAACTCCATCAAATGCACTCATTTTGATCTAGTATCGTGCAAGTTATGATCAAATTACTCCATACTGCTCCGTATATTTCCACAGATTTCTACTCTCAACTTCTAGCTCACTTTTAAAGCTCTTATGGACAGAATTTCAGTTCGACTTCTTCAATAAAGTTGTAAACATATGTTTCTAGTTTCATTTGAACCAAAAATCAACTCATTTGAGAATCTATATCTCAAGATAAAATCAAAATACAGAAGTATGATTCATGAAATTTCTCCAGTTTAAGATTTCAGCACAATTCCTTACTTTGATTCAATCACTATCTTATTTTTTTAGTAATTACAGATGAGTCTAATTTATCATAGGGAGGAAAAACAATGTCTTAACAGTGTATTGATTCAACTAGCAAGTCATTTGAAGTGTAACAGAAAAAGTTATCATAAAAAGAATCAAGCTGTTTATATATAGACTTAAACATTAACATCATCACGTATAGTTCTTCTTCTTCTTTAATCCATTATTTTTGTACACCATCTCTAGCTTACGTCCTCTATATTTCTACTCCCTTTCCAAGTCAACTCACTCTAAAAACAACTCAAGATTCAAGATTAAATTTGAACATCAAAAACAAAACTCATTTACGGACATCACCATTTTTTTCTACTCTTTCTCACTGCTGCAACTTTTCTTTTCTTGCTGCAACTTCTTTTTGTTTTTAAATGCTTAATAATTTACAAACCTTAAACTAGTATCAAACAATCATTTATGGTACCCTTAAAACTTAGAACATAACTTACTTGATTTTCACTTCCAAGATCAAGGTTGAATATCTTTACACCAAGAAGACAATAGCATAACATATAGCAGAATTTAACTTCTTTGATGCAGCTTCTTGTAAGATGTCAAGTGATGATGATCCAAATTAAAACAAAATCTAGGAGTTTGTGGGAGTAAGGAAGCGTTTCGGCTTAAAGAGTATAAAGCGTAGAGAGAAAGGAAGTTGTCGAAACTCCAAAGGTGAAGATGACTCATCACTTGCCTAACTCTTTGAATGCAAAGTGTCTTGGTTTACAATGGCCACATGTCACACATGAAAGTGTGACACTTGTTCTTCATTAAAGTAACCTACATGTCTTCATATATGGCAGCCAAATGTCACTTACTAATTGCTCCAATTGTCACACATTTACTAGTCTATTTGTCACACTTCTATTTGACTTTTATTTCCACAATTTTCCTAGTCCAAAATACCCTAAATTTTTGATAAATTTCTAAAATATCCGAAATATTACCAAAAAATGCAAAATTAATTCTAATACACACCAATTTAATTTTAAGACAAATAATCCATAATTCACATTAAAATCACTTATACCTGGAAAATGTCAATAATTGCATGTACAAATAATTATAATGTGCAAGATCAATAATATCGTGTATGTGTAAGCCACATTATGCATATGTATGAATTATACTTCCTTATTTCTTAATGACCTAATATAAATACTATTTTAACCTTATCCTAAATAACAAGATGTTACAAACACATTAAGTTAAAAACTAATAATTTAAGTATTCAATATACACAATTACACAATATGTATGTCCATCTTATATGATATGTCCATCTTATATGATATAACCCATTTTGTATGATTACATCATACGTAATTCAATTTTATCCATCACAATTAATCAATAAGTCAAAAACTAATAATTTAAATATTCAACAAACATAATTACATAATATGTATGTCTATCTTATATAATATAACCCATTTTGTATGATTACATCATACACAATTCAATTTCATCTAACACAATTCAATTTTATCCAACATAATTAATCAAAAAGTCAAAACTAACAATTTAAGTATTCAACATACATAATTACATAATATGTATGTCCATCTTATATAGTATAACTCGTCTTATATCATTACATCATACATAATTCAATTTCATCAAACACAATTTAATTTTATCCAATACAATTCATCAATAAGTCAAAAATTAACAATTCAAGTATCCAATATACATAATTACACAATACACATGTCCGTCTTATGTAATATAACTCATTTCGTATGATTACGTCATACACAATTTAATTTCATCAAACACAATTCAATTTTATCCAACATAATTCATTAATAACTTAAAAACTAATAATTTAAGAATTCAAAATACACAATTACACAATATGCATATCCATTTTACGTAATATAACTCATTTTTTATAATTACCTCATACACAATTCAATTTCATCCAATACAATTTATCAATAATTCAAAAACTAACAATTCAAGTATTCAACATATTGAATCAAAATTCAAAACATCAAAAAGTTGGCTATAAAAAACTTTTAGAGTCCTATATAAAGAAAAACAAATTTTTTTCAATTTAGAGTCAATAAATTTGAAATTTCTTTATTGACAGATAAAGACATAGAGAAGTGTTTACCAAAGGTTTTCCATATAACAATACAATTTAAGTTTTTTTTCCCTTTGCTTCTCAGCTTATGCAAAAAGGTTTTTAAGTTAAAAATCTACTTGAAGTACGATCAAAGTAACACTCTATCAATATAAGACTAACCCTTAATTGTTTATAAGTTGAATAATTGATTTATACTTATTCAAAATATGCAACTTATGAATTAATCAAAATTTTAATTAATGCTCACAACAGAAAAAAAAACCCATACTTTATTGTCTTTGTAATTAGAAGATTGAAACAAGAAATCATTTGTTTTTTAAATGCTCTTAAATTTTACGCATTAGATATAAAAAATCTTAAATTTATACAAATTATTTATTTCATTAACTAATTGAGATACCTTAGTTTATTTAGTTATTATGAATAAAACTGAAGATTATTCGAAACTATTTTATTGATACAATTCAACATTAAATATCAATATCACAACATATTATCCGATAAAATAATACCCAAATGCCTAATACTAATTTTAAGTATAACAATTTTGGCTCCGTTTAGTTACACTCCAATCATCTATTTTTTTAGCTGATTGGTTATTTTTAGCTGGTTGACTCTTCAAACAGCTGATAAAGTTATTTGGATAAGAGCTTTTTCTTCAGCTGATTGAAGATGAACCGCTAAATACGAAGAAGCTGCTACTGAGCAGCGTTTGAGGTAATCAGCTGATTACCTCAAACATATATGCCAAATTTGCCCACCGCAATCCTCTCTCACTCTCACAAATTTTTTTGACGATTTTTGCCAAATCCTTCCATGATTCTCCATTCACTGTCGTCTTCTCACACCTATTGATCTCCTCTCCACTGCACCTCTGCTTGCTGTTCTCCCTCTCCACCGCGCCTCCCCTACCTATTGCTCTCCCTCTCCACCGCGCCTCCCCTGGTTCTCTCGATTTTTGCGAAGATGAAGCTTGTTGTTTTGAGTCGTAGAGGTAAGGAACTTGCTGACAATGGACAGTAATGGATTAAGTAATCCCCACGTGAAATTGCAGCTGCGAATGCAGAAATTCAAGACTAAAGTAGTGAAGAAATGCTTGAATCCCACTTGGGGAGAGGAATTTAGTTTCAAGGTGGATGATCTACATGAGGACCTGGTAATATCTGTGTTGGATGAAGATAAATGCTTCAATGATAACTTTCTTGGGCTGATTAAAATGCCAGTCTCAGTTTCTTGACACTTCTTGGTACTCCCTCCATCCCATAAGCAAGAAATCAAAGAACAAGGATTGTGATGCATGTGATTTTTCCCTGTTTTGTTTTGAAGTGTTTGATTATGATTTATATGATCTTTTTGCTTTCTACAATGGCATTGTTTAAGAACATCATGGTTTTATGTTCAAGGATTTTATCGATCTTTTAGGTGTATGTTTGTCCCCAAAGAATTTTATCGATTCAATTCCTAATGGTGATAATACATCACAAATGGGGAAGAATGCAGAGAAAACTACAGAATCTCCTAGGCATTTAATGTCCTGAGATTATCCACGCCATCTTCCCCATCCAAACTATCAAGTTCATCCTCTCTATCCAGAATATCTAGGTCTTCCTCTCCGCCAAAGGTAGACGAAACTCTTTCTGCTAAAGAAGAGAAGTCTTCCACACAAAAGAGTCTTGTTGACTGCTGTATACAAATTATTGTCAATGATCATGGAATCAAAGCACAAGGTGATGGGTGGTTGCTTATTGCTGCCTTGATTGAGGGGAGCAATTTAGTTGCTGTTGATTCTAGTGGCTTATATGATCCATATGTGGCCTTCACCTGTAATGGGAAAACTAAAACAAGCTCCATTACGTTCCAACAATTTGACCCAATATGGAACAGTGAAGTATTTTTCCTATAAACTATTTTAATTTATAACTAAAAACTTATCATGTATCTTGAAACTTTGATGATCACACAAACATTATCAAATGCTTTTAAAGTAAGTTTTTTGGAAACTGTCGTGATAAGTAATTTCAATAGGACATGTTGGCAT
>JANZXR010000170.1:19904578-19930490 GCA_027575705.1 Erythroxylum echinodendron
TATTTTATTTTGTCTTGTATGGTTTGATTTATTTCATATTATAGTTGATATTAATGTTCAATCTCTAATTTATATATGTAAAATACTTATATTTTTATCTTTAATTTAATTTAGTATTTGATTTTAATTGATCATGCATTCAAAGTTAATTATTTAATATTTACAAATTTATTTTTTTCTTTTCCTAATATTATTTAATTATTTAATAATTCTTTGGTTAAATAAAAAGATATTAAAATAAAATTTTATATATTTTTGGATAATATTCACAAGTTAATTATATTACTCAATTTAAATTAAGAGATCAAATAATTTTAAATTATTATTATTATTATTATTAATGTTGTTGTTGTTGTTGTTGTTCTTGTTGTTCTTGTTGTTGTTGTTATTATTATTATTATTATTATTATTATTATTAAACAAGCCATCTAGGGTTAGATGGATCAGTTTTACAGATTTTATTACTTGCACTGGAGTCAACATCATCTTTGAACATATTGATGGTATATATCCAACCAAAGAAGAGCATCTATGGTCCAAGAAGTTTAACTGCCTATCTTCAGAATGATAAACATGTCTAAAACGAAATAGTAAGATTTTCTTATTACAGCAGGAGGTGCGGTATTATCTGATACCAATTAATTTGGGAGCGAGAGCGAGATGTCAGATCTTGAGAGACACTACTAGAGAGTGCGGATTATCTCAATGAGTAACAAGTAATAAACCGAACACACCAAACTTTTATTTATCAGAGTGCAATTTTTACAAGAGAGAAAGAGAGAGCTTCAGTGCTTTTTAATTGCTACTGAGGTACCCTCTAAGTTACACAATAGACCATATATATAAGCTTTGATTACAAGAGTTAGAAATAATAATTGAGGCTGACTCATCATTCCGAGTGCGCTCTGGGCCCTCGTAGACAATTGATGCAAGTTGCCTTAATTATTTCTTCCTTAGTGGGATAATTATTGAGACAACATTACTTCTTTTAACAAAAGAACGCCAAGTGAACGCTCAAAAATAAAAGTAATAAAGTTATGGACAGTTGTCCATATAATTGAGGAGACATCTCCTTTCTTGTGTGATGTGGTGTCAGGTGCTGTTTACCACATTATTCTCTCTTAGTTGGCCACTTTCCCCATCCTTGTCGTTTTGTTGATCTGGTGCCAGCTGCCCATTCTTCTATTGATCTAAAATGACGAGGATGTCTTCTTTCTTCACTTCTTTTGATAAGCCTGATATATTTCTTCATTTCTTTGACTATGCACTTGTGTTTCTTTTAAATCTTTCATTTCTTCTTCATGATTAACCTCAGCTTCCAACTGTTCTTTTCGCATTTCACTGATGGTATTCATGAGTTCTTCGACTTCTTGTTGAAGACGAATAATTTCTTGATTATAAACTTCAGTCAATGGACCTTCCCTGGGTTCTTTTTCAATATAAATTTCTTCATTGAGATCAATATATTGCATAAGATATTCCAAGACATCATTAAAAGCATAAAAACCTTTAAATTTTGGTTTTGCTAATAATGCTATCTTTTTCATTAAAGTGGAATAATAGCAATATATACCTCGATCTGGACCATTAATCAGAGCATAATAGGAATAGCTTTTACATATTGGTGGTTCCATTATTTTGCTGAAGTAGTACTGTAAAGCACAACATGCATTCTGCTTCTGTCTACTATTATTAGCTTTCCAAATTGCATCCAGAAGACATTTCTGTTGCTTATCCAATGGTAAATTATCCAAGGGACGATATGCTTTTGGATCAAATGGATCCGAAATTGGTAACTGAGTGTTGCCAAAACGACAAAACTTTTGTTTATTTCTTTCCTCTGTTGTTATAGGCGAGGACCTTTTCTTTGTTGGGCTTGTGGCCCTTCTGACCAATTCTTCTATTTAAAAATATCCTGCAGGGCTTTCCCTAATAGGCTTTTAGCTTGATCCTTCTTTTCTTTGGATAGGACTTGTATTTGGCTGATTGCTTGTGGAAGATTCATCAGTATCTTCTCTTTTTGCATTCCATAAGTCCATAAGTGTTCTGTAGGGCTTTTCTGGTGATTGTTCCTTTTTGATTTGCTTGTCTCTTCTTCTGTCCATGATACTGCAAGTTTAGAAACAATACGAGATAGTTGGTCAGCTAAAATATTTCTTTTACCATCAATATGTTCAAAGACGATGTTGACTCCAGTGCAAGTAATAAAATCTGTAAAACTGATCCATCTAACCCTAGATGGCTTGTTTTGTGATTGTTTATTATAAAAAATTATAATAGCCTGGCAATCAGTTCTGAGAGTGATTTCTTTTTGATCCATATAGTGAATCTTAAAGGAATTCAAGGAATTTATACATGCTGCGATTTCAGCATCAATTGTGGATTTTATTGTATCAAACTTTCCACTTGCATATGCAAAGACTTTTTCTTCACTCCTGGAACTTCCTTTTGATTTTCTCCATTTTGCTATTCCACCCCAACCTTCCATACATCCATCTATTTCAATGATGATATAAGATTCAGGAGGTGGTAACTCCATTTCTGGTAGGTTATTTACCAATTTTTTTATTCTTCTAACTAACTCCCAATCTATATTGCTCATAATTGAAATTATTCGCAGCCTGGTATTTTGAATTGTACATCAAAATTGTACAATTGATTATTTACTCTTCTTTTCATACCAGCCTTGAGTTCCTCTGTAATAGACAATACATTTTCTATTGTTTCTTTTTAAATTCTTCTTCTATTTTCTTACCATACATTTCAGGTAACTTTCTGAAGAATTTTTCTGACAATTCTGGGCTTAGAAAAGTTCTTCCTGACATTGATGCTAATGTCAGATATTCTTGTAGAAATTGCCCAATATATTTTATTTCTTTGCAGTTTAGTCTTTCTAAATCTGCATAAGCTCTGTCTTGAAATGCTGTAGAACCTTGATATGGATCTTCCAAGGTTATCATTCTTCTTATTTGTGAAAACACAATCTGTGTATTATCAGCTGCTGTCACTAGCATTTCATACTCTTGTGGATAAGCCAATCTCCATTGTTGAAACATTCTTTTCATTACCTCACCTAATAGATTTTCTATATAGGTGACTTTAGCTTGATTATCCACCCAACTCATTCTGTTGATGAAGTTTGTATTAATGGATTCCCATCTTGTGATAACATCCTCATATTGCGAAATATCTTCTGGTAGTACTAATATTGCTCCAGTTTGTGCTTGTGCAGATGGTAATACCCATTCATTTGAGGTATTCATCCTTTTTCCTTTGAATTTATTCCATCTTTCTCTTATTTTCGGAACATTCATCCTTTGTTCACCTGTTGCTGGAGGATAATTAGGAGGACCCATTGTATAATCTGTAGGTGGTCTATATCCTGATTCAGCTTGAGATGTTGATGCTGATTTTATTATTTCTTGTAAATGTGGAGCTTCTACTAAATCTTCTGCCTTTAATTTTGGATATTCCATTTCCACATTTTCTATTTCTGCCATGAACAATGTGTTTTGTTCATCTTGTTTCATATTTTCGTCTTCAAATACCAAAATGGTATCTTGATTTTGTTCTTCAAATTCATCTCCCCATCCAGTACATATTACTGGATCATCTATTTCTTCTGGGATTGTGTATTTTACCATATATTTTCAATCTTCTCCAAGATAATCCCATATTATTCCTTTTTCTTTTTCACTTTGTATAAAGTGATCAGGCAATATTCTATTAATATGCCTTTCTTCCTGTTTAATAACTTTGTGTATTATTACCAAAGCACGCTCTATTTCTTCTTCATCATCCACTTCTGAGTCTTCATGTCTATTTACTTTCTTTTGATACTCAGAGAACCTTAAACTCATTGATTTATCTCTATTTTCCCAAATTTGAGCCTTTTGTGAAATCCTTGAAGCTCTTTCTTTTGGTAGTTTTATCCCCCATTTTTCTCCATCATATGGTTCTGATGAATATTCTTTTCCAGCCAATGCTTTAATTCCTTATGATGATAGAAAATCTAAGAGATTTTCATTTTTATACCGAAATGCAGTTGCACTGGTATTTGTTAATCTTGCTACCACACCTCTTGTTATCAAAAGATTTGTTTCACCTTCTACCCATGATTCATAACCTTTTTTTTATCACAATTTCCATATGCTTATAGAAATCTGTGATAGTCATCATTTGATCTGGTAGAAAATAAACTAATTCTGTTCCATTTGAGAGGTCAATTTTCATTTGTCCAAGGAGTCCCCTTTCATCACTACCCCATCTGGTATCTCTTATGACTATTAGTATTTTGACTCCTGCTTTCTTTCTGTGTAAAGCAAAAATCCTGATCATAACCATACCAAGATGTATATCGTCTAATCCTTCGATTTTCAATTTTTGATATGATTCTTTTGTAATCATCTTCATTTCTTCTTGATCCCTTTCTCCTACTATCAACTTCCTTTCTTCAGAATAATGTTGATATACCTTATAATTGGGTTCACTCCAATTAGAGGTATATAATACTTCAGCTGGGACTATAGATGCTCTTCTTTGGTTAGATATACTCAACTGATAATTTGGATCTATATTCATTTCCAACACTTTCTTTTTGTTACTATTACCTTTTACTCGGTTTATAACATTCTTTACTGCTTGATTATATCTCCTGTAATTCCTAATTTGATCTTCTTATGATTGAGGAACTACAATATTTCTTTCATTATTTCTTATAGGTAATAATCCCATATTTTTTTCTTCCGCAGATCTTGGTTCTTCAAAGGAAATAGTTGGTCTTGTACTCGTACTTGGTCTTGATCTATTCATTTTGATTGAGATCTAACCAATTTAGATTTTTCTTTATCAAAAATCTGTTGAGGATTTTTGAAATAGTAAGATTTTCTTATTACAGCAGGAGGTGTTGTATTATCTGATGTCTTTATTCTGTTGACTTCTTGAATTAATTTTTCAAGAGCCTCTTGAAATTGCGGATTCTCTTTTGAAGACTTTAAAAGCTTCTCCTCGATTCTTGATATCTTTGCTTCCAAAATTTCTAGTTTCTTTAGCGTTTTTACCAGTAGATAAATCACACTTTTGTTTTGCTTTACTGCTGTTAATATTGCTTTTGAAGATTGTAAAACTTCTTCACTTTTCTTAAATCCTTCTGCTGGTGGTCCTAACAATTCTGTTGCTGCAAAAGCTTCTTGATATTCTTCGTCGTTTAAAACGGACAAATAGGACATTAAGTCCACTGACTATACAGTTGACTTATAATTACCTCAATTTTTTCCAATTTCTTTTCCAACTGCTTGTATTGTTGGATTATTTCTTGTTCTTCTATTCTTGATTGATTTGATGAACTGCAAACTAATTCCACAACTTCACTTTTTGTAGGAAGTTTTCTTAATTTCTTTTCGATAGTTTCTGCTTCTACTATCTTCTCGATTTTTTCAAAGTTTTCATGCAATATATAAAAATGTTTTAAACAAACATTAGAAAGTACATTTAGTCTATCAAATACAACATACAAATTATGCAAGGTATTCAAATGCAAATCACACAAGAAGTTTAACTGCCTGTCTTCAGAATGATAAACATGTCTAAAACCTTTCTTATAACATGAAAACTTTATTCCTTCAATGGATTTTTCCTCAAAAACTAGTTCCGATGCTAAATCTAGATAATCCAAAGGTCTTCTATGTTCATAATAGTTTTCAATTGATTGTTTAAACCTTTCACTTATATGACTCTATCTCCCTTTTAGTTTCTTGTCCTAATTGTAAAGATAACACAAATTTTCCTCTTCACACACCTTCCTCGGCTCGACGAGTACTTCTTCTCTTGTTATCTCCTAATCCAAAACAAAAGACTAACAGGTATAGAATTATCAAACAAATAAAAGGTTTACATCCAAGAATCGCACCTACCATTAAACATAGAAGTATATAGAGTTGAATAATTTGATGCATGAACAAAGTTTACAATAATAAGAAGATATTAAACATGCTTATATTCTTGAACAGACAGCTAAATTAAATTGTTTAGTTACTCATACCTAGCTCTGATACTCCAATTAGAGGTATATAATACTTCAGCTGGGACCATATATGCTCTTCTTTGGTTGGATATACTCAACTGATAATTTGGATTTATATTATTATTATTATATTCTATATTTTTTTATTATAGTTACAAACTTAATTTTTGTAGAATTAAATATCTAAAATCTAAATTCTTATAAGAATAGTCATTGAAATACTAAAATATATAATATTTATATTCTTATAATTTTTTTAAAGTCATGTCCTCATAAGTCATTTTACACGTAAACAGTTAATACTAAACAGCTAATTTTACTAAACATCTCTACCAAATAGCTAATACAATCCGCTGGTCAAATCAGCTGATAGAATCAGCTATTAGCTACCAGCTGATAGAATCAGCTAACAGCTAATACAATCAGCTAATTGCCAAACAAGGCCTTTGTATCTGTAACAAATTATTATATCAATTAATTATTTACTTAAACAAAACTCTCCATTTCATAGCAATTCCAATGATCCAATTCCAATCCAATCCAACTAGATAAACAAAACATTTCAATCCAACTAGATAAACAAGACTCTCTGTGCATTTCGTTCAATTCCAAATTTCCAATCCAACCATTCACAACAATTCAATTCCAAGTTCCTATTGTTCACAAAATTCACCCAAGTCCCCAACATTCATAACCTCACAATCATAAATGCAATTCAATTTTAGGAGTAGAAAAAATCCAATCGAAAACACACCCAAAATATCACAATTTCAGTGAGTTAGGTGGGTTTTTGGTAGGTTGGGTCAAGTGAAAATTAGATCTGGTTTCTCTTTTAAGCTGAGCAGGAGCAGGCAGCGATGGTGGACAGAGACAGATGTGGATGGAAGTAGGTGGATGAGAAGGAGGGAGAGGCGGACAGAGGCAGTAGCAAGCAGAGCCACGGAAGAGAAGGAGGGAGAGGCGCGATAAGGTGATGTGGATATTGGAGAGGGAGGTAAACTAGCAGGAGGAGGAGGGAAGGTGCAGTGGCATTGAGGTGGAGCATAAAGGCGACAAGCTATGAGAGAGAGAGTGGTGAGAGACAGAGAGAGGTGAGAGAAAAAAATGATGCATCTGTCAGATGGGGGTTTGTTAAAAAATATTTTTTGCAATTGAGTCCCTGCACTTTGTAAAATTAACAGTACCATCCAATATTTTACCAGTATTTCAAATACAAATCGGTACCAGCTGAATACTATTTCGTTTTCGATTGGTACAAAACAATATTTGTATCACTACTTGGATGAGGTCTCCTGTCCCGTCACAAGGGGATGTGCTTTATTTATAGAAGTATTCTGATGGTTTGATTTTATTCCTATTTTTTTATTTTTAAAATAAAAATAAAAATATGTTTTTAATTCTAAGATAATTATATTTTTATTACTGATAATAACTGCATAATATATAAATTTAAAGATAAATTAATTTCTATAAAATAAATAAGTTTATCTTAATCTCTTATATAATATATATTGATAAATTATCAATAAAAATTATTATACTTTATTAAAATAAATAATTTAGTAAGTAATTTTTATTTATAAATTAACCTATATATTTGTTAATATATTTTTATTTATTAAAAATTTTATTTGAAATTTATATATTTTAAAGACCAAGTAATTATTAAAATTACAATCATTTTATTAACATAAATTAAATTAATTATTTATAATTCTTAATAGTGATTAATATTAAATAATTAAATATATAGCATTAAATTAATTATTTATAATATGCATAATCAGTATTAAATAATTAAATAATATATATTTAGTTGATGATAATTCAAATTATTAAAAACTAAAAACTACTTTTACGTGTTTCATTATTCATGAAAATTAGAAAAACTAAAATAAAAATAGAAACTAAAAATTTAAATAAATATATATCACCTACTATATCACCTAAATCTCCCACATCACATCACCATAAAATTTACATATTAATTAAAAGAGTATTAATTTCATATTATATTTTATTATATTAAGAATTGTCACATAATAAATAGAAAATTAGTTTATTTAAATGTTTTATAAAAATTATAATTTATTTTGAACTATTTAAAATATTAAAATATAATTTATATTTGAGTAAAAACATGAAAGTTTATATGCGAGCAGAGATGTCAATTTCGGCCCGATTTATAGGCCCGACTCGTATTTTGATCCGAATTGAGTAAGCCATGGGTCGACCATGATCTGTCCAGGTCGGGCCACGGGCCAACCATAATCAGCCAACGAAAGGCCCGACCCGTACCTCGCTGACTTTATTTAAAACAACGTCGTTTTGATATATTTTTAATAAAAATATAATATAAGGGCCGGGGCAACCCAACCCTCCCATGACCTGACTAGTCAATGAGCAAGCCAAGGACCGATGTGCTGGTTGGTGGGCCTCGCCCGCCATAACTAACCAGCCCATTGCCATGCCTATATGCGAGCCAGGACAGGACAATGTGTGCATGAATTCTCGCAAGTAATATTTTTCTTTTCTTCGTTTTATAACCACTTCACTACTGTTTCCACAAACTAATGGCTCCCAGAAGACGCCCTAGAAAGGTACTCACTCTCGTTTTTCTTTACCTTTTCCATTATTTAGACAGCTAACCTAGCTTCGCTTCTCTGATTTTGCTTTTGTCCACTAGTTTCCGACCGGTGAGAGGCGTATTGATGCAGCCCTTGATGCAATGCATTGCTATGGCTTCCCCGAAAAGCTGGTTATTTCAACCATCAATGAGCTTTTGGATGTGAGCTTTTCTCCTTGTCCTTGATAGCAAAAATGTGTGGGAATGATTTGGACGTATCGCTTAATAGAGGTCAGATGATGTGGGTCTTGTTTTGTTTTAGGTTTACGGTCAGGGAGGAGTAGGATGGCCGTTCATCGAAGAGGGGTGTTATAGGATCCTGCTTGATGCCATTATTGAGAAACTTGAGAAAGAACCAGACGAGAAGGTAAAGTTTTTGTTTTGATCGGAAGATATTTTTCTATAAATGCTATTACTTAATTTCCTTACAACTATCACGTCCTCGTTTGTTTTTCTTCGCAAATGTTCATAAAATAGTCAATCTTGTTAAGCAACAATCACAACCACCACAAGAACAATCAAGAATAATCAACCAATTTTAACTAACCCAAGCACAATAGTTAAACAATCCAAGCAATATATATGACAGTAAAGTAAATCGAACACCAGATATACATGAAAAATTACGGCCAACCTGATAAGCAAATTTACTGTATCAAATAGGAACTTATAAGAGTTCAAGTTCTGAATTATTGACCTTCACTTGAAACTATCCCACAATTCAGCAACAAGTAATCTTTACTAAGTTTCAGTATTAAGTACAAGTTGAAAACTCAAATCAACATCACGCCCAAACTAATCCCAAAACAATAAATTCTAAGATAAAGCTAAAAAATTCTTATTATGTAATATGACAGTCTTCTCTGCTTACTCATTCTTGACTCTTTCCCTTTTTGGCATTTTTTTTTTTGCCTCTAAACTAGATATCCCATATGTTTTCTCCTTTTATATTCTAAAAATAGGTTTTTTTTTTCACCATATATAGTCACTTACATGATCATGTGCAGTAATCATGTCTTTTATTCTTCCAACATTCAATGATGTACACAGTTCTAGTTAGTCACACATACAATCATGTAAGCTAGGGATATGGGTGTGTCTGACTCAATACGGTCGTGTATTTCGTCGATTCTTGTCATTCACCCTATACATTTATAGTGATTTAAATGGTCTGTACACAAGACTGTGTACAACAAGGTCACAGACGTGTTTAATTCTACATGGCTGCGTCTCTTAGAAATAGCTTCAATTCAATGGTTTTCCATCTGGACTTCCCTTATTCGTCATTCTTATGATGCATGAAAGTATCTGAAAAAGCCGAAGCTCACTTTTGCTCTAAAATAGGACTGGATCCTCAAAAGATCTTATTCTCGGATCTTTACATTCTGCTTTAAATTTGTCGATCTTGGATACCTTTTGAGTATGGGCAATAACCTCCAGTGATGGGCTCAGAAATTAAGACAAAGAAGCATGGCTTGTATGCATAAACGAGATTTACTTCCTCTTTACAATTGATCATAAATTAATGCCGGCTTCTTTAGTGAACATCTAATCTAATAATAGTTATAGCCAAAACTGGAATCACTTGATACTGGGGCGAATTGCTTCTTCGTCTAATAGCCTCCAGTGTAGAACTCTCTTATCAATTAAAGAGAGGCGAAAAAGGTTATAAGACATATGTTGCCAAGTCAAGACAATAAATCTGTTTCCGAAAACAGTGTTGAATAAAGTTGATATTTGATTACACAAGATCATAACCTTGTTAGAAGGCGTGTGGTGAAACTTTGGTTTATAATGTTGCCGATAGGATGCTGAACCAAGGTACTGTAGAAAACAGAATGTAGTAGTTATTAATTTTTTACTTACCGTTTGTGCATCCCATTTGCAACTTCACTATCATTTGATGCAATAATTCAGCACCTTCACGTGGACAATTTGATGAATGCTGTCATATTGGAATAAGTAGTCGTACAGTTTCTACCTTCCGTCCACATGTTAAATCCTCTAAGCTATTCAATAAACAAATAAATTTCCATAGCATTGTAACGCGTTGAGGTTTTCTTTTTAATAAATAGAAAGGATCTGCTCTATATGCTCCAAATCTGAAAAGCACAGAGCACAAACTTTCTCATTGTAAAGCATACTCAAAACTTATAAACAATATTTCTGTTTCTACTCTTGCGCCATGGGATGTATTCACCTGGTGGCTTACAGCGACAAAGATTTCCCTGTATGTAGTTGTTGGCTGCTACAGTCACTGCTTTGTATTCACTGTTAAAGCCCCTCATATTTATTTTATTTTATTGAGATTACACGAACCTTCGTCATATCTAACGTTGAGGCCTCTGCGGCTGTCGCATCAAATATCAATGCCATAGTGAAGCTCTAACCGTGCAACGCCAACTGATAAGAATGCGCGTTGATCATTGCATGGCAGGCTAATGAGTCTCAGGACAGGCCATTGCTGACTAGCGAATCGGGTAATGTTCTTAAAATCGTATTTCAAATCTTACCCTTTTGACAAGTAGATTTTGCGAGTGTGTCAGTGTTCTTGTTTTAAGTCCATGTATAGTCTCTTATAGCTTTCCCAATTACCAAAATTGCTTCTGGCAATTCCTACAAAAATGAGAGAAGTGTTGGATATTCCATCTTTAAATTTCTGCAGTCTCTTATAGCAGATTTTGAAGCCCCCCAACCACCAGCTCTACACCCTGATGAAGCGGTAGTTTACAACTGGAACGGTGTCAATTGGGAACAGGATTCCAGGAAGAAACAGGGATCAGAGGATGGTGACACTGATGGTATTGAGAAGCCTCGGAGCAACAAGCCTTCGGATGGTATCCTCCCCATAAAACAAGAAGCTGGTGTTTCAAGCCAAAGGCGAAACCGTTGCTATGGATGGATCAGTAGTGACGATGATGAGGCGGATCTAATGGAACTAGAACCTGCTCCGTTACCAGAGAACTTGGCAAGGTTGCTCCAATTTACCAGAACTCGGAAAAAACGATGGGACGTGATGCCTGAAAATGAGTAGGGTAGTAGTAAATTAGTAATAGTATTTTCCTGCAAGGAGGATTACTCGTAAATTTCAGTCATTACATCTATTAAGTTTACCGCATATTTTTATTTTCAGCGGAAGTGAATCTATTATTGCAAGGTTTATCTACACGTAAGAAATTCTTGGTAATATTAGTTAGCAAAATAGCAATTATTGGATAAATTAGATAAAGAAAGAAAACATAGTCTCCTTTATTTTTATTTTGGATGTAGAATTCTAATAATTAATTATTTTAAAAATATCTTTACAATTTAAAATTATTAAAAAGTCTTTTGTAATATTATAAATACTAGAACATAACAAAAGTATTTTTAATAATCTTAAATAATAAAAATAAATAATATTTGGAACTTTTGCCATAGGAAAAGAGTTAAAGAGAAACAGGAGAAGAAAGGCGAGAAAGAGCTAAATAATCTGCGTTAACAGTCGGCAGTTGGTTATTTATTCTTAGTTTAATGGTTAACTTGTGAACGTGGCGACTAGTGATTCGTGACTCTACATATCCAATGCTCCACAAAAATATCATTAGAAGAACGGATAATTTGTTCCTACGTCGGTTAGTAAACGAGAGCAAATGCAAAATCTTCGAAACTTCTCTTCAACTTTTATGGACTTAGCTCAATTCGTAGGGTTTTAGTTCAACTGCTGTTTAGGTTTCTTCATCCTGAAAATATGAGTGTTGCAGGAAATTCATGTCCACTGTCAATATTACCGCATTTGAGGAATTCTTGTTCTTGCGGAATTAGTTCGCGGCCATTTTTGGTTACTTCGCTCACTCCTCGGCGTGGTCAAAGACAGTTGAACATTTTGAGGTAAATTAATCACACTTTTCTCCTTTTTTGGTGTTATATGGAGAATTGAGTTTTTTACTTGTAAGCGGTTGAATCTTAAGATTATGCGAGAAAACGAGAAACGTTTATAGAGTTACGAAGACGCAGAATGAACCAGAAAGCAACAGTGATAAGGTACTCAGACTTAAACTTGGCTTTTCCTTTTTTGCATTTGTAATATCTTGAATGTCTGCTTTCTTATTATTGCTTTACCATTGGCTGTTTAGAACATTTGATTCGTTGAAAAACCCGCAGGAACAAGAAGCGAATGGGGCAGAAGGAGAGATTCCAAACACGGAATCACCAGGGCCAGTTGATTCCATCCCCGCGTCTCAACCTCCTGTTCTAAATCAAATAAACAATCGTGATGGAGAATCTAAAGATGAAGTGAGCACCCAGGTAGCTGTTTTCATATTTTTAATATATATAGTTCCGATTCAGCCATTTAGCTTTCTACAAACTATATTAGAGCATGATGCTATCTACTTATTTTATACTAATCAGGAAATGGATATGTAATTGTTTCCTTTCAATTAGTATTCAGTTTAGCAGTTAGTTTGGATTTTCACCCCAACAGGACATGCCCCTGCATTGAGTGGCAACTATGACACAGAGGACATAAGACTATTAACAGTCATAGCATCTGTTACCGAACTTTTGAGTAAATAATTTTAGAAAGTTTGTGGAGTTGATGGCTTTTGTGTAGATATAGATTTGTGTAAGTGTATTTGTTATGAAGAGTACGACACTAATGCAAATCCATGCAATTATTTGTTTCATGGTTCTATCTTGAAACAGGGCACTGACGATGTAGAAGTTGCCAGTGGATCACCATTGCCAGGTGTGAAGGTGATTATGATAAAGTTGTAATCTTTTCTGTAGAGGCCACCTTCCAATATCTTCTTTCTTACATCCACTTAATGAATTTCCTAAACAGCCCCAGCAACTGGATGAATCAATGAGGATTCCAAAAGGAACAATCGATGTCCTTAAGGACCAAGTATTTGGTTTTGACACATTCTTTGTCACAAGCCAGGAGCCTTATGAGGTGAGTTATTAGCAATTTTAACTTTCCACTTTTTGTGCAACAGCTTATATGAAACTAGACAAACAGATGATCTTGCGACTGATTTAGAACACCCACCGAGCGTTCCGACATGCCCTTAGCTAGTATAGATTACTGGTGTTAAAGTTTTACCTTTCTTTCCTTGAATTGTCACAGACTTCTCCAAACTTGTTTATGGAAGTGATCCAAATAGTCTTCCTTGCATTTCAATTTTTTCTTGCCAATCCATGTTCTTATTGCAATGGCTACTGGATTTTTAATTTCTGTTTGATAGGGTGGAGTGTTGTTCAAAGGCAATCTGCGAGGGCAAGCTGCTAAAAGCTATGAAAAGATTACAAACAGGATGCAGGTGTTTATTTACTTTATATATTTCTTCCTTGTATCACAAACAGATACGTAGCCAAATTTTCAAAAAAGTCTCAAGATTGACATACAATCTGAATTCTCCACTCTGTGTACACAGAGTAAATTTGGAGACCAATATAAACTTTTTCTTCTAGCAAATCCAGAGGATGATAAGCCAGTGGCAGTAGTAGTTCCAAGAAAAACCTTGCAACCAGAGACAACAGGTACTTATTTAATGCTTGCATCAAAGTAGTCAAGTTTGTGAATGTCAGACAAGAATATGGTATTCTTTTAACTAATACATTCAAACTATGGTTTTCTATTGTTTTTTCAGCTGTTCCAGAGTGGTTTGCAGCTGGGGCCTTTGGATTGGTTACAGTTTTCACATTACTTCTTCGGAATGTTCCCGCACTGCAGTCAAACCTAATGTAATCTATTTCTTTATCTATGGTTTCCTTTGATTATTTTCTCGCCTGAATTTCTTTTATTGTTTTTCACTTTCAAGTGTACTATTCTTAAGATATCATTTCTTTTTGTTTCATTCATCTCAGCATTTCATCTTACTTGTTGACCAAAGCCTTTCCTTTCAATACTTCATCATTGTTGTATGACTTTTATCCCGTTATATTGTGTTAAGCAGTTATTGTTATTCGTTTAATCTGTAATATAAATTTCTCTCTGTGTCTTTTATAATTAACCTTGTTGAGTTAGATTTGTGGTTTCTAATTGTTTATTCATTTGAATCATTTTTGATTTCTGGAGCTTTTTATGTCTGAAAGTAGCTGTGACTGAAGATTGATGTTTTGTAAACTACAGATCTGCTTTTGATGACCTCGAGTTGCTGAAGAATGGCCTGCCAGGAGCCTTGGTGACTGCACTCATTCTTTTGGTGCATGAAATCAGCCACTTAATAGTAGCTAAAGGCACTGGGGTCAAGCTTGGGATTCCATATTTTGTTCCTAGTTGGCAGGTGATTTATGTTGTTTCCCTGTCCTCATTTTGAAATTGGAAGTTGTGTGAAAAAAGCTCTTGAACTTTCTCTTGATGGACAGATAGGCTCTTTTGGTGCCATTACAAGGCTAGTTAGTATTGTGCCCAGACGAGAGGATCTTCTGAAGATTGCAGCAGCTGGACCTATAGCTGGATTTTCCCTTGGTCTTGTTCTTTTAATTTTAGGATTCATCTTACCACCTAGTGATGGTGTTGGTCTTCTTGTTGATGCTTCTGTATTTCATGAGTCATTCCTTGCTGGAAGTGTTGGTAAGCTTCTAATCTTTAAGTGTGTAGTGTTTTTTCTTTGCTCCAGAAATAATTGTATTTAAAGTTTTATCTTTTACATTTCGCTGTTTTGGCCATGTCTTTCGGCATTGCTGCTTACTCTCTACAGATTGAGATGATTTTGACTGGAGTATTCCTTTTATTTGAAGCTAAACTTTTGTTAGGTGATGCCCTCAAAGAAGGGACTACTTTATCTGTTAACCCACTGGTGTTATGGGCGTGGTCTGGACTTCTTATCAATGCCATCAACAGCATTCCTGCTGGGGAGCTTGACGGAGGACGGATTTCTTTTGCCATATGGGGCAGAAAGGTATGGCACTTGGATTTTCATGGTTCTAAACTCAGTATGCTATCACGAAAACAAGAAGCCAACGCTTTTAACATGCTGTTTTACGTTTGATAGTGCTGATTAATTTTCTAATCACCAGGAAAAGTGAAAAATATGATGTTTTGCTGTGTAGGCTTCATCTCGCTTGACAGGTGCCTCAATTGTCCTGCTTGGTCTATCCTCACTCATTGATGATGTGGCATTTTATTGGGTGGTTCTGATATTCTTCTTACAAAGAGGACCAATTGCTCCACTCTCCGAGGAAATAACTGATCCTGAGAATAAATATGTTGCCCTTGGCGTTACAATTTTGCTCTTAGGACTACTAGTATGCTTACCTTATCCCTTTCCTTTCACAACTGAAACCCTTACGGCTTTCTAGCTATAGTGTCTCTACAACCTACGCCACCAGAAGTACCAAAGAATCGTCGTTGAGCTATTACAAACTCTTCAATAATGTTTCTGCAAACTCAATTATTTGTTGAAGACCTTGAGTAATTCACAGCTAATGAATTTTTTGCATGAACCCACTGGATTATACTCTTTTATTTTACTTGATTTGATATTATTAATGTCAAGGCATAGAGAAATAGGTTTACTTGACATAGCTGCTCATGATGTTCAAAACAACATTCGTAATTCTTTGTACTGAAAAACACATTGACATTTAGGACAGTTTTACTTGCATGCCAAACACTGAACTGACAATTAACACGAGGACAACATCAAATTTAAGAACCCTGATATGCAAAAATAAAAAAGTCAATGCAGAGAGGTCAGTACCCTTTTGCGCAAAAGTATTTAGTCAACATCGGGCTTATTAGCCTATTAGACAGCCTCGGGAGCTTTCTCAAAAATGTTGAACTCCAACATTAGGAGCCCCCACCTCCGTGCTCTCGGGATTGGTAGAGGATGTAAATCGCGGGATGTGCCTCAACTGACCAGGAACTTGGGCTTACTCACTGATCTCACCATACAAGAGGCCCAAATCTTAAAGGTTACCTCCAAGATTCGAACCCCCACCCTGCAGGTCGCCAACATGGCAGGCACCACACCACCCAAGCCTTTGCCAGTTGAGCTATGCCCTGGGGGCACCTCAGGAGCTTTCTCTACAATGCCACTAGTTTATTCCCTTGAACGAATTCTCTGTAATGGCCACGAACGTATTTTCTTGAATAGACTTAGCAAAAAGGTTTAACTCGAGTTAATTAATTTTTAGATCCAACATATCTTTTTTATTTTGAAGTTTTAAACCAGATTTAGATTTAAACTTACTGGAGCTTAATTCAAAATTTGACATTATTTATAACTAAAATATATTATTTTAAAAAAGAAAATAAAAACTAAACAATTAAAGAAATAAGAAAAGATAATGAATACAAAGACAATAAAATTCACTTAGAAAACTATCGTTATCAGAAATTCGTATCTAAGTTTGAATCCCCTTAAGCCTTTAACAGATTGATCTTTGATCATATAATTGTTTTGCTGATGTACTGGACCATGAAGACTCCTATGATATGCTAATAAATGACCTTGAGTCTACTAACAACTAATCCTAAGGTCTCTAACCGAATTACTCAGGTTAAAAGTTATAGAATTATGTTACTGATTTATGAGTTCTTCTATTAAGTTTAACTCTAATGTAGAAGATTTATATCATCTCTAGGGTTGCAATCAACTCCTTCTAATTACACTAGATCTATTCATAATAAGATTTCTCAATCTCTACGTATGAAATCAGATTATCAATAAAAACGCAATCAGATTATAATAATCAATCAAACCAATTGTATTAATAAAGGAATCAAATCATATCAAAGTATTAACATAAGGTTCATTTAACCTAAATACTAACTGGACATTTAGTTAGACATAATTGAACACAAAATCAAATATACATTGAAAGAAAAACAAGGAGAAAACAATGAGTTCATAATTTTAAATCTCCCTAATTCTCTTCTATCAAATGTTCTTATGATGTAAAGGCTTGATCTTGTATTTTGTTGGATATGTCGATGATTTCTTTGTATTTTTCGCTTCTCTGGACCAAAAATCGTCCCTTTTGGACATTCTTTACGTTTAGAAATTGCCTTCCAAAGTCTCCTCCTTGCATCAGCTACCGAAAAAATCTTTTTGTATTAAAAACTAAGGTTTCAGGGACTTACACGGTCTAGTACACAGTTGTGTATCAGACTGCGTATGTACAAAAATACATGATATTATTGCACGATTATGCACTCCTTCCAAATTGTTGATTTTCTATTTTATGCCAATTTTTTGCCTGAGTTCTTTTTCTTTAACTCCATAAAGGCAATTATCACCTGTAAAAGTACTTGGAGCGAATTAAATACCAAATATAAGATAAAAGAATAAAATATCAAGCAAAGTACATCAAATATAAGGGTAAAAATATTGTGAAATATCCATCTATTAGTATCCTAGTGTCGTGTTTCATCTCTTCCTCCTCGCATTGATTCTCTTCACTCTATTACTCCTTAGTTTGTTGCTCCTTTGCTCCTCAATCTCACTCTATCACTCTTATGTTAAACTAACATTATACTTCAATCAATTTTTATAATGCTCCTTTATTTTTAGTTTTGATGCAACAACTAGATATGAGATTGAGTTTATGCAATAATCTAGGGTGAGTGTTTGAGGAAAAAAATGAAGTTATACTCCAATCAATTATATAATAAAGTTATTTTCCTTTTCTTCTCTTCGACATTTCTAGCATTAGTCTTTACTCAAGGAAATGGTAATAAGTCCTCAAGGAAATTGCAATAAATCCATGTGATATGAACTTTGTTTGTTGACATGTATTTGCTCAATAAACTTTATGTGATATCTTCTAAGATTTTGGTTCATCTAGAATTGGTTTTTGGATCATTGCTTTCAATAGTTAGTCTCCTAGGAGTCACAGCGAGAAAATCCTCTCTCCGTTCATGTGGTAACAATGCCATGTACCTTAGGTTCGTAGTATCGTCGTGTGCCCTCTGACCAAGGGTTGCCCCTGTGGTATTAGAGCTATAAGTGTTATTAACTGTGATTACATTATTCCATATAAAAGTGAGTAAGAAGACCTTGTCATATGCCATGAGTGACTCTTTGCCTAGTGATCATGTGCATCTTTCTTCAACTCTTTATATTGCGAATCTTCCTTACAGTGTTAAACGTATATTTTTGCTCAATCCCTACAATATATATTCCCAAAATCATTCTTAGACTAGAAGTATTAGGACCATTCTTACTACAAATCGTCCAAAGGCAAAAGAAATCATCCAAACCTCTCGTCTAGAGTAGTGTGGTTTAAAAGCTATGATAGTAGAATAGTATATGAAACTAGAAATTCCAAAAGAACTCATCTCTCTTTGGAGAGAGCATAATCATACCTATCTTTATGTTGACGTCATCAGACTTGTTCTCACTCTTCATGGAAGAAAAGGAATTCTAACTACTGCCAGGATTTCTCTTCTTAACACTACCTACACTACATACCAAAATGCACTCATTATTACTTTGTTAATAACTCTCAACAATGGAAGTGTCATCTTTACCATTGCCTCTGATATCAATATCAGGTTGGATGATCCCACTTTATTTGAAAGACTCCAGGTTTAGATCCAAATCATTGGAACAGAACAAGATCTTACAGCGATTATAACTACTTTGTATTGTCAAATGATCTATCATTTGCAGAACCATACTATAGATCTTAATTTCTCAAATTTTACCTTTGATGCTCTTTATATGGTAGTAGATATGGCTCATAACTAGACTACCAAGTAGCTATCTTCAATAGAGCTTGAAAAATTAATGCTTATAGAATGGATCACCAATTACCAAAAAGTGTTTCATGCTTATCATAGGCATTCCTTTCATATAATTACTCCTCCTATTCTTAGGACTAAAAGATAGATGCTGAAATCAATCTACACCAGGCTTATTGAAGATCAGCCTAGATCCTCAAGTACATCTGTCCCTATTTTGATGCTTCAACCATTGTTCTCATATAAAGAAGGCAAAGATGATCCTTTAATTTATTACTTCAAACCTGATGGAGAACTTGTATATATTAGATAGTGAAATATGTCAATACGGTGATTTTGATGCTTCAAATATATGTCAATACGGTGATTTTGATGCTTCAAATAGTGATGATGAGATCTATGTTTGAAGGAGGAAGAAAAATAGGAGAAGAAGACAACAACGGAAAGAAAAATGTCATTGTCAACCTTTTTAATAATTTTATTCTAGACATCTTGATCATGACCCAGATTTTAGACTACGGGTTAGGCTTAAAAACCTAAAACTAAGACTTCAGAACTTTTGAGAGTTGCTTAAAGTTGTTGGCAAGGAACATTTGTTCCTTGTTGATCCAATACCTAACAAACCTCGGCCAATTATTCCTTCAATTCTTGTTTTACCTAGTCCAACTCCAATTCCTTGAATGATGGTGAAACCATATGAGGATGAATTTCTCCCTTTACAGAGATGTATAGATGAACATAACTGGGTTATCTCTAACTTGTACGTATGTGCTACAGGAATTACTTCTCAAGGGACCATTTTATCCAATCCTACTAATGATGTACTCAATTGGCAAGCTAATAATGGTGTGACCTAAAATAAAGTCCTTCGACATATTGATCTTTTTGCTTGATGGTCTTAATCAACAAACCTAAGTTACAGAAAAAGGGTAAAAAAAAGTCTCTTTTTACGTCTAAAAACTATACACATCTTTGAAAGATCAGATAGCACAACTTGATGCTGATCTCAAATGATATATTGACACAAAATATTTTGGACCTGATTTTACCAACACATAGTAATAACTTCGAAGGGGAGGTACTCTAAAGAATGGAAGCTGATATGCAATCAATATAGTTTAGGATTGCTTATGGAGCTTGTCCAACCATTTTTCTAATTGTGTAACCCATCTATTCATCTCCATCTCATCTTAAAGCTATTGACTATGAAAAAGTATTGAAGTAAATCACACGTTAATACAGAAATTACTTATAATAGACAAAATACACAAAATGGAGAGGGGGGGTTGAATTGTGTACTCTTTTCGCAAATACAAAATCTTGAATTCTTCTTGATAAGAACTTCTCTAACTTGTTAAAAGAATATCACAAAATTATTATCTAGTTAAATCGCAAATAATTTCTGTATACTTGTTTAAGAAAATACTAAGTTGAGAGATAGAAGATAGACACTGCGATTTTATACTGGTTCACCCCAAGCCGTGGGCTGCGTCCAGTTCTCAGAGTTCTGAGTATTCAATATACTTCAACAAATTACAACTATTCTTTCTTCCTTCTAGAGCCTCTTCAGGTATACCAAGTATTCTTTCAGCTATCTTAGCCTCTCCAGGCTCTTAGCCTTTTCTTTCTCTCACTAGAAAGATCTCGTGAGCTATTGTTATAGTAGGTTTAGCTCTCCAGTATCACAGTACATAATTTTTCTTTTCTAAGTATACACTTGAACGCTCAAAAGATGTAAGATCAAAAGTTTTCCTAAAGGATGAAAAGTTGTAAAATTATTTAATCTTCGACTACGACTAATATTTATAGTCTAAGTCTCTAACTGCTTCTTTAAATCTTGATAACCACTTCTTGAGTCTTGATACTCACTTCTTGAATCTTAATAACTGCTATATATTTGAGTTCTGTAACTAACTCCAACTAACTAACTGCTCAACGTACTAGTGTATCTTCTGCTTTGTATCGGCTGTGTTTTCTTCTGTATCTTCTGCTTCTTTTTTGTTTCACTTCTTCTGTATCTTTACTTCTTTTGTGCTTTGTTTCTTCCATGTTTCGCTTCTTTTGTGTATTTCTTCTGTGTACTGTTTCTTCTGTATTTTGCTTCTTCTGTATATTTACTTCTTCTGTGCTTCGTTTCTTCTGTGTTTCGCTTCTTCTGTATCTTTACTTCTTCAGTGTTTTTCTTCTTCAGTGTTTTGCTTCTTCTGTATCTTTACTTCTTCTATGCTTTGTTTCTTCTGTGTTTTTACTTCTTCTGTATCTTCTGCTTCTTCTGTGCTTTGTTTCTTTTGTGTTTCGCTTCTTCTGTATCTTTACTTCTTCTGTGTTTTGCTTCTCCTGTGTATTTCTTCTGTGTATTGTTTCTTCTATATTTCGCTTCTTCTGTATCTTTACTTCTTCTGTGTTTCGCTTCTTCTATATCTTGCTTCTTCTGTACTTTACACTTCTTCTGTGTTTCGCTTCTTCTGTCTTCTGCTTCTTCTGTGCTTTTACTTCTTCTGTATCTTTACTTCTTCTGTTTCTTTGTGCTTCTTCTATATACTCCACTTCTTCTGTGTATTGCTTTTTCTTTAGCACACTTAATGCACTCATCAAACTAGTTTATTTATTTCTAACATTATTATTATTTGATTGTCATCAAAATTAATTATCGTAAAGTCCTCCTGACTTAACAATCTCCCCCTTTTTCATGATAACAAATAATCATAATTTAGAAAGATAAAAGTGAATGAACTATTTTTATTCAGATAATGAATATTAAGCAATGTACACATATGCTATCTTCTTGCATATGTTCTTCTCTTCTTTCTTCTGCTTCTGCTTCTGCCTCTGCTTTTCTTCTGTTCTTCTCTCCTTATTCTTTTCTTATTTCTTCTTCCTTCTATTTTTCTCCCCCTTTCTTCTGTTCTTCTCCCCCTATTTGTTATTAATCAAAAAGGTTTTCTCAGATGCTGCATGATTTCAGAAAATATACGTTGCATGTCAGTCCTGATCAACTTGAGGTCTTCTTCTACTGTCACCCGAAGATAAGCTACTTCCTCATGTAGATCACCAACGGAGTCCATCAAATCATCAACCTTAGCATAAATTTCTTCAATCTCCTTCACTAAGGCTTCCTGACTCCACTGCTGAGAGTGAATAACTTCTTCCATCCCAATTGTAGGAACTCGTTGAGGTGCACTTGATGGATAGAAGTTTGTTTCATCATATGTTTCTGAAGGTACAACATCCAATTCAATGGTTTTTAAAACAGGAGGTTTGAACAATTGTTTTCCTTTAGGGAGATTAAGGTCATCAAGTTTTGGTAGTTTTGGTATTGGTTTGCTAAGAAGGTGAAGGACATCTTTGATTGATGGTATAGAACTTAAAGGTCTAAGGTGCATGAGTAGGTTCACAAAAGTTTCTAAGTTGAAAGTGATACCTCCGACCATGCTAGTTCTGAACCGTCCTTTAGTCACCCTTCCAACTACCTGAGAAGCTGTGTATATGGAGAAGCATCCACAATGACTTCCTAATGCCTTTGAAATGTGGTGTGAAACATAGATTCCTTTTAGTTGTTTTGCATTGCATGCATCATCGATATTTCTCATAGCTTCTTGTATTTGATCATCTGTAAGGTCACCTGTTTTTCCTTCAGGATACATCTTCTATTTCCCTTTTTCTATATTACGTACAATGTTTACAGCTCCAGGTTGCACATCAGGTATAATTTTGATCAACGTTCTACTTGTAGTAGGGTAGATAGTCCATCGATCCTTTGTCATCTTCAACGAATATGGTTCTGAGTTTTCATCTCTCAGAATCCCATATAATCTCCTTTCTTCATGATTCAGAAGATGTATAGACCGATTATTAACCAAGATAGGTTCAACTTGTACCTTGATTATCCTTTTCACAGGTTCTCTTATTATGATTGAGCTTCTACTTCTCACAGGTACTTTTTCTTCTATCACCTTCATTTTTAAGTCCTCTTTTCTGATAGGACTATGAGAATCAACTGATTTTTCCTTCTGATTAACACCAGTTGAAGTACTCTCTTTCTAACTGGTCTTCAACTTCTTATTTTCTTCTACCAGTCTAGAAGGTGGTTGGGGTTGGGGTCTCTTCTTCTCAAACTCCAACTTCTTCTTAATCTCGGTCTCTTTTGTTAACTCTGGTTGCTATTGTTGCAAAATTGGGACCAAAGGCCTAGTAACCTGAGGTGTTTTTTCCACCTTCTCAGAATCTTCACCAGGAATCAATTCTTTTCCTCTCTTTTGCTCTTTTTGTCAGATAGTTAGTAACCTTAGTGATCTTCTTGATTTCTTAACTTGTTCAACATCAAGTGTCTCTCCTCTTCTTTTCAACGACACTTGTTTCACAGATAGATGCACCTGGCTTTTTTCTTTTTTGTAAAATCGTCTTATCTTTAACTGCTACCTCAGGCGGTTTATTCTTCTTTTCCTCTACAACCATTCTTCCTGAGAGTTGAGGTTTTTTCCTCTCTGTGAGAGTAACATTTTCACTCACACTGCGCCTAACAGTACGCTCCCCCTTAGTCCTTGGTTTCACCATGAAGTTGTCTCCTCCTTTGCTTGAGTTTTCAATCCCATTCTACATATAGTAGATGCATTAATAATGCTTTCGATATTCATCTTCACCCTGTTTTCTCTGTCCAGAAGAATTCTAGAATCTCTAAAGACTCTTATTAACATCATGCCATACGATAAGACATTGGAATCCCTCATTGTCTTCATCATATACCCCAACATCAGGTGTGGAAGATTTATTGGCTGATGGTTGAGTAGATAGAATAGGCATTGTTCGTTAATGTTTGTCATAACATTCTTCGATCCTGTTCTTGGAAGAATATAGTGAAAGAGTATCGAATGTAGAACCCTAGCCTTCGAAACAAGATTTGATGCCTTCTTTTCCTTTGGGTCACTACATCCATATAGTTGTCGATTAATATGTGCCTTCTTAACAAGGCTTTCAGTCATCCATCTAGTGTTCTGAGACACCTCTGCTCCAACACATGGACATCCACTGACCTTCTTGATTAGCTCTAATGTCACAATAACTGACAGTCTATCCACCATTGATACTACAGTATTGTCTACTACTTTCATATTCTTCCAAAAATCATACACTTCATTCAGATAAACTGCTTCACGAACCTGAAAGAAGTTCTTCCATCTTGCTGCATCGATTTCTGATTCAATGTTCATCTGATTCTTCTTCAAGGAGTCAAAATCAACTAGTCTTTTATAAATCATAGCTTGCTCCATTTTGATTTTTAGACAGTAGGAAATTTCTCAATGTAATGAGATTTGTCTTCTGAAGATGAGAATGTAAACTAAAGGGCTTGAAATCAGCAGTAATGAAACGTTTTATTTTAGAGCTTTTGCAAAGGTCAAGTTTAGAGGATTTCAAGAGTATTCTAAAGTCGGTGATGTTCTGAACCTTTTGAGAAGATTTCTCTTTTATACTATCTTCTCAAAAAAATTATCGTCTGTAACTTACAGTTATTGTGCTCTAGAAGACTTTCAACTTTTTATCTTCCTTATGTAAAAATCCTCTAGGTCATGACGTGTCAGACGATTTATCACTCAGCACTACCATATTCAAGTTTCGTCTGTTTTCTTTGAATCTTTCTTCATTCAAGGGCTTAGTGAAGATATCTGCCCATTGATGATTCGTCTTAACAAACTGTAGACTAACAATTCCCCTCTGTACATAGTCTCACAGAAAATGATGCCTAACTTCGATATGCTTTACCCTTAGTGCTGTATTGGATTCTTCGATAGGTTGATAGCACTTGTGTTGTCATCGAAGATTGGGATTTGTTCTTTTCATATTGAGTAATCTTCTAACTGATACTTAATCCATAACATCTGTGAGCAACAGCTTGCAACTGACATGTATTCAGTTTCTGCAGCAGATAGAGCAATTGAGCTTTGCCTCTTATTAGACCATAAAACTAGATTATGGCTAAGGAAGTGGCATCCTCCACTTGTACTCTTCCTATCAATCCCGTCTCCAGCGTAATCAGCATCACAGTAGCCAATTAACCTGACCTTTCTCATACATTAGGCAAAGATCAGTAGAGCCTGATAGATATCTCAAAATTCTTTTAACAGCAATATAATGAGATTATCTAGGATCTGCTTGAAATCTAGCACATAAACAAGCACTAAACAAAATATCATGTCTGCTTGCTGTAAGGTAAAGTAAAGAACCAATAATTCCTCTAAAAAACGTTTAATGAACCTTCTTACCTGCTTCATCTTTAGATAAAGGGTTTGAAGGATGCATAGGAGTTGACATCGGTTTTACTTTATTCATACCATATTTAACCAACAGTTCTTTAATATACTTCTATTGATGAATAAAAATCTTTTCTTCGATTTGCATAACTTGTAAACCAAGAAAGAATTTTGATTCACCCATCATGCTTATTTCAAATTCTTTTTTCATCAGTTTTTTAAAACTGGAACATAGCTTTTTAGATGTTTCACCAAAAATAATATCACCAACATATATCTGTACTATGATGAAATCATTCTCAATGCACTTTCTAAACAAGGTCTTATCTACATTTCCTCTACTA
>JANZXR010000170.1:19939528-19954336 GCA_027575705.1 Erythroxylum echinodendron
TTTGATAGTTGTTTCACGTAGCATTCTATTATCTTAGGTTATGTGTCGGAATGACCTACGGGCGTCCCGATGCGTATTCCAGGGTGATGGAGTGTTACAAAAAGTCATTCCTATCCTTCCTCTAATGCTTCTTGACTTTCTTAACATATTGACATATCAAGATTGCCCTTATTCCTTCTAATGTGCAAGACACTTTTTTCCTCTTCCCATTATGCCCTTAATGAGTGTTAAAAGTCATATTTGCCCTTCTTTTAATGCTTCTTTCCTTTTAACCTTAAGTGGTATACCAAATTTGCCCTTACACATTCTCACTACTTTAATCTAATTAACTAATGTAATAAAACCCTACTAACATAAAAAAAATTAATTAACTCCAATAATAATTCTATCATGACCTTATAATTCATGCTAAGGAAAAAATTCAAATTCCATTCTTATTCTATAACTATCATGCTTAATTCGACAAAAATATTTCGGGGGCCAACAAAAAATACCTAAAATCGTGACTTTACATAATCACTGAGAGTTACATGGGCTTATACAGGGCCATGTATCTCTAAGTTTCTTCAAATATTTTTTTATGCCATTATTTCATCTTAAATCTTCTTTTTTTGGTCTAAAAAGGCAATTATCACATACAAGCACACTTGAAGCGAATTAAGTACCAAAAATACTATAAAGCTATTAAATAAAAAAAACACATTAAATATATGTATATAGATATAGTCAAACAATCATTTATCATATATATACTATGAATACCTGTTAGCTTATTAGTTGTTTCCCTTATTAATTACCATCAATAATTGTTTATGGCTATTTCTTAAATAAAGGTGGACTCTTACTATTAAATGTTCCTGCAATTTTTGCATCAAGCATTTGCTTTATAGAATAAATCAAAATATTATATAATGTATAAACCTGCATCCATATTAATAGGTCATGACGCAGACACTTCCTCTATAAATCCTTATCTATTTCTTAAGTCTAATATATTGTTTCACTGTTGAAATGTAGGTAGTTAAAGATTTCATTCCTCAACTTTGATATATTGACTAGTGAAAAATAGATGGTTAAGAATTTCTCATCTATGTTCACTTAAGTCATGGTTTAAGCTTTAGGTAATGCCTTCAACCACTTCTTAGCTCGATCCCTCAAAAAATAGAAATATCCTCAACGTTATTTCATCTTTAATAACATCATTGATCTTAAAGATTTCACATATCTCAAAAAAATTGGTGATGTATGTATTGGGATCTTCACTTAGTAGTTTGTCAAATTAAGCTTAGTCTCAAATTAGCTCGTGATGATTTCGAGTATTGTAATAATATATTATGTCCCTATTATAGATTTTTTGTGTATATCCGTAAGTTTATATATTCCTCTTCCATTAATCAAGATATCTTGAAAAAAATTTTAGTCAACTATCTTTTTATCAAACAAAGTGCTTTTTTGAGCTTTAGATCTTTTAAAATAAAAATAAAGTGTTTACTCCTTATCATACACTAAGTTCATACCTAACATAAAAGAAAACCAAGAGAATTATAGATAATAAAGGAATATAAAAAACCAAAGAAATAAAGGAACACAATGATAGCTCTTGAGTTTCTTAAACACCAATTGATTCCTCATCAACAGCACCAGAAATTTATTATTACTAGTACTTTAAGTTTTCCCTTTGTACAGAGTATTACTCGTAACTTAATATAAGTGCACTTATCATTGATAATCAAAATAGTGATAAATAGGGTATCAATCCCTTGATGAAGCTAATATTCATATCTCTCCTACTGCTACCTAGTCAAAGAACAATTGATAAAACAAAATGAAACAAAATATAGATAAAGGAATAACTAAGAAGATTAAATCTAGGAATGAGAAAAATTACTTAGACCGAGCAATCCTACTTAACTTGGCCCTAAATTCAATGGGCTCGACCTAAATTGATTCAAGCTCGAGCTCGAGCTCGAGCTTCTTGGTCTAAATTAGTCTAAAGCTTAAAATTTTTGTGAAAAATGACATTGTTTTGAGAAAAATGATGTCGTTTTTAATTTTTAAAAATATTTATTTAATTAAGCTTGCCCTGGGCCTAATCGGATTCAAGTCACCTAAACTCAAACAAGCTTAACTAAATCAAAGCAATTATATATTGTTTAGACATTGATTGACCCTAATATCATCTTTGTAGTTATGATTTGATAAAGCTATAAGGTATTTATAACCTGGATTGGTAGAAATTCCCAGGTTATGAAATTTCTCTCTCTTTCTATCTCTCTCTCTCTATATATATATAACCACTATTTTTAAGTTGATTAATAGATACCTCTTTTAAATAAAAATCATAAGAATTGCAATATTTTATGTGAATTTCTATGAAAGATTTGACCCTGACATAAAAGGATTATGTATGCCTATCCCTATTACCTAATACAACTCCTAGTATTTAAATCATAGTCTACTTATAGGTTCTTTCGAAATGTACAAAATGAATTAATATCATATATGTTTACTAGAAGAAGTAAATTTTCAGTAAGAATTTTCAAAGATATTTCACAAGAATAAATTTCACTTCATAAATAATATTGAATCAATCATTAATAAAGACAATAAAAGAGTTCAGTTATCTTTCGAAAAAAAAAGAGTTCACCTATCTAAACATCAACAAACAAAATAGATAAAGTAAAAGAAATAAAGATAGAAAGAATTCTAAATTAAATATTCTTGTTCCAATCAGCTTTGATCAATTAAGATGGTCTTTAACCCTCTTCTCTATCAAGTATGGTTTAAAATTGATCTCTTAGGGGTTTTCTTAGCTCCCAACAATTAATCATAGGTCTAAGATACAAAAAAATGACAAAAGATTGATCCATCATCCTCTAAACTAAGAAAAGTCCTCGATTTCCATATTAAAGAAGAAGGCTCAATTTTCATACCACGAAATTAAGATTCATTAGGCACAAATGAGATTCAGACTGGGAATTTTAGATAATTAAAATTAAACTAGGTTAATTAGTATTTATTGAAATTTAATTATGTTTAATTAGGCTTTGTTGAAAATTAAGATAAAAGACAAAAATCTCCCTTTTACTTAAGAAATTTAGGAAAAAAAACCCTAAATTTTAGAGTCATTGAAAAACTCCTTGTAGTTTAAACTTTTTATTTTAAAAAAACATGGCGTTGACTTCCTTTAAAAAATTAATGGAAATTCCTGTGTGGTAAAATTGATCCATATCGACTAATAAATTTAAGAGACCTTAACTCGTTCTGGAAACCCTCACTCAACTTAAACCTTTTACCTTACCTTAACTTTAAAATCTCCTAACCATTCTAACCCACTTGACTATCCATACCCTCCAAATATCTAAATCACCTAAGCCTAATTTTTTTCTCCAATTCGAAAAATCTTTGCCAGTGGCTAGTGGATTAATCGGGTCTATTGCTTCTTAAATCTCCCTTTCTTCATCTCCTTTCTTTGTCTAAATCTCTATCTCCTCTCTTCATCTATTGTTGCTTCTCAACTATACACACTCTTCATTTCATAGGGATTATTGGTTGTTAAGTCTACTTTTTCTATATTTATCTTACTTAGAAGTGAATAGGTTTTAGTTTAGCTTCAGACTTATTGATGGTCCAAACTATTAATTGGAAGTTAGTTGCTTGCATCTATAAAAAATTATTTCCATAAATGTGTCTGTATGTTTGCAACTATAAAATCTATTAATTTTTATCATTATATGTATGCATGTTATTTATAAGTTTGTTTAGTCTTATTTAATAATTTGGTTAATGATTTTATCTTGCTACTTGATTGGTTGTGAAATTAGGATCTAAGGACAATATAGCATAGACAAGACTTGTGACTATGAGGAATTCAAGTGAGTGGCATAGGTATTATACCATAGGTTTAACAATCAATTCAAGCATAGCCAGACAAGTCTAACCATTCTGTCATTAATAGAATTTAAGTTGCTAAAAATTCTTTTATTAGTAGAATTCATACTATTTTATGATTTTGTGAGTTTTGGTTACCTCTAACTATAAGCATCATTTTTATTTTAAAGGTTAATAATTCTTATGCATTGAAACCCAATGAAAAATATATGAATTACATTTACATATCTTGGATGTTTGAACTTTGGAAATGAGAACTCTTAGTTATAATTAATCATTTCCCTATTAAACATAACTATTTTCTATAAGAAAATCCTAATTTAACACAACCATTTTGTACACAAAAACTTTTAGTTTATGCTCATTTGGATTTTATGTGCTTTGTCTTAATCAATTTACATATTGCAATCTTAGAATTTACTTATTCTTTCTACTTTTAAGGTTGATTTATAGTTTTTATATTCACTTATTTTCTTAGTAGAAGAAATGAAAATTATAAGTTTCTCTAATTGTACATTCAATAAGATTTAAAATCAATTACATTAATGTTATTGTTGATTGGTAACACCTATAATGACTTCTTGGACTAAGTTCAACTTAAGAGGGTAATTCTATGGATGTACTTAATTTAAGAAAAATTTTGAAATATATATTTACTTATTAAAATGGATTACTTTGTGTGGCATGACAGAAAATCCACAAGAAGTGTATAAGTAATCGATGTAATTCAGGAGATCGATGACAAATTAAAGAATCAACTAGACCACTTATTGTTATAGAGGTTACTGATTTATAATTAGGTCATTTTTATTATTATTGTTGGGTGTTAGTTAGCAATTTAATTATAAGAAATACATTTACTAAAATTAAGATTAAGATGTTTGAGGAATTTTCAACCTCAAACCACTTTATGGTTAATTTATATGGATTAATAAATAACGAGATGTACAAATATCTATTGTATCGATGTATTTGTATTATCTTATTTTTACATGTTTAGCTTATTCATATTTTTTTAACATGTTAATATGCTTTCTTATAGTTTCAAGAATTCTACAATCAAACAATGTCTATACACTTGTAAACTATAATGTTTAAGCTATGTGAATAGTCTTTTCACTTTGCTAGGTATAAACCAACACAAGTACGTGATTAAACTATGATACAAGTAAAATACTTGTACGAATAGAAGGTATCATATGTTAATTCTCCTTGCAAAGTCGTAGCACTTCAACCTAAAAAACTAATTTTTACAATTATATCAAAGAGAAATCATAAAAAATTGGAGTCAATTACTTCACACAGCAGTCTTAAACAATTGAAAAAAGAACTAATGCTTATAAAACATATATTATAAACTCAATACTTTAAATTTCATTTTCAATTATAGCACCACCTTTACGTTCTTTCAAAATTCCTATCATAAATGATTTGTTCAGCTCTTCAATTTAAGCGCTCCATTCTTGAACAACCTATATTCTTTCCTTAATAGTCCCTTGTCATTTAATTAAATCATTAAGCGAACAAAATTATATAAACATGTAAAACACATGACAAGTTGTTCCTCTATTGCTAAATTCCACCATGAGCCCTAAGAAAAATGCTTGAAACCAAACCATAACCCTAAACAATGAACTCTAAAACAATTAACTTTGAGAACAACCTAAAAAGTCAATCTTTAATTTAAATCTAAAAGAAAAGGTTTATATCTTGAGAGAAATCTTCCTTCAACCTTTAAAATCATAAAAGAAAATTGGTTCCAAAAGAATGACCAAATCACATGTTAAAGACGATAACTATATATATATATATATATATATATTTCTCTCTCTATATGTGTGTGTGTATGTGTGTGTGTGTGTGTGTGTGTGTGTGTGTGTGTGTACACCATAATTCATCATCAAAATAAATTCTATACCAAAATATCCAGCCATAATAAGCATTATATATAAAAATAGCTAGTCAAGATGAGGTCTGTCTACAATAATAGCTAGTCACAATATGAACCATTTACAAAAATAACTAGCCACCAAAAAGTTAGTTTTTCTTCTTTTCTTCTACCTTTGTGTTGGTTATTGTATCAATTGACTACTTTGATTGTCAAGAGCATTATCATATATTCCCTTAGAACATGTTTTTGCATTGTACCCATATTGGTTGCACCTTTTACATGACATTTGAAGTTATTTCCAAGTAGCTTTATATCTCCTACCCCCTTGATCCTTTCCTCTTAGTCTTCCTAACCTTCTCTTGTATTGTGGTGGAAGGATTTCAAAACCATGATTTTTTCTCATGCTTAGCTGTAACTCTTCACTGAGAAATGAAAACATCTAACATGTGCATAAGTTTTTTCAAAATTTTCTTTTCTATAACTCAAGCTTACATAATCTTCTAGTTTGCCACCGTTATGTCTAATTAAATTACAAGTATATTAATAATGAATTACACTTAAATCTTACCTCCTGCATGTGCATCTTGCTTCCCAAATCAACATATTGTTGATGTAGGTATAGCCCTCAAATATCGCAAGTGCATGGGCTATGAAATGTAGTATGTGAAGGGTCGATCCTACGAGGAGGTATGAACTAATCTAATCCTACATTATCTAAAGCTAAGAAAATTAATAAAATGAAAATAAATTGTATAGAAAAGAAAATACAGGAAAGCGATTATTAAGAAATTAATTTGCACATTTAATATAAAAAGAAATTGAAATCGAACAACACAAAAGTCATAATAGAATCATCCAAGAAAAGTTGTCAAATTATGAGAGAGGGTATTCTTCCTATCTTTAATGATAACCTAGTCATTTATGTGTTAATGGGTTGTCAATTCTAGACTATCAAAGGGTAATCCTCTCGAGTTATAATCACACGCCCTAATTAATAATCCTTAATTGGTTTAAGTACTGAACGGGTAATCTGTAAATTACCAATAGTCCTAAACGCAATTAGTTTTTAAGCTCACGAATAAACAATTTGCTCTCACACGAGATCTCTTTCCATATAATAACTGACTAGATTGATTATATGGTCTATTAAATCACCTAACTCTTATTAACTTGACCAATCATTTTGCATTTGAATCACCCTCTTAGTTTGTTACCAAAGCATGAAGATACAACAATCAATCACAATACCCAATCAAATAACACAAAAATAACTAGATTAACATTAACTCAATGTAAAATCTTTAATGAATGTTAGAACATCTTAATCAAACCCAAATCCATAAACATATTGGAATTCATCGTAACATTCAAGAAAATGACAACAAAGATGAAAGAAATACACATGGAATGGGGATCGAGACGCCTTGGGAAAGCAACAGCCATGAAGACCCACTTCTTTCTCCTCTCTTCCTCTTTCTCTCTTTTCTTTTTCTCTTCTTTTAGAGTGTTTCCCAAAAAAGTCATATTGGAGGCCCCCCTTTTTCTATCTTTTCTTTTCCTTATTATAGCATTTTCTAATTAAGGCAACTCTAGGGCTTTTCCCTTAATCTAAAGGTTTAAAACGTACCCAAAAAATGAAGTTCAAAAAGTCAGGGCATGTTATTTGTCACGCAGGCCACAATCAGCATCTTGTTTCCCCTTTTATCAAGATCATGGCTCCTTGCATTTGCTTCTGTCACGAACGTGGGCCTGGGGTCCACTCTGGGTCTTCTTTGAATCTCCTCTATTCTTCCATATTTTCTCTGAAATACTAACAAACACATCACGACACCTCACAAACATAAAATTAAAGCTCAAACATATGCTCTAACTCATGAAATACTCAAGACATAAATATCTAACTAATTAACACAATTGTAACGTAAACACAAACTAATCAATTAAATTTAACCACTAAACACATCCTAAACTACTCACAAAATGTGATGCATTGTACGACTATCAACATCCCCACACTTAGACGTTTGCTTGTCCTTAATCAAAAACAAACAAACAAAACACACAACACATGAAAACACAAAACATTAAACACATAAATGTAATAATAAGGCAATAACATTCTATTTCACGAACTAATTTAACTACGAATACTATCCTTCAAGTTGTTCTAACTTATTATTAACTTATGAAATTTATATCTAAGAACCTTGGACTAAATATACATATTAACTAAGACCTTAATGTCAAAATTTGTTCACCCCTTTCACTTGCACACACATATTGATAATTATTTGATCAATAAAAAATGTAACTATCCCTAAGAAAGTTTTCATGAAAATTCAAATTGCTCACAAAGTTGGTAGGTTTTATTTAACAAAACATTGTTTTTGTTAATTTTTATAGACATGAACCTAGCCTTTTACGTAAAAGCAAACATTTGTAATGAATGTCGATCTAATTACTCAACTAGGTTATATTTTTATTAAGCAGGTTGGTTAGAATGTCATTATAGCCCTTTGATGTGAAGGCACACATTTGTAATGCGTGTCGATTTGGTTACTCAACTACATCACATTCTCAACTAGTTAAAGCTCTAATCTTAAAGTTATTTATTTAATATTATCATATTTTTTTTGCCTACCTTATTGCTTTATCTAATCGTTCTCATGAAAATATACTAGCAATACTACTTATTCTATTGACCTAAAATTATAAATGAATGTGACAACTTCCTAAGGTGAATAAACCAACTCCATATCCTAATGAACCTACATATTTAGCCAAAGTAAACTAGGTTCCTAATTTTGAAAACTAATAACTCTTCGCAACCTAAAAGACTATGTTTAAAGCTAAATCGATTATGTTAAATCCTATCCATTAACATATTCATACAAATCACATTATGCAACCTAAACAAAATAACATAAAATTATGCAAAATTTACATTCAAATAAAAATAAGTATACACACAACCCTCCCTATACTTGAACAACATATTGTCTTCAATATGAAAAGATAAAAGAAGCAACTCATAAGGTGGGAATACTCATAAATTAAAATAAAACATAAAGAAAGAATTTAAAAGAGAAATGGTTAGAACATAAAATCATCATAGAGATAGAGGTGGTATGGTGATGGAGGTGGCAGTTGAATACCTTGAGCCTCGAAGTATCTGTGAATGCATTTAATGTCCCAGCTCTAGTGTTTGCGTCTAACGTCCCATCTCTAGTGTTTTTATTCTCTAATCATCTCCTTCATCCTCCTTACATTTTCTGCAAGTGATTTGTTAGTGTCCGAGAGTGAGATGAGTACCTTCTCCCAACAAGCTTCTTCTTCCTCTTCAGATTCTTCACTCATTGTTGTCGTGTTGCTGAACTAGAACTAGCTTACCCCATCCTATTCTTAACATAAGATTTGGAGCTAACATCTCGGAGTCCAATACCATGGCCCTCCAAAATCTTAGCTCTAAAGTGATACATATTAAAGAAGTTAGTGAGACAAACAATTGGCCCTTCACAATCGACACCATAATAAGCAGCAATAGCTACAACCAAGAAACCATACCAAGTTTATTGCTTCTCTTTTTCGAAGTGGCAATAAAAGTGTTAAAAATATGGGTTAAGGTACATATATGATGTGATTCGTGCACCAAAAAATGAAAAGTTATTTAAATGAACATTTGTTGCTTTCGCTCTTGTCAAACACCAGTTGACACATGAATTTGGGTAATAGCAAATGTTCATGACTCTTGATAATATTGTTGTGGGCATTTTTGTTATAGAAGTCATCTAACCCAATTAGTTGTTCCCAATAACTCTTGGCATGAAATTCATCATATTGATTCACGATCATCAATTCTGGGAATCCACCAATCTCACAAAATGTTTTATAATTAAGTATATACGGTTAACCTCGCAACCAAAACTGCAATTATTTAGGGTTACTAAGGTTAAAGTGGAGGGCATTAAAGAATTCAACGGTGAGTTCTTCATAAATAAAAAATGAGAAATACAAGAATTTATCCCATTAAATTCTACTAGCTAGGTTTTCCACCTTCTCTTTGAAACCTAATTTTCTAAAATATTGAAGTCAAAGTATCTCGACACTACATTGTCTTTAGAACTAAGGGTTCAAAAATAGTTACCTTCCACTCTTGAGTAAATTAGAAAAGGTGCTCCATAATCCTCTGTACGGTTTCGTTGTCCGCAACCCGACATTTGGACTTTTCTTTTCGGTTGCACACGTTTGACCATCTATTTAATTCATAACCCAACTAGGAATGAGAGTTATGAAGAGTTTGGAGAGAGTTAAAGAATTTAAGGTGTTTAGATAAAAAGGAGAGGATAGTGAGTTTTTAGTTTTAGAGAGAGAGTGAAAGAATGAAAAGTGAATGAAAAATAAGGTTAGATGTAAATATATAGGTGAGGAAAGGTTAGGAGGGGTGAAATAAATTTCTCATGCTCCATTTCTGCCCAACCGTAGACCATGAGCCACGATCGTGGCCCTTAACTTGTCAAATGCTAAGATCGTGGAAGAGGAATTATCTGCACTTTTCTGAATTTTTTTTATCTTTTCTTTATTTAACCTCTAAGATCCTTCTTTAACATCCTAATTGCATCATTACCTCTTTGTACTTGCCTTTCATAACATTCGATGTCAAAATTGATCCTCAATTCTTCAAAAACATGTATTTGAAACCGAAACACATAAACAACCAAATTCAAAACTACTTAAAACCCAAGACGAAATAATAAACAACAAAAATCATAGGTTGCCTCCCATGCAATACTTCTTTTATCGTCGGTAGCTCGACGTACATTTTCCTTATAGGGGTCTAAAAGAGTCCTTCAATGGTAATATGGTCATAGGTCTCATAAAGTGTAGGTGCCTTCTTCTTACTCTTCCTTCACCTTGTCCTTACTTCCCCACAATTTTCTATTCTCCTAATGATGGTCGTAGGTTGGAGAGAACTTTTTTCATTCTTGGATACTGTGAAGGACACTTTCTCCTCACCTGCTCTCAAGGTCAGTTCACCCTTTTCAACATTAATAATTGATCGAGCAGTGGCCAAAAATGGCCGTCGAAGGATCATTGGTGTCTGTAAGTCCTCCTCTATCTCTAAAATAAAGAAGTTTGTAGGGAAGGCAAACTTGTCAACCTTAACTAGAACATCTTTCATGATACCTCTTGGCTGATGAACTAAACTGTCGCTATCTTCTTACGCATCTTAGTGGGTATTATCTCTCTTACTCCCAAGCTTTAACATAAAGCATACAACATCATATTTATGCTAGTCCTCAAATCAATAAATGCTTTATTTATTTTAACACCTCCAATAATGCTAGGGATGTAAAAATCTCCTAGATTCTCCTTCTTCTGTAGGAGTGTCTTTGCCAATTCATTTTCTACCTGCTCTTTGATAGATTCCATTAGGGTGAAGTGTGTCTTCAATTGCTCTATCATTTCCATAACCTCATTTAGTTTGGTTTCCTTGGATTTCCTCATTGTTTTGACAAGATATGGAATCGAAGGCTAGTACTTTTTATCTCAGGTAGGTTATACGTAGCTAGCAGGGAGCTTTCTTTGTTCTTTTGCCTTCTTGCTTCCCTTTCGTCCTTGACTGGATTTGGCTTTTTCTACACTAAAATGGGATAAGGAAATTTAGATTGATTCTTTTTTATTTGTTTCAATTGAGGTTCACTCTGTAAGAAATTTTTGTTAACTGTTTTCTTTTCCTTTTCTCCATCATCTTCAGTTTGGCCGAGCTTCTTCTTGTTGGCCCTGATGATCACCGTGATTCATTCCTTTGGGTTTGTCTTGGTATTACTCAGAAGGGTTCCTGCATTTTAGGTTGATAGCGTTTTTATCAGTTAGCCCACTTGGACTTCTAAGCTGTGTATTGAGGAGGTGTGATGCTTTGTTACTTGCTCGAACTTGCCTTCGAGCCTCTTATGAGCATCTTCCATAACTCCAATCTTATCTAATTTAGAGTCCATCATGTTCAGTTTCTTACATTGGAAACTAGGTGGTCCTTGAGATTTTAATTAGCCTCCTGCATTGTTCAACTAAGAGAAGTTTGAGTGGTTCTTCCATCCAGGATTGTACGTGTTGGAGTACGGGTTGTTTCCCCCTCCTCGACCATATTGCGCTCTGATGTAATTCACTTATTCTAGCTCATGACCCTTCATCAGGAAACAATCCATGGTATCATGGTCGATTTGTCCAAACAACTTACATTTTAGCTGAACAACTTTCACAGCCGCTGAGGAAGAGGCCTCATATTGTTTAACTGTCGAGTTAGATTGTTGATCTTTGATTACATCTCTGTCACTTGATCAACAACTATAACTCCTTTCTACTATCAGAAGGTTGCATGTTATCTACTTCACTCATTTGTCCATAAACAACCATTGCTAGCCATCCCCTCTAATAACTCCTTAGCTTCATCTGATGATATTGGAAGGTATCACATATTTCAAGAAAGTTTATGATATGTGCATTTAGGTCCTTATTTGTCAATTCATAAAATTGTATATTCGTTTATAATATGTTTAAAAAGGTTGGTTTGATCTCAAATGAGGAAGCTTGAACTGGTGGTCTTACCACACCTTGATTGGTTGCATTAAAGCTTGACCTTATGAAATTCATGAGGGTCCTTAGTTGAGCTCATTGATGCAAGTTTTGAGGAAATTCTTCCAAAATTAGTTCCTCAACTTATTTTTCCTAGCGTTTGGCTCTTCGAATGGCTTGTTCCAAATTGGCGATGTCAAGTGTTAAGTCTTCAACAATTCCACTTGTACTTCTAATAGCTTTTGTATTTATGTAAGCGCATGGACACAAAAGTGAGAAAAATGCTTTAAACTACAAAAATAAAACTAATCCTACACCTCCCCAACAACGGCGCCAAAAACTTGTTGATTTAAGCAAGTTGTACTATGTATAGCCCTCAAATACTGTAAGTGCATGGGCCATGAAATGTAGTATGTGAAAGGTCGATCACATGAGGAAGTGTGAACTAATATAATCCTACGTTATCTAATGCTAAGAAAATTAATAAAATGAAAATAAAATTACACAGAAAAGTAAATATAGGAAAGCAACTATCAAGAAATTAATTCGCAAGTTTAACACAAAAAGAAATTGTAATCGAGTAACACAAAAGTCACAATGGGAATCGACTAAGTAAAGATACCAAATTATGATAGAGGGGATTCTTCCTATCATTAATGCTAACCTAGCCACTTATGTGTTAATAGGGTGTCAGTTCTAGACTATCGAAGGGTAATCCTCTCGATTGATAATCACGCGTCCTAAGTAATAATCCCTAATTGGTTTAAGTACCAAACGGGTAATCTCTCAATTACCAACAATCCTAAACCTAATTAGTTTTTAAGCTCACTAATAAGCAATTGAGTCTCACACAAGATCTCTCTTTATATAATAATCAACTAAATTGATTGCGTGGTCTATTAGATAGTCTAACTCTCATTCACCCGACCCAATCATTTTGTATTTAACTCACCTCTCAGTTTGTTTCTGAATCATGAAGATACAACAATTAATCACAACACTCAATCAAATAACACAAAAATAACTATATTAACATTAACTCAAGGTAAAATCCCAAAAAAAATTTAGAACATCTTAATGAAACCTAAATCTATAAACATATTTGTTTTCATCTTAACATTTAAGAAAATGAAAACAAAGATGAAAGAAATACACATGGAATAGGGATCGGGACGCCTTGGGAAAGCAGCAACCGTAAAGATCTTCTTCTTTCTCCTCTCTTCCTCTTTATCTCTCTTCTTCTTCTCTCCTCTTGAAGTGTTTCTCAAAAACGGCAGATTGGAGGCCCCCTTTCTATCTTTTCTTTTCCTTCTTATAGAATTTTCTAATTAGGGCAACTTTAGGGCTTTTCTCATGCTCCAAAGCTCCAAAATATCCCCAAAAAATGAAGTTTGAAAAGTTAGGATGCGCCTTCTATCATGCAGGCCATGATCATGGCCCATAGTGTCGCTATCGTGGCACCTTGTTTCCCCTTTCGCCATGATCGTTGCTCCTTACATCTACTTTTGTCACGATCGATGCTTAGGCCTGGGTTTGACTCTGGGTATTCTCTGAATCTCCTTCGTTCTTTTATATTTTCCCTCAAACACTAGCAAAAACATGTCACGGTACCTCAAAAATATAAAATTAAAGCGCAAACGCATGCTATAACCCACAAAACACTCAAGTCGCAAATATCTAACTAACTAATACAATTCTAACCTAAACATGCACTATCGATTAAATTTAACCACTAAACACATTGTAAACTACCCACAAAACATTATGCAATCTACGACTATCAATTATTGAAAAATCATATATTCAACTTCAAACAATCTCCCACTACTAAAGTATGACATCCAATTATTGGCAAGTTGTTTATAATTCTCATAGGTTTTATTAATCCTAGGACAAATGGATCCACTATGTTTCTCCATCCCCTCCTTTTTCTTATTAAATATCTTCATCATTGCTCTTCTAATCATCTCAAGTAGATGATAATTGGCTCATCCCTAACCTCTTTGATGTAAACAATAAAGCTTTTATAATGATTTTTCAACAATATGTCATATTGAGCTCAATATTATAAGTGTGCCTACGCCAATAGCTAATTTGTATCTTATCCAACTAGTCATTAATCAATTTTTAAATTCATTCTAATTGCTTAATATATATGTTCAAGGTAAAAATTCAAAATAATGTTCACTTAAATAATCATTTACATTTAAGTTAAGTGAATTTCAATAAAACAATCATAAACCTTTCAAATTCATTGAAGGTATATGCTTTAACCATATTCTAGAATATATTCTTTATAACTTTTTTTATCTTAAATTTGGCTTGAATTTTGGAATAGATATTTTTAACACGATATCTATGTTTGAAACTAGCCAAATATGTAACACCCCATTATCCTAGAGTACGTACCGGAACGCCCGTGGGTCATTCCGACACATAACCTAAGATAACGGAGC
>JANZXR010000170.1:19954436-19966044 GCA_027575705.1 Erythroxylum echinodendron
CCTAGTATTTCTAGGAATTTGATTTCTTTATCTAAACTTGATGTTAATGGATACTCTTTTAAGTTTGGTAATGTATGTTTTAGTTTGTTTAAGCATACTAATATGTTTTTAGTATCTTAACTTTAATGATACTGTTGTTTCCTTTGTTTTAAAAGAAAACATTATTGATCGATGTATATATCTGAAGGTCATTGGGAGTAAGTTTTATCTTTTTGATTCTATATGTTGATGACATCTTGCCTCAACTAATAATCTAGGTCTATTAACTAAGACTAAGTTGTTTCTCTCTAACAACTTTGTGATCAGAATAGAAATATTTAGGAATAAATCACAAGGACTTTTATGTTTGTCTTAGAAAACATATATTAATAAAGTTTTAGAGAGATTCAGAATGGATAAATGTTTATCGTCTCCAGTGCCAATTCAGAAGGGAGACAAATTTAGTCTCATATAATGTCCAAAGAATGATATGAAACAGAAACAGATGAAATGAACCCTATGCATCTGTTGTTGGGAGTTTGATACATGCTAAAATGTGTACAAGGCCAGACATTAGCTTTGCAGTTGGTATGCTTAGTAAATACCAAAGTAACCCAAGATTGGATCATTGGAAAGCTGCAAAGAAAGTCTTAAGATATTTGCAAGGGACAAAAGATCACATTCTTACTTATAGGAGGCCTGATCATCTTGAAGTAATTTGATACTCAAATTTAAATTTTGCTAGTTATGTGGATAGTAGAAAATCTACATTTGGCTATGTATATATTTTAGTCGGAGGAGCAATATCATGAAAGAGTACGAAGTAGTCAATAATTGTTGCAGCCACTATGGAAGCTGAATTTGTGGCATGCTTTGAGGCCATGGTTTAGGCTAACTGGTTACGACACTTTATTTCAGGACTTGGAATAGTCGACAGTATTGCCAGAACATTGAAAATTTATTGTGATAATTCAGCAATAGTTTTATTTTCTAAAACTGACAAATATTCCAAAGGTCATAAACATATGGAATTGAAATACTTTATAGTTAAAGAAAAGGTTCAAAAACGTAGAGTGTCAATTGAGCACATTAGCACTAATCTATTGATTCTGACCCTTTGACTAAGGGCTTACCACCAAAAATATTTATGGGGCATATTGACAATATAGGCATTATTGCTGCATAGGCATTAATGCATGTTATGATGACATTTAATGTAATTGACATTCTGAGCTCATTATTGAAATTGTTTCTGATCAATTATTTGTTTCCTATTTATGGATCATTTCATGCAAAAGACTAACTTTGTAGTGCATAGAAAGGAAGATATTGTTTCAATCACATACAACTGCCATAACTCACGTTAGTTCTAATTCTTAATTATGATGACTAATGTATTCAATGCGCATTAAAGTTAAATGACTTATGCAAATGGTCATGTTACATGAGCCAAGTGGGAGAATGTTAGATTATTAATGTCTCATGTAATCAATGTTTATAACACTTAATACCGACATAATGGGTGTGGTAGTTAAGATTTGGTTTTCTCAACCAAAAACCAATTATAACTGTCACCTCTTTTGGTCATATTCTTGCCTATGAAGTTACTTCTGCCGATAACCATCAAAGAAAGAAAAAGAACATAAGTGATAAAGAGAGGATAAAAGAATAGAAACACTCATTATAGATCAAGGTATGATAATTTATATGTGAGAATTATATATGTTCAAGATCCTGTATAATCGTATAAGGAATATAAAGTTTTTTTAACAAAGTTGTGACGATCAAAAGGTTTTGACTTTCCATTGGATCCTTTCTTTCCTTGAGCTTGATGCAAAAGACAGTGTTTTTCTGCTACTTTAACTAAATGTGAAATACCTATAATGATTAGCCATCTCTCTTACTCATTTCTTTATATTGGAAAAGAAATGTGAAATTTCTTGAGATGAGCAAGATGTGCAGAAGTTGCTAAAGATTCCAATCATTGAAAACTGAAGTAGATTTCTCTTTATACCATTTGGAAAAGCCGCATTTTAGTCCCTGAGCAAATTTATCCTCAATCCCTTATACTTCTAGCTATAAAATTCCACAAACTTCCCTGGAAAATGCATGATAACTGAGGATTGTTGTGTTTCTTTCTTTCAAGAATAGAATATCCTGTTAATAGTTACTATAATATAAGCATAAAAATATGTTTTTCTCTCTTAAAAACTTGTAATACCCTGCTAATACAATTGACTGTCACTCTCATCATTTCAGTTCTTCCTTTTTCTTAATTTTCCCTATTCTTTAATTCATTGAAGTTTGATCTTGAAAATGCATAAAGTTGAAATGGAAAGGGTTGGTTCAGTAGGACCACTTAATGTTCACCTTGAACTGTATGCAAAAACAATTGTCCTATTAGAAGTACTTGTTTCTCCTTTGTGTATGACCAACATCCTTTGAAGCATTATTGCTTTGCCATTTTAAAGTGGAGATCAGCTAATGATTACACTTGTAGGAGAGCAATAAAGCCTCACGTGACATAGTTTGTTTAAAGTAAACAACGATTCATTTTTTTGAGTCACCATGTAAAATAGTGGATATGAGATTAAAAATTTCACATTTTAGTTTTTATTATAATAGACATGTATATGGTTTATTCTTATGTCTAATAGTTGGTATCAGAGCAATTTTACCTCTGTGTTGATGTAATTGAATTTATGTGATTATATGTATAAATGGGTGACTTTTCTGTTGCAAATATTGATGTTATTAGAGTCAATATATTGTGCAATTGATCTTGGATATTTAAAGGAAATTCAATTATGTGTAAAATGGCTTTTGAATCATTAAAAACGGAGTTTTAGAAGCCAAGATATAGTTGGATTTGTAAAATAGGTTAGATCCGGATTGAGTTGACTCAACTGAAGATTGAAGACAATGAACACTGCATGCATTTTTCATTCTTTGTTGAATACAGGGGTTTTTCATAACAATTTTCTGCATGAGAGAAAACAAAACTTTGTATTTTATGAGGCCTATCATTGGAATGCTTTGCATGAATTCTACATAACCTTGTTTTTGTGGGGGGCATCATTGAAAAGCTTTAAGTTTATTCTTGTAAAGGATAAATTGTTTAGTTTGGTATTGCCAGCCAATGACAAATGGAAAGTGGACAAAGGTGGTGTTAAATGCCTTTGGTGTACACACGCCCTGTGCCACAGATAGTTTGGTGATAGTGTATACTGTATTTACAGTGCGATCCATGTTTATACTGTATTTAAATATTGAACCCATAAATATTTCAATTTTGACATATTAGTCCAATTTTATTGAATTGCATGATATAAATCACTGTTTGATTAAATTCATGTATATGTTTATTTTTATGTAAATATATGATATTTATGCATGATTAATAAGTTTTAAAGGATTATGTGACACCTTTATTATTAATATTTTGCATAAAATGAGGAGTCATGTGATCAGTATAGTTTTAATTAGTTGAAGATTAGCCACAACATCTTTGATTAAAAGAAATTGTATATTAAGTGTTATGGATGACATCTAGTAAAGTGTCACAAATTGTAATTACGTATATTCAAATATAATAAATTTTATCCCACAAGAATATTTATGACATTTGTATCGTTAATTAGGATAGAATAGCAAATCGTTTTTTTTCTTAATTTACCCTCATGTATTAAAAAAAGGAATATAATGTAATAGTTTCATCGCAATGGTTATGTATGAATCTTTTAATTAAAGCTTAGCCCATAGGCAGTTTTGATTGTTATATGATTTACATTTGCAATATGATTGCATGTTTTAACATTGGTAAAAACATGATATATGATTATTTTCTTCATAAGTTAATGAAATAAGCTTGTTTATTTGAATTTTATGTTGTTATTCAACTTGTAAATTTTTTATATTCAATTTGATATTCCCGAATTAAATGTTGATAACTATAAAATATGAAAGAGAGGACTCTCCTCCAATTAGGGTGTATGGACATTGATTATGCTATTCGGAAAGATGAACCAAATGCACCTACTAAAACTAGCACTCAGGCTAAAATTGCTCTTTATGAATATTGAGAGCGATCTAATCGGCTCAACATGATGTGCATAAATACCAAAATTAATGCTAGTATTTGTGATTCTATTGGAGAGTGTGATCATGTTAAGGATCTACTGAAGGCTATTGATGAACAATTTGAGTCTTTAAATAAGGCCCTAGCCAGCACCCTAATGACCAAGCCATCATCAATGAAATTCATAAGTGTTAGAGGTGTGTATGAGCACATCATCCAAATGAGGAACATTGCAGCTTAGCTAAGGTCTTTTGAGGTTTAAATGTCTGTGTCTTTCCATGTGCATTACATACTTAATTCCCTTCCACCTCAATATGGACCTTTTAAAATATCTTACAACACACATAAGGATAAATGGTCTATTAAAAAATTACTGACCATGTGTGTTAAAGAGGAAGAGAGGTTGGTAATGGAATTGGATGAAAGTGCACATATGGACACGAAAGGAAGGAATAGAGGGTAAGCTAGACAAAAGGAAAGGGTAAAATACCAGTACATAATAAGATCAGAAAGGATTTCAATCCCAAGCATCGCTTCTACAAAAAGAAAGGGCACATAAATTAAGATTGTGTCAAATTTAAGGCTTGGCTCATGAAAAAGGTATTTCAATCTCACTTATTTGTTATGAATCTAATATGGTTGATGTTTGTCATAACACTTGGTGGATTCATTCTAGTTTTTCAATCTATATTTCCAATACGTTGCAGGGCTATCTAAACCACAGGAAGCCAATGGGTAATGAATAGTGCATCTATTCAGGAAACAACATGCGTTCACATGTGGAAGTTGTTGGGACATGCAAATTAGTGTTGATAAATTTGGAAAGAACATTTTATATTCCAAGTTTCTCTAGAAATTTGATTTCAGTTTCAAGACTTGTACCTTTGGGATATTCCTTTAACTTTTCAAATACATTATTTGGTTTATATCATGGATCTGACCTTACTAGGAATGGTATAAAGATTGACAGAATTTTTTAATTAATTTGCAAGAAAATATTTTTCACAATACAATAATGTTGGTATTAAAAGATGTGTCATGAATGAACAATTATCTATGTTGAGGCACCAAAGATTGGGACATGTTTCTCTTGAAAGAATTAAAAAATTAGTGAATGATGGAGTACTTAATACTCTTGATTTTGTTGAATTTGATGTTTATATGGATTGCATAAAGGGAAAGCAGACCAATATGACAAAGAAAGGTGCCAAGAGGAGTTCAAACATATTTGAGATCATACATACAGACATTTGTAGTCTAGAAATGGACTCGTATGGTCAGAAATACTTCATCTCATTTATAAATGATTACTCGCGATATATATACCTCTAATTGCTGCATAACAAAAACGAAGCAATAAATGCCTTTAAGTTATTTAAAACAGAAGTGGAGAGATAATGCGGTAAGTAAATAAAGATCATGAGATTAGATAGAGGTGGAGAATTTTATGGTAGATACACTGAGGATGGATAAGCACCTAGTCCATTTGAGAAGTTACTTCAGGAGCATAGGATAATAGTTCAACAACATGTTTGGATCTTCAAACTAGAAAGAAAAAACCAAATATTATTAAACATAGTGCGGAGTATGCTTAATAGCTCTAAACTTCCAAAATTCTTGAAGACTGAAGCTCTAATATTTATAACCCTCAAACATTGTAAGTGCACAGGTCGTGAAAATGTGAAGGGCGATCCCACGAGGAGGTATGAACTAATCTAATCCTATATTATCTAAGGCTAAGAAATTAATAAAATGAAAATAAACTTGCATAGAAAAGTAAATACGGGAAATTGATTATCAAGAAATTAATTTGCAAGTTTAACACAAAAAGAAATTGAAATCGAGCAATATAAAAGTCACAATGGAAATCAACCAAGAAAAGTTACCAAATTATGAAAGAGGGGATTCTTCCTATCATTAATGCTAACCTAGCCATTTATGTGTTAATGGGGTGTTGGTTCTAGACTATCAAAAGGGGGATTACTCTCTCTCGAGTTATAATTACACTCTCTAATTAATAGTCCCTAATTGGTTTAAGTACTGAACAGGTAATCTCTCAATTACCAACAGTATTCAACTTAATTAGGTTTTAAGCTCTCTAATAAACAATTGGGTCTCACATGAATCTCTCTCCATATAATAACCGACTAGATTAATTGTATGGTCTATTGGATCGTCTAACTCTCATTAACCCAACCTAATCATTTTGCATTCGACTCACCCTCTCGGTTTGTTACTGAAGCATGAAGATAAAACAATCAATCACAACACCCAATCAAAATAACACAAAATAACTATAATAACATTAACTCAAGGTAAAATCCCGAAAGAAAGTTAGAACGTCTTAATCAAACCCAAATTTATAAACATGTTTGTATTCATCTTAACATTCGAGAAATTGAAAACAAAGATGAAAGAAATACATGTGGAATGGGGATCGGGACGCCTCACAAAGACCCACTTCTTTCTCCTCTCTTCCTCTTTCTCTCTCTTCTTCTTCTCTCCCCTTGGAGTGTTTCCTAAAATGGTAAATTTGAGGCTCCCTTTTGCTATCTTTTCTTTTCCTTCTTATAGCATTTTCTAATTAGGGCAACTCTAGGGCTTTTCCGGTGCTCTAAAGGTTCGAAATGTCTCTAAAAATTGATGTTTGGAAAGTCAAGGTGCACTGTTTGTCACACAGGCCATGATTATGGCATATAGTTCCACGATTATGGCATCTTGTTTGTCTCTGAGTCTCCTTTGTTCTTTTATATTTGCCCTAAAATACTAACAAACATGACACAACACCTCAAAAACATAAAATTGAAGCTTAAACACGTGCTCTAACTCACAAAACACTTAAGACACAAATATATAACTAACAAACACAATTTTAACCTAAACACGCACTAATCAATTAAATATAACTACTAAACACATCCTAAACTACCCACAAAATATGATGCAATCTACGACTATCAACATCCCCACACTTAACATTTGCTTGTCCTCAAGAAAAAACAAAACAAGCAAAATGCACAACACATCAAAACATAAACATGTTAATGCAATAATGAGGCAATGACATTCAATTTCATGAAACTAATTTAACTACGAACACTATCCCTTAAGTTTTTCTAACTTATTAACTTGTGAAATCCAAATCTAAGTACCTTGGACGAAATATACATATTAACCAAGACTTTAATGTCAAAATTTGTTCACCTTTTTCACTTGCACACACATATTGATAATCATTCGGTCAATCTAAAATATAACTATCCTTAAGTAAGTTTTCATGAAAATGCAAGTTTTTCAAAAGGTCGGTAGGCTTTATTTCATAAAACATTGTTTTTGTTAATTTTTATATGCATAAACTTGGCCTTTTACACGAAGACAAATTTTTGTGATGAACACCAATCCGGTTACTTAACTAGGTTATGTTTTTATTAAACCGCGTGGTTAGAGTGTCATTATAGACTTTTGACATAAAGGCACACATTTGTGATGCGTGTCGATGCTGTTACGCAGCTACATCACATTTTTAATAGGCTACTAGCTGTATTCATAACTCGAAGGCAAGTAGAATAGTTAAAATTTCATCACTCATTTTTTTATGCCTACCTTATTACTTTAGCTAATCGTTCTCATGAAAATATACTACAATGCTACTTATTTGATTGATTTAAAATTATAAATGAATGTGATAACTTCCTTGGGTGAATAAACTAATATTGTATCCTAATTAACCTGCATATTTAGTCCAAGTAACCTAGGTCACTAATTTTGCAAACTAATAACTCTTTGCAACCTAAAAGACTATGTTCAAAGCTAAATCAATTTCATTAAATCCTATCCATTGACACATTCACACAAATCACATCATGCAAACCTAAACAAACTAGCATGATAAATTAACATTTAAAATAAAAGCATACAACACACCTCCCTCCCCAAACTTGGACAACACATTGTCCTCTATGTGTGAAGAGAAAACAAGAACATAAAAGGTGGGAATAAACATAAAATAAAACAAAACATGAAGATAGAATTTAAAAGAGAAATGTTTAGAACAAAAATTCGTTATGGTGATGGAGGTCGTGATGGTGAAGGAGGTGGTAGTTGAACACCTTAAGACTCGAAGTATTTGTGAATGTGTCGGATATCTCAGATATGACGTTTTTGTTCTCTGATCATCTCCTTCATCCTCCTTGCATTTTCTACAAGTGATTTGTTAATGTCTGAGAATGCGGTGAGTACGTTCTTCTAACTAGCTTCTTCTTCCTCTTCAAATTCTTCACTTGTGGACTCCTCTACTCGTTGTTATCATGGTGCTAAACTGGACCTAGCTTGTCCCATCCTATTCTTGACGTGAGATTTAGAGAGAACATCTCAGAGTCCAATACAATCCCCCTTCAAAATCTCAGTTCTAGCTAAGTTATAAATATTAAAGAACTCAAGGAGACAAATAGTTAGCCCTTCACAATCGACACCATAATAAGCAACAATAGATGCAACCAAGTAACCAATGCTAAGCTTATTGCTTCTCTTTTTCAGAGTGGCAATCAAATTGTTGAAAATAGGGGTTGAGGTACATAACTGGATGCTATTATCCATACACCACAAAATGAAAATTTCTTTAATTGAACATTTGTTGCTTTCGCTCTTGTCAAACACCAGTTGACATATGAATTTGTGTAATAGCAAATGTTCATGACTCCTGATAATTTTATTGTGGGCATTTTTGGTATCAAATTCATCCAACCTAGTCAGCTGTGCCCAATATCTCTTGGCATGGAATTCATCATGTTGATTCACAATGGTCGATTCTGAGAATCCACCAATCTCACACAATGCTTCATAATTCAGCACATATGGTCAACCCTGCAACTAAAAGCATAATTCCTTAGGGTCACTACGGTCAAAGTGGAGGGTGCTAAAGAATTCAACAGTGAGTTCTATATAAATAACAAACAAGAAATGCAAGAATTTATCCTATTGAATTTTACTAGCTAGGTTTTCCACCTTCTCTCTCAAAACTAATTTTTCTAAATTGTCGAAGTCAAAGCATCTCGTCACTACAATGTCTTTAGAACTAAGGGTGCAAAAATGGTTACCTTCTACCTCCGAGTAAATCAGAAATGATGCTCTGTAATCCTCTACCCGATTCCATCATTCGCACATCAACATTTGGACTTTTCCTTTAAGTTGCACACATTTAACCATTTGTTTAATTCGCAGCCCCAATAGGAGTGAGTGATTTGCGAAAAAATTAGAGGAAGAGAGAATTAAGGTGGTTTTAGAGAGAAGTGAGAAGAAAATTGGTTCTTAAGGTTAGAAAGAGAGAGTGAGAATGAAAAGTTAATGAAAAATGAGGTTATAAGTAAATATATAGGGTAAGAAAGGTAGGAGGGATAAAATTGGAAGAAAAACATCTGAAAAATGCATATACCCATCTTGCCCCGCCACAAGCCACAATCAAGACCTATTGAATTTCTGCATACTTTTTCTGAATTTTTGTCTTTTCCTCATTTAACCTCTAAGATCCTTCCTTAACTTCCTATTTGAATTATTACCTCTTTGTACTTGCCTTCCATAACATCCTATGTCGAAATGGATCCTCAATTCTTCTAAGATACGTATTTGAAATCGAAACACATAAATAATGGAAGTCAAAACTGCCTAACAGCAAAGATGAAATAATAAGCAATAAAAATCATAAGTTCCCTCCCATATAGCGCTTCTTTTACTGTCGGTAGCTCGACGTACATTTTTCCTCATGGTGGTATAAAAGAGTCCTTCAACAGTGGTGCGGCCATAAATCTCATAAAGTGTAGGTGCGTCATCAGATTGTGCATGCCTCCACCCTTCTTCTTCTTCTTCTTTCTTCGCTTTTTCCTTCGAGAATTTTTCGTTTGAGGTGAATCCTTTCAATCATCAATATTTCCTATTTTCCCACAATTTTCCATTCTTTTAATGATGGTCGTAGGTTAGAGAGAACTATTTCCATTCTTGGATACTGTGAAGGACACTTGCTCATCACCTACTCTCAAAATCAGTTTGCCCCATTAACATCAATAATTGAAAGATCATTAGTGTCTCTAATTGCTCCTCTATGTCTAAAATAAAGAAGTCTATGAGGAAGGTAAACTTGTAAATCTTAATGAGAACATCTTTCGTGACACCTCTTGGATTATGAACTGAGCTGTCTGTTGTCTCCACACGCATTTTAGTGAGTATTATCTCTCCTACCCTCAATCTTTGACATAAAACATACGACATCATCTTTATGCTAGCCCCCAAATTAGTAAATGCCTTATTTATTTTAACACCTCAAATAATGCAAGGGATGCAGAAATCTCCCAGATCCTCCCTCTTCTGTGGGAGTGTCACTGCCAATTCATTTTCTACCCACTCTTTGATAGATTCCATTAGGGTGAGTCATGTCTTCAATTGCTTTGTCATTTCTATAACCTCATTCAGTTTGGTTTCCTTAGATTTCCTCATTGCTTTGATCGGATATAGAATCAGAGGTTGATACTTTTTCATTTCAAGCAGGTTGTACTTAACTAGCAGGGAGCTTTCCTTGTTCTTCTAACTTTCTGCTTCCTTTTCATCTTTGACTGGATTTGGATTTTGCTATACTAGAATGGGATAGGGAAGTTTAGATTGATGCTCCTTGATTAGTTTTAATTCAGGTTCACTCTGCAGGTAATTTTTATCAACCATTTTCTTTCCCTTTTCTCCATCATCTTCAGTTTGGCCGAGCTTCTCCTCATTGGCCTTAGTGATCACCATGATTTGTTCCTTTGGGTTAAGGTTCATAGCGCTTCTGGTAGTTGACCTACTTGGACTTCCAGGTTATGTATTGAGGAGACAGGATTCTTTATTACTTTCTCAAACTTGCCTTCGAGTCTCTTATGAGCATCTTCCATGCCTCCAATCTTGTCTAAGATCTTATCTAATTTGGAGTCCATCGTCTTCAGCTTCTCTTATTGGAAACCAGGTGGTCTTTGAGATCTGAACTTTTCTCCCGTATTGTTTGACCAAGAAAAGTTTATGTGATTCTTCCACCTAAGCAAGGATGTCAATGGGTCGGGCAGGCTAGTGGCCCGCGCAGGTCTAGATGGGCCAGCCCGCGGTCAGCTCGGACTACCCATAGTAGGCCCGTGGCTCAGTAACCCGGGCCAAAAATGGGCCAGCCCGGGCTGAAATTACCATCCCTGCACCTAGGATTGTAGATGTTGAAGTAGAGATTGTTTCCCCCTTCTCAACCATATTGCACTCCCATATAATTCACTTGTTCTGGCTCATGACCATTCATCAGGAAACAATCAACGGTATCATGGTCTATTTGCCCACACAGCTCACATTTTAGCTTAACAGCTTTCATAATATGAGGAAGAAGCCTTCATATTATTTAGTTTTCAAGTTAGATTTTCAATCTTTGATTGAATCTGTGGCACCCCATTACCCTAGGGTACACATCGGGACACCCGTAGGTCATTCTGACACATATCCTAAGATAACGGAGCGCTACGTACAATCACTATGGAACTCCACATGGCATCG